>JAVJIX010000040.1:6445000-6974373 GCA_036785185.1 Paratrypauchen microcephalus | reverse complement strand
TAAAGACCAGACCAGAGTTTCACGTTAGCGCTAACAACAGCTACCATGCTAATAATGTATTCCCTGGTTCTCAGACAGTAAAACACATTATAATTACATAGAATTTCCCATGATGGCTCATTGTTGGCCCTCAGTTTTCCTGGTGAATTAGTTCAAATTACCACAAGAAGGAGTAGCCAACTTCTGACTTTTGTACCATGATAAATTTTACTGAATAAAACTTGTCCCAGTTTCTGAAGACACAACAGTGATTATTCTGTATTTCAGTGTCATCGATTGTCAGTTGAAAGTCTTAGTGAGCGCATGGCAAAGGTATATAAGACAAGTGTCTGGGGAGTCCCCTGGGTTCAAATGGAAATGGAGAAAAGAGTGTTTTTCAGACAGACTGCAATCAATACTGGCAGAGGATTGATGGAGCTGCGGACTTGTGCAGCGAGAGGTCGGAAGGAAAAAGGGAGTCTCCTGCTGTGACCTACATGGAGAATAAAGCTGAGTTGATTGCTCATTTTTTGCGAAACAGTTTTTGCCCTGTGACAATTGTTCTTCCAAAAATCCCTCTAACTTTTCAAATCTAAGTCAGAAAGTGCTCACAAATAAAAGGAAAAACAAGGATTCCACCAAGGTTACATACAGAATTCTAAAGCAGAGGTAAGTAGAGTAGCTGAAATTTGTACTCACAAAAATTAGCACAAAACTACACTGTATCTGAAGGAGTGGAGCTATGTTCAAATGACTTCGTATCATGCTTCAACATAAAGCACAATGTTTACTCAAATAAGAGTACTGTTATGGCAAAAGGAGAAATTCAATTTGTCAACTGGTCAAAAGTTGATTTGGTCAAATACGTTTCGCAGCTCATCCAAGCTGCTTCTTCCATTCTGAACTGAAGAAGAACTGAAGAACTAAACTGAAGAAGCAGCTTGGATGAGCTGCAAAATGTATTCGACCAAATAAACTTTTGTCCAACTGACAAATTTAATTTCTCCTTTTGCCATGGATTCTACCTGGATGACTGAGGGATTCTTCACACAAGAGTACTGTTACTTCAATAAAAAATATTACACAAGTAGTAAAAGGCTACTGCTAGAAAAGTACTTTGAAAAGTACAATTTCTTTAAAGGTCCCGTATTACTCTATTTCCTGACCTGTTATAATGTTGTTTCCTCACCAAAAACATAGGTGGAGTTGCAGGGCCGGCCCAAGGCATAAGCGAAGTAAGCGGCCCAAGACCAGTTGACCAGTTTATTATATTGTTTACTTCTTCCCCTGCACTTTTGCAACACTTTTTTACCATGTACTATTATTGCATGTTATTAGTACTTCTTGACTATCTTAGCGAGTCAACGGTTCTTCTGATCCTAAGCATTTCATTGCATTGTTAACCTTGTGTTGATTCTGCATATGACAAATAAACAATCTTGCAATCTTAAATCTTGAATCTCTAACAGAAAACACTCTGTTCCACCTTGTGATGTCATGTGGTACTACAGAATGTGCTCCACGGTGTTTTAAACTCTGTACACTTTCACTGGAATCATTGATGATTTCAGCCCCTGAAGTGCCAATCTTTACTAAACTAAAGGTAAAACGAGCTGTTCACTTGAAAGCTCATGACATCAGAAGGTGGAAAAGAGCATTTTGAGCTTTGGAGATGTGGACAGGCTAATAATAAAGAGTTACTCAGACATGTGTGAATGAAACAAAACACAACTCCAGGTCTGTTTTTGATGAGGTAACAACATTATAACATGGTTTAAAGCAAACAAGTCAATTTTGCATAATGTAGATCCTATTTACGCAATTAAATGTAACTGACTAAATCTAACTACGCACCTCTGAAACATAATGGAGTGAGAGAGCACATAATTATTTTCAAAAACAAATATTCTCTGATTGGTGAAAAGAAAATGCAGTTTGTTGTAATGCGTTTGCTTAATGTGCCATTACACATTTTTAATTGCTATAATTTCCAGCCCCTATCCACCACTGAATTATGAAACCTTTTTAATTTGGAGCTAACATCTGTGGCTTTAAATCAGGGGTCTTCAACGTTTTTCAGGCCAGGGACCTCCAAACAGATGGCGAACTGGGCCAGGGACCCCCTACTATATATACGGCATAGAATTGTGTTTTATATTAAATTGAGCTTAGTGTCATGTATAAACATTGCTACTCTGTTATGGTACATCCAATACAAGGAAATAATACACAGGTTAATACTGTATTTTACACTATAAAATATAGAATTATATTATTTTAAAGTGAAATCAAAAGATTTCGCGACCCCCCTGCAGTACCTCTGCGACCCCCCTAGGGGTCGCGACCCCCCTGTTGAAGACCTCTGCTTTAAACCAATGTGTTTATAATGAACAATCCTACACAATTTCATTCATACAAATGTAAAAATTTCTGAATTCAATCACACTTTTTACAATTTCATTTCAGCTATATTGTTAATTTTTGCCTTTTTTTGGCACCATTTGCATGTATGATTGGCGTTTTTGTTGGCAGTCTTCATATAAAAAAAAAAAAGTAGACAGAAATCATACTCGTTCTTTTGTAGTTTGAAATGAAAGACCTTGATTGCCGGTTTTTGTGTTTTTCATTTTTGGCTAATATTTGTTTCGTAATGAGTCACAATTTTCTGTGCGCTTCCTCGGCTGGATGAATAAATTATACTGATTGACGGGCATTGTACAATTTCAACCGAGATGTTTTAAAAGGTTCCAATTTCCTGTTTACTTTTGCAATTTCAAATGCCATTAGAAGCATCTTTAAAGAGTGTTTTTCTCGAGGCTTACTTCTGCCTTAATGTGTCTTGTATGCTATTGCTTGGTTCATTGAAGATCTTTTGAGCTTTTTGAACTTCTAACCCTGTTATCAAAGCTCCCACGTGAAAATCTTACCTTGAGATGTTTCATTCACGTGTATCTGAGTAATCCTGCATATTTTGTCCTTTTCCAGAGCTCTCCAAACACTTTTACGATGTTGTTAAGTGGGATATTATGTCACCCACCTTTTTCCATTTAATATTTTATGACAAATTAAAGGTACAGTGTATAACTTGTAACTTTCTGGAAGAAGCACATCGCCTGCTTCGTTCCATAGAAGTAGAAAATAAAAAACATACTTTAAAGGAAACCTTTTTTTACAATTTGAGCCTTGTTTCGGTAATAAAACAAGTTGTTTTACTCACCCATAGCACTTTGGTGTCATATGGAGGATTTCCGGAGATGTTTTAGATTAGCGTTAGGCTAACGCCGTTAGCCTAGCACGACTTATAGCCATAGCTCGGGGCATTCCCCGAGCATGTAATATGCCCCGTGCGGGCTCCAAATAACAAACTTTAGCACTTTTCAAATCATAGAAGCTTGATGTCTTTAGTCTACGATTTCGTTTGGTCAAAAGTGGCCTGTAATCCGAGATTTAGCCATAGTTTCGAGTAGATGAGGACGCCAGTGCGCATGTGCGAGTGTGCTCTCAGCTCCCGGGACCCAAACATGGAACGCAAAGCTGTAAACTATGGATAAATCGGATTACAGGCCACTTTTGATTCAAGACATCGAGCTTCTATGATTTGAAAAGTGCTTAAGTTTGTGTTATTTGGAGCCCGTACGGGGCATATTACATGCTCGGGGAATGCCCCGAGCTATGGCTATAAGTTGCGCTAGGCTAAACGGCGTTAGCCTAACGCTAATCCAAAACATCTCCGGAAATCCTCCATATGACACCAAAGTGATATGGGTGAGTAAAACAACTTGTTTTATTACCGAAATAAGGCTCAAATTGTAAAAAAAAAACTTTACTTTTCCTTTAAAACATTCTCCATGGAGATAGTAGTGCCATATTGTGGAGGGTAATAGCCAATATAATAGGGGCGTTTTAGGGGCCCAGAATTTGACCCTCTTCCTGTTTTATATTAGAGCGTGGCCCATATAAGGCTTCTTGCCCAAGCCCCCAAATTTCTGTTGACAGGCCTGGCCAAAGGAATAACATCTCCATGGAAACGAGGCCAAATGAGAGTCAGGTTTGCGGGGATACCACTCCACTCACAGTAAAGACACATGTTTTTGTTTTGTAAAATTTTCAATTCAATAAACTCAATGTGAAAAACAAACAAACAAAAAACATGCCTTTATTTTAGTCTGCTTTATAGCTAAAAGATTACAGGTAAGGGTTAGCTAGGGATGCTGAATTAACTTGGCAAAAGTCAATTCAGCATCTGGTGGAACAATGGGCCTATTTATGTTTGTTACCAATGCTAATTATTCCAGAAGTACTGTAATGTTTCGTGATCCCGTGCATATCCCTGGATAAAGAAGATCTTGACAGAGCCTGCGTGAGACTTCTGCTTGTTCAGGAAATGGCCTTTTACTCCCAGTATACTGTAAAAGCTGCTACTGGTGATCTTGAAAAAAATAAAACTGAATGAACATAAGAAGGCACTTTGTTGTATGAGAGCAAGGAATCAACTCATTCTGAACCATATTCTTTGTTCAAAATTGAGAACTAGTTCCTTTTAAACGGTTTGCAGTGATCCAATGTTATTTTTCTTTTACCTTACACATTCTGAGCATCCTAATTATCCACCACAATGAATTACTTTTCACAAGTCTCAAAGACAGGCCCGGATCTAGACTGCAGAGACTGGGGGGGGCATTTCAAAATTTAGGTGGGGCATAGTGTTGTGTTTCATGTGGAACATTTTTCTTCTAATGCAGGGGTTCTTAACCTTTTTGATGTTGAAGCCCAATTTTCCCAGTGCAGAGTGGCTTGGGGCCCATTAAAGGAAAAGTAAAAACAAATTTTACAATTTGAGCCTTATTTCGGTAATAAAACAAGTTGTTTTACTCACCCATAGCATTTTGGTGTCATATGGAACACTTCCAGAGATGTTCTAGCCATAGCTCGGGGCATATAATATATTCCCCAAGCATGTAATATGCCCCGTGCGGGCTCCAAACAACACAAACTTGAGCACTTTTCAAATCATAGAAGCCCGATGTCTTAGTCTATGATTTCGTTTGAAGCAAAAGTGGCCTGTAATCCGAGATTTAGCCATAGTTTACAGCTTTGCGTTTCATGTTTGGGTCCCGGGAGCTGAGAGCACAGTCCGCACATGCGCACTGGCGTCCTCATCTACTCGAAACTATGGCTAAATCTCGGATTACAGGCCACTTTTGACCACACAAAATCGTAGACTAAGACATCGGGCTTCTATGATTTGAAAAGTGCTAGAGTTTGTGTTATTTGGAGACCGCCCCGAGAACTCACATGATGGAGATCGCAAATCTAAAACATCTCCGGAAGTGCTCCATATGACACCAAAGTGCTATGGGTGAGTAAAATAACTTGTTTTATTACCGAAAGAAGGCTCAGATTGTAAAAAACGTTACTTTTCCTTTAAGTATTAACAGTGTATCAGAGGTGGAGGGAGAGGTTGTGAACATGTGGCCTAGGACCCTACCGTGTGTTCTGCGCAAAGTCTGGAGACACGGGGGAAAAGCGACACTTATGGAAAGGAGCAGACGTGAAGAGAGTTTGAGGAAGTTTTTGATCCGGAAATCATAAGAAAATGCACGTATACAATAATTACATTCAGATTTGATTTTCATTTAAGTAGAGGTTAGCCAAACCATGGAGAGGGCCTGTTTATTCGACTCATGATACATTTAAAACCGCACACTCTCATTCCCCAGTGCAGCGTTGGGTCTCCGGCAGGCCATGCCATGACCATTGACTTTTATAGACCAGAGTCTGTGGCTGTGGCCCAACACAGAGAGAACGAAATGACCAGAACTGAGAGAAATCTCTTCCCTCAGCTGGAGCAAAGGAGCGAGGCTTTGGTTTAATCACCCACTGGGATTAAACGCAGCTCTAACACTTTTGTCTTTATACACCAAGTGCCAGAGTGACCCGAGTAAGGGCTCTCAATCAGAAGTAATTATGTCAAAATAACAATAAAACAACACAAAAATACAATTCTCCCAATAAAATTCTCCAGACTTATTTTGAGCTCAGGAGCCTCTTATACAGTAAATCTGTACTGGGGCAAGACAGTGGACAAAGGCTATGTTTATACAGCGACGATCAAAACAGAAGACGCAAAAGTGGCGTCTCGTCTTCAATTTTGTATCCCCGTTTAGACGAGGAGACCATTTCTCAACAGGAAATGTTTGTTTATACGAAGACGCAAAAGTGGGTGAATTCGATTGAATATGCATGCCAGGCCGCTAATAAAAACACCTACCTTTTTCAGGACACTGACAGGGGCTCTCATTACGGTTGTTTTGCCCTCGATGTCGGGTCGGAGCTCTTCGCTTAATGCAACAAGAGCTTGTTTAGTCATTCTGAAGTTTTCCACCCAAGCACTGTCATCAACTAATCCATTCTCAAAATTGTCCCACCACTGACTGGTTCTGCCCGGTCTTGTCCGAACTCGCCTCTGTCACCTGCGACGTATTGTTATTGTTTTTACCGGCTTGGCGCATCCAGTCAGCTGTATGCGACGTGAACATGTTTTGCGCTTCTTGCCGTTTAGACGGAGACACGACCTGAGCCGTCTTCAAAACTCCACACTCTGGAAGGAGTCTTCAGATTTTTGCGGTTTCAGAGCCCGAGGGCGCCGCCGCCGTGTAAACGAAAGACACTTCCGATAGAATATTTTGTCGTATTCAGTCGCAATCGTCCTCGTCAGCCGAGTGTGATGTCACCCATAGCATTCAGATCCAACCAAATGAAGCTCACCGAGGCCTGCATTTTACAGTTCCAGAGGAATTGATTTACGGACAAAATCGAATCAAGTCGCCAGGATCATGTATTAGTGAGTTAATACGAAAATTTTAAGACCAAAATGACAACTTTTTTTTAATGTACAGTCAATTGGAGCCAGAGATGATGGATCCGGAAACGCACCCATGAACTTGGGACAAATACTTGGGAAATCATCGAGTACAGGGTGGATGTTGTGTTCCTTTTACATTTTAAAACGTCACAAAAAAGCATAAGTTCTTTGTAAACTGCAGAGGTCAGAGACAGTTTTCCTGGGATTTTGTTAAAATGTTTTACGGACTTGGCACACACACACACACACATACTGGGAACGTCATGTAACCAAGATGTCACCCAAAGTAAGCCAGACAAGTCTTAATCATAACCACAATATTAATGCCTGCTCGGCATGAATCAATAAATCATGAGTAACTCTCAGGGTGTCTGCAGAATTTCAATGCGTTCCGTGCATAATTAGATTCCTCCAAACATCTGCTCAGACTTTATGGAGACTTGTGATGGAAAAGACTTTGAGAAACAGTGGTTAGTTTGTGTCTGTAGGTAAAAACATGTCAAATTTAATGACTTTGAACTTTTTTTTAATTTAGTGAAATGTCCAAGAAATTGCGCACGTAAAAGAAAAAATTAGTATGTGTAGTACTACTCAACTAAGTACTACTACTACTACTCAAGTATCAGTAACTTAAAGGTCCTATATTATCCTAAATTGACTCTTGTGGATTGTAAGCCATGTTATAATGCTGTTACCCCCTTGAAAACATTGGCCTACCTGGACTGTTTTGTTTCATTTACACATGTTTGATATTTAGTCTGAGTTCTTCTTCCACACAGAAAACACTCTGCTCCACCTTGTGATGTCATGTGGTAATACAGGAAATGCTCCATACACGTTCTCTAGAATCATTTGGATCAATTCAGCCCTGGAATTGCTAATCGCTACTGAACTAGAGGTTAAAGGGATATGCCACCCCCAGGCCAAACTTGGGCATCTCCCCACAGTCCAGAGACTAAAATAAGTGGTGGAAAGCATTTTTCTGGTGACCCAGCCATTGTCCGAGTCTGTCAGCACTGACCGCCGCAGTATCTGCAGCTACTCCGTGTTAGACTGGAGTCTAACGTCGCCAGAGAAAGATTTCGGCCAAAAGGAATTAATTTGCTCTATGCTTTTCCCAATTACTTTATGTGTAGTGCGCATTCATATCGAGTGCAAATAAATGTGCAAATCAACACGGAGAGCTTGACTTGGTCATTTTGGGTGGGAACTATTTTTCAGTGCGGAAAAACACAGCCGAAGCACGCACCACGTTGCGTAACAGGGGAACTCCCTTCCTGGTGCGTAACAGGGATTCCCCTGTCAGCGTGGTGTGTGCTTCGGCTCTGTTTTTCCGCACTGAAAAATAGTTCCCACCCAAAATGACCAAGTCAAGCTCTCCGTGTTGATTTGCACATTTATTTGCACTCGATATGAATGCACACTACACAGAAAGTAATTGGGAAAAGCATCGAGCAAATTAATTCCTTTTGGCCGAAATCTTTCTCTGGCGACGTTAGACTCCAGTCTAACGTGGAGTAGCTGCAGATACCGCGGCGGTCAGTGCTGACAGACCTGGACAATGGCTGCGTCACCAGAAAAACGCTTTCCACCACTTATTTTAGTCTCTGGACTGTGGGGAGATGCCCAAGTTTGACCTGGGGGTGGCATATCCCTTTAAATGTAGCTGTTAACTTGAAAATTACCTCTACAGGACATCACAAGGTGGAACTGAGCATTTTGAGGTTTGGAGATGTAGACAGACTAATAATAAAGGATTACTCAAACACGTGTGAATGAACAAAACACAACTTCAGGTATGTTTTCGAGGAGGTAACAACATTCACAACACATGACAAAAAGTTTATATTGATGGAATCGATGGAATGTTCCTTTTTTTAATTAAAGGGACGCCATCGATTCCAGCTCTTTCTGAATCCGAAGTGGCACCTCACGTATTCTTGACGGGATCTGGGTTGTTTTAAATGAGCTGGGATTTAAAGGGAGCTGGCAGGATTTGCAAGGCCAAACTGTCACATTATCCGTCCAATTTAAAATCACCTGGAATAGCACGGCACTGACTCAGAGTAATGAGATTTCTACGGCTCCAGTGTAAATGTGGTACCGGTGTGGCAGGAGTGAAGTATTGAATTGTGAAAATAGGTTACAGATAATTGAACAAACAATAGGTCGTGTTCAAATCATTTTAAGACATTTTTTTGTATGTTTATGGTACAGTATTTGAAAGTTGTGGTATTATGCAAAATCTATTTCCTTTTAGCCTTTTACCATGTTACAATGCGGTTCACTCATTAAGGTTTTATATGGCATCCACGCATGTTTCAGTAATTTAGTGATCTCTCTGGGGTCCTACTGGAACCCTCCTTATGTTTAGCTGTAAGATTCTGTCCAATGCTCATCCCACAAGTCTGCATCACCCATGCTCCCACACAACAATTCTACGTAAATAAACAAAAACGTGATACAAAACTGTACTCAACAACTTGACAAACCTGATGCGACGTGCGGTGGTTTCATTCGCGGATACATGCTGATTGTGTTGTGATAGCGCTCTGAAGGAAGCAGAGACTCAAAAACGAAACAGAAACTTGTTAATATGTTGTTTTCGGAGAATATTGTATTTTCAAAACAATAAAAGGTAACAGGGTGATCTAAATATGTTATATGTTAGCATGCTAATATGCCATAGACAGGCCTGGACTGGTAATCGGGCATACCGGGCATTTTCCCGATGGGCCGACAGTCCTAGGGGCCGATGCTGTTTGTTTTTTTTTTTCACTTAGAGACCGGCCCACAATTTCGAGGAGGTGGCCCATTGGTCCATCTTCAATATAGACAGTGGACTAAACCAATCAGGATATACAAGCTTACGAGAGCAGTCCCACCCCTTTCTCTGCGCTGATCCCCGCCAGTTTCAGTGTTGAGCGTGGAAATGTGGAGAAGCGGCAGAAACGGGGTGCGGAGAAGCTACGGGCTAAAAGATTAAAGGTCCCATGGCATGAAATTTTCACTTTCTGAGGTTTTTGAACGTTAATGTGAGCTCCCCTACCCTGTTTAGCCCCCCCCATGGCTAAAAGTTGTGAAATGTGTAACCTGACCATTTGCGATCCTTTTCTGCGTTTGAAAAAAAGACAGCCCAAACAGGCGATTCTGAACAAGGGAACTTTCTGACGTTACACTCAGGGAAAGGTTTCCACCCCCCCTCTGGATGTCTACCCACCGTCTCTGGAAATCACGCCCAAAGAGTTTGGACCGCAACAAGCTACACAATGCGAGATGCATTTTTTTATTTGCCTGGAGGCACGTGAGAGTGTTTCCAAGCTCGGATGTCCTTTATCCGAGCCTCCGAACCTCTGAAACAGCAGTGGTTTAATTTTATTTTCTGTGGAAATAGTGTTTTTTTCATCTCATATCTTCCGCCGCGCTTAAACACGGAAGTGGGGCCAGCGCACCGCTAATCCAGGAAAAAGCGGAGCATTTGGCCACACCCCCACCCGCTGCACTGGCCTGTCTCTGTCCTCCTCATTTGCATTCAAGCAACAACGCTCAGAATAAAGCGTTTCAGAGACATATTTAGCCTCATGAAGAAAGTCAGAGTCATATCTCATGCACTGAGGCTTGATTTTAGAGAAGGATTCATTTACAGTATTAGGAAACCATTAAGGCGCCATATAAAAGCATCCAGAAGTACCATGTCATGGGATCTTTAAAAAAATCTCACTATAGACGCTATAGAAGAGAATATGTCTCTTCTAACAGACATATTCTCTGGAGGGGCTGCTGGAGCTACATGTCCTCTGCAGCCCAAGTTGAAGGTGGACAGGGACAGGAGCAGCCAGAGACTGTGGACAGAGAACCCGAGGGACAGAGTGACCAGGGAAGTGTCGCACAGGCACAGCAGGTAAACAGGTAGTAATGTTAGGATAGGGACATTTAGGTAATAGACAGGCATGAAAATCATTCACCTTTTGGCAAATTTTGCTGAAAGAAGCCAAAACAGGTGACCTACGATGATTTGTGTGTGTGTGTGTGTGTGTGTGTGTGTGCAAGATGCATTTTAAATAAACCATTGAATGTGTAGTTACTGCGAGTTTGCTGGTGGTTTTTGGGAGCTGGGATTTTTCCTTTAAATGTTGCGGCCTGGTTTCCCCTAGGCCAAGACGTAACAACAGTAAAATACTTTGCTCCGGGGAACACAAACATAAATTAGTCCGTTGTGCTTCGCTAATAATGAGGGGCCAGTCTAAGCCAAAAATGTCAGGGCTGTTTTTTTTTTTTGTCCCACTCCAGCCCTGGCCATAGAAGTAAAATAACATCTCTTTAAGCATCTTCTCTGTCAACACAAATGATCAGCCCTAAACCACAATGCTGTTGGATCTTTGTAGCAAGAACAATTCAAGATCAAGGCTGTGTCCATACGTCTACACTGTTCCCAACATTTTCAATTGTGCCCAAATGTCCAGTCAGTGAAAAAGTGGTGCACTCAAAATTTCCCATACTGGACCTTGAAAACTAGTCGATAGCGATTGCTAATAAACCAATTAATACACACCACAATGCATTACAAGAGTCGGATAAACAGTGGATATGGAGAACTACTACAAAATATGTAAAGAGATGATTCAAACTACATTTAATAACACATTTTGATGAAACACTAATTTAACATTCATGATGTCCAGTTGCTGCTCTGATGGGAAGCTAATGGAACACTGAAATGGTAAACTGTAATTATGTCCCAATTATAGTCCAGATAAAAAGGCAGGAGAAAAAAAAAATTCAACACCACAATAACATATTTTGTATAAAACATAATGACGCATCACACCTAAATGTTGCACAAGCTGTTTAAAGGAGAATTAACGTTTTTTACAATCTGAGCCTTATTTCGGTAATAAAACAAGTTGTTTTACTCACCCATAGCACTTTGGTGTCATATGGAGCACTTCCAGAGATGTTTTAGATTAGCGATAGCCGTAGCATAAGTTCTAGCCGTAGCATATAATATATGCCCCGTGTGGTCTCCAAATAACACAAACTTTAGCACTTTTCAAATCATAGAAGCTCAATGTCTTAGTCTACGCTTTCGTTTGTGTCAAAAGTGGCCTGTAATCCGAGATTTATCCATAATTTACAGCTTTGCGTTTCATGTTTGGGTCCCGGGAGCTGAGAGTGAAATAAGCTGTGACTCCGCACATGCACACTGGCCTCTTCATCTACTCGAAACTATGGCTAAATCTCGGATTACAGGCCACTTTTGACCAAACGAAAGCGTAGACTAAGACATCGAGCTTCTATGATTTGAAAAGTGCTAAAGTTTGTGTTATTTGGAGACCGCACGGGGCATATATTACATGCTACATGCTACATGCTACGGCTAGAACTCGTGCTACGGCTATCGCTAATCCAAAACATCTCTGGAAGTGCTCCATATGACACCAATGTGCTATGGGTGAGTAAAACAACTTGTTTTATTACCGAAATAAGGCTCAGATTGTAAAAAAAACGTTAATTCTCCTTTAATGTATAGATATAGGGGGCGCTATTGGAATATGAGCTCCTCTAGTGCTGGGCCTTGAATCCTGGAAGGGGACCAGCTCGAGTTCTGGGAGGGCGATATTAGTTTCTGTCGGAGTTGGTGAGATCATTATGTGTTATGATTGCACAACTTGGAAATGCTGTTTTAGCTCGAATCAATAATTTCTTTACCAGTCCTCTGCTAAAGAATATCCTTTCACATTTTTCTTTTCGCTAACTTTGTAAAATCCAATCTTACACGACCTTTGGCTGTCTTGACTTTTGCAGCTGAACCGAGATGAACCATACTCGACCATTTGGACTTGGGCAAACTCCAATAGATGGAGTTCTGTTACTTAAAAATGTTATTTTTCTAATGTCACTGCAGGGCTACATGAAAAATTGATTTTCTGCCAACAATAAAGATAAAGATGAGTACTGCCTCCTCAGTCCAGTCCCACATAAACAACTCAAAATGAAGCAAGTTTTTTCAGCATTCTGAGAAATGTCTATACTGTAGAGTTTTTTTTTTACCTTTAGTCATTTGGAGCTATAGGCTATTTCGAAACTTTTTACTCGCCTCAGCATTTTAGGGGATTTGAACATAGGATTCCCAGTGCAGTACAGTATTGAATATTCAGTGTATAAAAAGCAGAATATGTACTTTTCTGAAGAGCAGCGGTGGAACGTAACAAAGTAGTAAAGTAAAATAAAGTAGTAAAATGCTGAGTTACTACTTAAAGGGCCTATGTAATACTAATTATTGATCTGTGTTATAATGTTGTTTACTCATCACAAACACACGTGGAGTTGTGTTTTGTTTCATTCACACATGTTTAATACACAAATCCTGCATATTTAGGCTGAGTTCTTTTCTCAAACACAAAACACTGTTCCACCTTATGATGTCATGTGGTGATACAGAAGTGCTCCCCTGTGTTTTTTGTGTTTTTAAGTTCCACACACCTTCTCTAGAATCATTCAGATGATTTCAGACCTGGAATTGCCAATCTCTAGTAACCAAATGGTAAACGGTAGCTGTTAACTTGAAAGCGACCACTTCGTGACATCACAAGGTGGAACAGAGCATTTTGAGCTCTGGAGATATAGAGAGACTAATAATAAAGAGTTACTCAAACGTGTGAATGAAACAAAACACAACTTCAGGTCTGTTTTTGAGGAGGTAACAACACTGTAGCAGCTTACAGCTCAAAGGAGTCAATTTTGTGTAATACAGTATAGCACCTTTAAGTAGAATCTTTAGGTAGCTGTACTTTACTTCATTAAATTTTACAGTGGATACTTTTTACTTTTACTTCGCTACATTTAAGAGCAGGTATCTGTGCTTTTTACTCTACTACATTTTTTTTTAACTGGACTGAAAAGTAAAAAGCACTTTTCATGTGATTTGATTGATTATTTTCGTGTTTTTTGGTAAAGGATTTGAGTTCAACTTCAGCTTTGAGCACACAAAAATAAATATGCAAAATTCATACGAAAATTAAGAAGTGGGTTCATGTTGATGAAAATGTGTATTCATTTTGAATCAATTTCAAACAAATTAACAACACATGAGTGAAATATTTAAAATGAATTTTACTTTTGAAAGCTTTAAAATACATACATTTACATAGAGTAGATATTTTCATGTGACACTTTTACTTTGACTTTTTACTTTACTTTTACTTTTACTGTTCTTTTACTTATGTAACAAAGTGGGATTGGTCTAACAGGTATCCACATTTCAAACTCCGCCTCTGCAATGGAATTAGGGCAGTCTTGCATGATGTCACATAGTACTGTCACATAGTATCCCTTTCTTTCTCTGCTGCTGAAACTCTCATTCATGCATTCATCACCTCTCGAATCGACTACTGCAATAGCCTTTTCTATGGTCTACCCTCCAAAACTCTCAACAAACTCCAATACATCCAAAACTCTGCTGCCCGCCTCCTCACCCACACCCGCTCCCGAGACCACATCACTCTTGTCCTCCAAAATCTCCACTGGCTCCCCATCCCTCAGCGCATCCAATTCAAAGTCCTCCTCCTGACCCACAAAGCCCTCCATAACCTGGCTCCATCATACCTCTGTGACCTCCTGCACCGCCACACCCCATCCCGCTCCCTCCGTTCCTCCGACGCCAACCTCCTGTCCCTCCCCTACAGGACCAAGCTCCGAACCTGCCCCTCTGGAACTCACTCCCACAACCTATCCGTGACTGCTCTGACCTCCCCACCTTTAAAAAACTGCTCCAGACTCACCTTTTTAAAACTGCTTTTAATGGTTCTTAATGTTTAATGTTTTTCTGATTGTTTATTGTTTTATTACCTGTTTTATTACTGATTTGACCTTCTCTACAGCATCTCTGAGTGTCTTGAAAAGCGCTTTGTAAATAAAATGTATTATTATTATTATTATTATTATTATTATTATTATTATTATTATTATTATTATTATTATTATTATTATTATTATTATTATTATTATTACTTGAAAATGCAGTGGCCACTGGAAGGAGCATATACTTTTTAACAGAAAGCTGCAAATTTACCTAGTTTGCACTAAAATTGCCCCACAAAAATCATTAGGAACAACAGACATACATTCACAGTTTAGTAGCAAAAAAACTACAGTGTTTTAGTTCCACTTTAAATATTCACATAGCCTTTAATAAAATATTACTTTGATAGAACTTTTACACATGGAATTTAAAATGCGTGCAGATCTTAGCGGTGTGACATTCCATTAAACGGAAATGAAGAAATTTTCTTCATTTTGTGCTGCTATAATATGCCGCTTAATGGGATTTTAAAGTGATTTTTTATTATTTTATTTGAAATCCGCACTCTGCTCCGACATTATAATTGGCCAGCAACGTGTGTGTGTGTGTGTGAATGCGCGCATGTGTGCGTGTGCGTGTTTGTGTGTGCGTGTGTGTGTGTGTGATCAGCAATGGCAGCGCAAAAAATGTATAAATTGAAAATGGAACACAGATGGATTTTTGCACAGGTCATTACTCTAATGGCCTTTAGAGACGAAAATACAGTGTGCAGTGTATGTTGGTGTGTAGGGCCATAACAACAGAGTGGAGCTCTGGTAGAAGTCATTTCATCATTTTATTATTTTATTTTTTTTACTATTTCTCGTATAATAGTCTGAAGTCAGTTTATGGTAGTCTGAAGTCGAAGGTTCGCAATGGACAGCTTTTAACGTATTACCTTTTCTCGTTCACTGATCTGAAGATTGGCGGTCTGAATCCTGCTCCCAGCATTAGCAAAGACCCCTCTGACCGGTGAATATTGCCGTCCTGTCATTGGGCAAGACACTTCAATCACCTCGCCTCCAATGTCTATGCACACTGGTATACGAATGTGTGTGTAAATGATGAGCGGTTCCTTTGAGTGTCCTTAGAGGTATAAAAAGTGCTATATAAATGCTACAATGCACCATTTATTTGCCTCTCTCATCAGTATTCCCTGAAAGAAGGGTACAGCTACCCAGAGGCACTGCACTGTCTGAAGCTCTGTTTATTAAACTTTAATTGGAATTGCCGATCATGACATCACAAGGTGGAACAGAGTATTTTGAGCTTTGGAGATGTATACTAGCTAGTAATAAATGATAATCCAAACATGTGTGAAAGAAACAAAAGACAACTCCAGGTATGTTTTGATGTGGTAACAACATTATAAAATGACTAAAAACTCACAGCTCATTAAATAAATAAATATAAATTTTTCCATCAAGCAGACAATGTGTTTTCATAAAAGCTGTTGTAAAAATGCGCTCTTCCTTTCTGTTATGACACCAGCTGTCTCGGAGTCTGTGCCGTGGATGGAAACAGATGGACGAAGCCCAGGCAAACTTAATTGTGGACATAACAATTACTTTAAATTTGTCCAGAAAATTCAATAGAAAAGCACTGAACATCACTGGGTAATAAGCAGTTATCTCCAGCACAGACACAATGAAACCGTCACAGCGACCATTTTTGTAGCTTTGTAAAAAATCAAAGTGGTTTAGTTACCCTTACAATTGTGGGCATACATGTTGGTTAATGTCTGACTTATAGTTGGATGGGAGAAGAATTCCATCTGCCACAGTGGAGCAGCAGTGGCTCTAGTGGAAATTGTTGTTGTGTCCTTAGGCAAGACATTTCACCTAGTGATTGCATAGTCGTGGGGGTGACAGTAGTTCAGTTAGTAGATTGTTTGTCCACTGAACATAAACATCATTGGTTAAAGGAGAATTAACGTTTTTTACAATCTGAGCCTTATTTCGGTAATAAAACAAGTTGTCAAATCATAGAAGCTCAATGTCTTAGTCTAGACTTTCGTTTGAGTCAAAAGTGGCCTGTAATCCGAGATTTATCCATAAATTACAGCTTTGTGTTTCATGTTTGGGTCCCGGGAGCTGAGAGCAAAATAAGATGTGACCCCCCACATGCGCACTGGCCTCCTCATCTACTTGAAACTATGGATAAATCTCGGATTACAGGCCACTTTTGACTCAAACGAAAGCGTAGACTAAGACATCGAGCTTCTATGATTTGAAAAGTGCTAAACTTTGTGTTATTTGGAGACCGCAAACATGTACCCCGAGAACTCACATTACGGAGATCGCAAATCTAAAACATCTCTGGAAGTGCTCCATATGACACCAAAGTGCTATGGGTGAGTAAAACAACTTGTTTTATAACCGAAATAAGGCTCAGATTGTAAAAAAACGTTAATTCTCCTTTAAGTGGTCAGATCCACTGACCCACAGGTTGCTAACGCAATTTCAGCTTCCACAAATGAATGCTGTCGTTGTGTTCCCTTTCTTTTATGGGTCATTCATAGTTAACATACAGCCTATTGTTATGAAATGCTTTAATTGCAGAGAATGTGTTTAAAAAAGTGTTAATTTGTTTTGTTTTTTTGTTTCAGATCCTTGAGCCTCTCCTCCCTTTGCTCACTCCCCCTTCAGAGCACTATCGAAACACAATCCGCGTGCAGTTTGCCAATTAAACTATGATATGTTGCATCAGTTTGTGTAGTGTATTGTTTTGTAACATACTTTTGTATATTTATGGAGAATTGTCGCATGGGAGCGTGGGTGATTTAGGCTTGTGGGTGGAGCATTGGGCAATCGTACTCCTAACCATAAAGATGACATCGACCAATAGTTTCTGGCATATTTTTATGATGAAAGAACATCATAACATGGACATGGTAGAAAGCTCAATAGGGAGTTGTCAGAGGTAGATGTCAATGCAAAATACAATGCAAATGTTTCCAAAAATCACTGCTAAAGTGCAAGTATAGTATAAAACTGAAACTGTGAAAAATAAACTGTAGACATTTGGGAAAGTTCTGAATTGATGAAACCATTATGAGTGCTGAAAGCAGTCCTTACTTTTATGAATATATGAAAGATAATGTAGCATTTTCTGTGGATCCTTCTAATGTATGCCATATTGCACCATGAACCGTCAAGTGAATTCTGAAATGGAAATGATTTTTTGAATATACACAACTTATTTTCATATTTAGATTCAAGATTTCAAGATTGTTTATTTGTCATATGCAGAATCAACACAAGGTCAACAATGCAATGAAATGCTTAGGATCAGTAGAACCGTTGACTCGCTAAGATAGTCAAGAAGTACTAATAACATGCAATAATAGTACATGGTAAAAAAAAGTGTTGTAAAGTGCAGGGGAAGAGGTAAACAATATAATAAACAATATAATAAACAATATAATAAAATATGTAATAAAATGTAATAAAAAAAATACAAGGTACAATGTACAAGGTGCAAGTAGGGTCAAATCAAATAAGGTGTAAGTATTTCACAGATTGCACATAATATGGTGTGGTGTAGGTGTTGCATGTGGATTTCGTATTGCACATAGTATGATATAAATATTGCACATAGGTTATTGCACTGATTATTGCACAGGTAACAGTAGTTTACAGTGAGGTAGTGACAAACATGATACATTCATACAGAGCAGCAGCAGTAAACATATTATGCATAATGAAAAGTAGTTTAGTGCAGTATTATTGAGAGTTCAGTATTATTTAGAGTATTATCCAGAGTTCAGTAGTCTGACAGCTTGGGGGTAATAGCTGTCTTTGAGTGTTTTTGTGCGTGCTGGCAGGCTCCTGTATCGTCTACCAGAGGGTAGCAGACGGAAGAGTCCTTGTGCCGGATGAGTATGGTCCTTAGTGATGCTGCGTGCTGCGTGCCTTACTTGCCTTATTTAAAGGTCCTATATTGCACAAACTGGATTCATGTGACCTTTAAGACACATTTGAAACCCTTTATTATTAGTCTGTCTACATCTCCAAAGCTCAAAATGTTCTGTTCCACCTCGTGATGTCATGAAGCAGTAGTTTTCAAGTTAACAGCTACATTTTACCTTTAGTTCAGCAGAAATTGGCAATTCCAGGGCTGAAATCATCCAGTGGAGCACCGTTTTACCACATCACAAAGTAGAGCAGTGTTTTCTGTTTGAACCTAAATATGCAGTTTGTGTGTTAAAGGAAAAGTAACATTTTTTACAATTTGAGCCTTATTTCGGTAATAAAACAAGTTGTTTTACTCACCCATAGCACTTTGGTGTCATATGGAGCATTTCCGGAGATGTTTTAGATTAGCGTTAGGCCGTTAGCCTAACGCGACTTATAGCCATAGCTCGGGGCATTCCCCGAGCATGTAATATGCCCCGTGCGGGCTCCAAATAACACAAACTTTAGCACTTTTCAAATCATAGAAGCTCGATGTCTTTAGTCTACGATTTCGTTTGGTCAAAAGTGGCCTGTAATCGGAGATTTAGCGATAGTTTCGAGTAGATGAGGACGCCAGTGCTCATGCGCGGAGTGTGCTCTCAGCTCCTGGGACCCAAACATGGAACGCAGAGCTGTAATTTATGGATAAATCTCAGATTACAGGCCACTTTTGATTCAAACGAAATCGTAGAGTAAGACATTGAGCTTCTATGATTTGAAAAGTGCTAAAAAATTGTGTTATTTGGAGCCCGCACGGGGCATATTACATGCTCGGGGAATGCCCCGAGCTATGGCTATAAGTCGCGCTAGGCTAACGGCGAGTAAAACAACTTGTTTTATTCCCGAAATAAGGCTCAAATTGTAAAAAACGTTACCTTTCCTTTAAATGTGTGAATGAAACAAAACACAACTCCAGGTATGTTAGTGATGAGGAAACAGCATTAGAACACAGATCAGAAAACAGCGTAATATGGGTTCTTTAATACCACTTATGCATCTTTTAACATTCAAAATTCAAATAAACAAACTTTCAAAACACTAGTAAAAAGAGTTGGCACCTTTTCACGACACTATCTGCCCTGCTGTCTCACCGAAAATCCTTCCACTTAAAACTTCCATTCCAGCTGTGATCCGAGACCACAGAGCATTTTGGGTTAGTGGCGGGTGGGATGGGTTTGCGTTTCACCCCGACACCTCCCCTCCCCTATCCTCCCCGTGGGCTACTTCCTTTTGCGCCCCGCTCCCCCTGCATTTCCACTCACCTGCCTCAACACCTACACTTAGAAACGTGTTAGCAACCAGCCCACGTCTGACCCTCTCCTCTGTCTCCGATACCGAACTACCGCTGAACCACAGGTCTCGCTGCCTAAAGCCTCATCTGCTCTGAAATGTGCAGGGACTGTAGCAAACAGGGATCAAATTTTTAGTCTTGAAGAACAGATAAGAAAGGGTGTTAGAGAAGTGTTAGAGAAGTTTGGTGTAAATATTAGTGCTGTCAGGTGATTAAAAAAATGAATCAAATTAATTACAGGATTTGTAATTAATGAATCTAATTAATCGCATTTTAATCTCGTGAGAGAGAGAGAGAGAGAGAGAGAGGCTTTTGCTCATTCATTTCGTTTCCCAAATTCTGCAAGCGTGGTTTAGCGAAGTGAGCTCACGCTACCAGTAACAATGGAACTTGTGCGGACGTGTTTATCGTTCAAACGATTCGACAGGCTGAAGCAGCTTCGGCGATCGGAAAATTATTTTTTACAAAAGCTCCAAATCACAGCGTTCTTGTTGACAGTCCCATCTTCGTTCCTTTTATAAATAAACTTGCCGTACAAAGGCCCTGGCAACGATTTTCTCACCTCGCCCCCCAGAGTCGAGTCCATGTCAGTTTCCACCAGGCTTTATTGTTTGATTAGTGATGCCGGTGGAAGTGAAGTCACCTACCGGTCCTTCAATGGGTCAGATTTAAAATGTGCACGCACTAAATTGCCACTCATAATTAATTGTGTTAATTTTTATAACACGTTAATTTGCAGTGTAATTAATAAATCTAATTAACACACTAAACTGACAGCCCTAGTAAATATATCTTAGTCACGGCCGGCGCCACGAGGGGGCGTTTGGTGGCGACGCCCCCTCACGTCATCAGTCCCGTCCCCTCAGATGTGAGAGTTGCTCTGTGTTTGCGCTTGTGGTGGAGGGCTATGTGGCGTTAATGTACTGTCTCTTGGCGTTGCTTGGTTTTGTGGTATGCAGGAGATCACTTGACCGACGGTCTACGTTCAAATAATAATAATAAAAAAAAACTCTCATCACTTTTTACTCTTACTCAATCAGTCTCTTACAAAGGTGTAGTCTAAATACACAAGCTCTCGAGGACCCATTAGGCATGCGAGGAGTGGGATGTGTGTGTGTGTGTGTGTGTGTGTGTGCGACGCGACGCGACGCGACGTGCCCCCGCCCCCTGTGGTAAACTCATCGCCCCCTTAATATTTTATGTCTGGCGCCGGGCCTGATTTTAGTACACATAGATGCAAAGATTCAAGATTCAAAGCTTTTATTGTCATATGCACAGTAAAGAAACACGTTTCCATGTACAATGAATTCTTACTTTGCTGCCCACACTGGGTGCCAAGAGCATGCAAAAAAATTAAAATAGATAAATAAGATAAAGAGAAGCATGTAAAAAAGTATAATCATATAGAAACAATCTTTACAGAATATGCACTATGAAAAATACAGGCTAGGTGCTATGTACATATTTACAGATAATGTGCAACATTAGTTTTGTGCAACTGTCAGTAGTAAAACTGTGTATACTGATATCGTGTATGTATGCATGGTAGTGTTGTCACAATACTAAGGAATATACTGATTCTGATACCACTAAAAAAATAAACACACCCAGTAGAATTTCATTTTCAGTGTTAAATCATAGTCTTTCTTTTCTGTTCCCACATGGTCTTATATCTGTGTACTCCCTCAGTTGTCCTGTAGGTTCCATAGTGGTCCATGGGCGTATACTTGTCTATGTGCTCTTATATTTGTTCTGATACAGCTCAAGATCGTTCTAAAGCTGTTCAGGAAAGGTTCCTTTCTAGTTTATTATCAATTAGTATTTAATTTTTGACACTAATTCAAGGTGGTGACTGTGGTGTAGTTGGTTGAGTGTTTGGCAAAGTCAGAGGGGTAGCTAGTTCAAACTGGTGTTGTGTTCAAGTACACCTATATTTGTTAAAAAATAAATAAATAAATAAATAAACAAATGAAAGTGTCCATTGATCCAAACCCACAATGAAACTGAATTTCAGTCAAAGAAGCCTGAACTAAATCTTGTTTAAAACTAAAATTTCATCACTCAAAAAACAAAACAAAAAAAATCTAAAATGGATGTCAAAATTAAAACATGTCCAAACAATAAAGTTGGACCACCTGCCTCACTCTATGCCTGGAAAACCTATCCACAAAACCTGTCTATTTCCATGGAGATGAGCGAGTGACCCCACTATGCTGGCTGGCTAGCTCAACTGATAAGTCACTTGACTTTCACCCGGGGGACTGGGTTCAAATCCCCTCTGCAATGAGCAAGTGTGGGTCCTTGGGCTAGACCCTTCCCGGTACTGCTCCCTGGGTGCCGGAAATACGAGCTGCCCACTGCAGCCCACTTGGGTCAAAATGCAGAAGTGTGTGTCACTGTGTGTGAGATCAATAAAGTCTTAATCTTATGCCAAATTACAGGTCAGATCTGTGGAGAGGTTACACGGATCAACAAGAAAGCAGTTATTTCAAGATATGTTTTGGAACGATAATCACCTGCAATGTACGAATCCAAGATGGAAGACGTTTAATGCCACACTACTACTGAATGTTAGCGACAAAGCAGTAACATCACTTCACATCTTCAAGTCTTGTGAGGAAATGATCTTGTTTGTCTAATTCATTTAAGGTCGCTGATATCCCTGATGTGGTTTACGACAAGTATGAGTGATTAAACTGCTGACTAACTGCTGACTCATGCTGAGTCAGTAAGAAGACTAGAGACGTGGTGTTTTAAACTGGACTTTGCCTGTGTTTTGATCATGTTATGTACCACTATGACACGTTGCCTTCCAAAGTTCAGATGACGAAGGATCCTGATAGTGAGTTAACGATCCACTGGTCTGTAGGATAAATAGTCCACAATTCTGTACCTAAGACAGGAGACGACAGAGACGCCAGTGAATGCTGAACTAATCATGCCTGTATCCTCTGCTGATCAACATTAAAAGTGCCTATACTGAACCATCTCAGACTCCTGCATTTCTTCTACGAGGTCGTAAGAGTTTCTTCCCACAGTCTGTTTAGTGCTTCTGGTTTGTTTTACATTCATCAACAACTCTACACAAGAGTTGCTGACGTCTCTTCTCATTAGTGTGACAGAGCTAATGTATGGCCTGTATAATTAACCTTGGTGCATTTAATAAACATGTGCGGGGTGCATTATGAGGTCTCGGATATCGATTACTTTTTTGACATAGAACTCGATAACTGTCAAAGGACGCGCATCATGGCAGTTTGAAATATAGGCTATTTTCTTCTTCTCATAGTCATAGTCATAGTTTGCTTTATTGTCAGCCCATCTGCAGCCAGAGTTGATGGTAAGATTTACGAATGTATTTTCAACCAAGTTTAAATCTACATTACCTGGGATACAAAGTACACACTTCTCCAGTACTTTACAGAGATGTGAGTGTAGAAATTGCTTGTATCTCTTTGAGTTCAGAAGGGCGTGATTGACAGGTGACTTACGGATAAACTTTATGGATCCACATGGGAAATTTTTCAGACATTACAGCTAATTCATAATAATAAAAGTACACTGAGCTCCTTCATTTCATATATGTCACTGAATAAACAAATCTGATTGAACAGCCATGTTTGCTTCTGTATTTAAAAAATTAAATTAAATTAAATTAAATACAGAAAGATATCATTCTAAACTTGGCAGACAAAACCACGTAAAAAGCTTGGATTCCAGCATCACCAAACAGAAGAAGTAAGAAGGAGAATAGGATGAAAACATAGCAGCCAACTTTGAAATTCAAATTAACGGTTGCTTTGCTCTGTTTTGAAGTGATATTAAAATATATAATGCTTATCTTGGTTCAAAACAAAATTAAAAGGTGTCTGCTTCTTTTGATGCTGTGATCTATTTCTGCACAGGAAAATATTACCAGGGCCAATTCTAATGTACAGTTAATGAATGTCTCATTATAACTGTGAATAGCCAGAATGTACGAAACAAAGACAGCAGCAAGGATAAAATGCATTTGCTCTAATTGGCCTGTAATAGGACCTTGGTAAAGAATTGCATTACAAAGAAGTGTGTTTCTTCTTACAATATCTTAAAGGGTGCTCAGTACGCTTGTGTTAAATGCTCATGTTAAAGGCACTGTACCTGATTTTGACAGTCTTGAAACATGAAAAAGAGGACTGGTTCATCAAAAACATTGTTGTGGTCCAAACATTATTCCTCACTTACCTAATGCTTTCTGCACATTCTAATTATTCACAAGCGTTTCACAACTCTCAGAACAGCATCTGGCATGCTAATGACACACTTTGTACTTATGCACTTTATAATTAGATGCAGATAGATCACGTCTCATTTTGACCTCAAGAGCTGCTTATACAAACATTATATACTGGGGCACTACATATTTTTCTCAAATATGTGGGAAAAGAATTGAGTACATTGGCTTTATAATAGACTATTATTCTTACACCCATGTTCCATGTATATGTGAGCTACATAATCTGTTTTTCCAAGCTTCATGTTTTTCTAAAATGACCAAAGTCCTACATATGAAATGCCTGAAATGTGATGAGGACGGATTATCATCTTCTTAGAGAATGCAACTGAGTCTCATAATAATGTTTCTATCAACCCTTTTCATTGGCCTATTTGGTTTATTATTCAGCAGTGGCTGCGGCTACATGCACACTATTAAATGTGTGTGTCTAACTCCTATATACACACAGTAGAGTGTGGCGTGAGCGATTCCGTGCACACCCCTGGTGCACGCACTTTTCGGGTATGGGTGTGTGTGTGTGTGTGTGTGAAGTGAATGAGAGTACGGCGACTCGGGCGAGTTAGGGACCAAGTGCTTGTTATTTTTGAGCATCACGGCAAATAAAGCCATAAGTCTTGAGCACCAAACTGAAGTGCTTTTTGGGCTTACGCACTCATGACAACGGTGAGTTCAGAATAGGCAGTTAAAGGAGTCCCCGAGGGACGAGTGGCTGACCCTCTGACCACAGTCCGAGGACTGAGACAGGAACGATTTAACAATTTTATACGTCTATTAAAATGACATGTTAACAGAGAAATCATTTCATGGCTTTTTAATCATGGTCCCTCTGAATGCCATAATGATGTCATTTACAAATTCATTTACAGTGGTACCTCACCTTACGAAAGACCCTACATACAAAAAATCCAAGTTACGAAACGTCTTCACGTTAAATTTTGGTCTCTAGATACGAAAGAAAATTAAAGTTACGAAACGCGAAATCGCGCTCAGATGCACGCCCCGCTGTTATCCCCGCTCGAAGAGCACCTTTCTCGGCCTGTTAGCTCACAGTGTCAGACCCCCAGCTCTGGAAGTCGGATAGAACCAGAGCCAGCCCCGGGGAAAACCCCGCGGTCGTGCCCGCTCAAAGAGCACCTTTCTCGGCCTCTTAGCTCTAGCGCCGAACACACAAGGAGCGCGGAGACAGGAGCACCGCGAGCATGAGATGGAACCGCGGCGAATACGCAGCCCGAGCCACAAACCGAACAAGCACAAACGACCGCAAAAGCCACACGAAACCAGAAAAGAGCCACACGGGGTGATTCAATCCTGGTCTAGTCCCGGTTTAGTCCAGGTCTAGACCTGGTCCAGTCCTGGTTTAGTCCAGGTCCAGTCCAGGTTTAGACCTGGTTTAGACCTGGTCTAGACCTGGTTTAGTTCTGGTCTAGACCTGGTTTATTCCACTTTTAGTCCTGGTCTAGTCTCTTAGCCAATCAGGACGCAGAACACAAAGTTACACTATAAAAAAAATGTTACACTATAAAAAAAAAACACTTGGAACGGATCAGGCCTTTTCCATTGAAATAGCTACTCAACTTACGAAAAATTCATGTTACGAAACCACTTCTGGAACAAATTAATTTCGTAAGGTGAGGTACCACTGTATTTAGGCTAAGTTCTCTTCACTCAAACAAAAAATATTCCAACTTGTGATGTCATGGTAATGTAGGAAGTGCTCCACCTTCACTAGATTCATTTAAATCATTTCAACTCTGGAATTTTCAGTCTCTACTGAACAAAAAGGTCAAAGGAGCTGCTCATGAGATCACAAGGTGGAACAGAGTATTTTGATCTCTGGAGATATAGACAAGACTAGTAACACAGAATTAGTCAAATGTGTGAATGAAACAAAACACAACCCCAGGTATGTTTTTGATGAAATAACAACATTATACAATGGCTAAAAGCTAACAAGAGTCAATTTTGTGTAATATAAGACCTTTAAATAAATTGTAAATATCCAGAAATCTGTTAATAATCTGATTCTTGTGTGCATGTGAGCACAGCCAGACTCGCATTTGCTGAGGCATTGCAGTCTGGTGTCTGTCTGGCTTATGCACTATCTAAGGTTCAAAATAACCACTATAAATCTTAAAAAGTAAAAATCTTAAAGTCAAGAAGCCTGAAAGCCCCCTGCTCCACACTGTATCTGGATCTCACCCAAACACCAAAACAAACAAACGCACCGCAGTGCTATTTTCCATCTGCACCGAACCATCCGACCGGCAAGTGACTGCAAGCTGTTTGGCTCATGGGGACTCAAATGGGCTTTACACTCTGGGGAGCACAGAACACCCAGGAGCCGTTTTAATGGGATGCGGAGGGGCTGCAGGGGTGGCCGGAGCCGGGGTCCCACCCGCAGCTGCTCTGAGGTGGGATACAGCTCCGGAATACAGCCCTGGGAAAGGTGAGGCAGGAGAGGAGGGAGCTTACAGACTGTCAGTACACATGTTTCTCCTGCTCTTGTCAGATGTCACAGTGTATAGAAAGGCTGTCTAAAAACACCACTATCTCTATTTTATACACAGGCACACAGAAATACAAGTGCACTTCTAGACACTGTAGTATTGGTATTGATGCTTTGCAGAGATGTCACGCTGGGAGTGTTCTACATGTATGTGTGTGGCAGTTACTATGGTGACACAATGCACACATTAGCAA
This sequence comes from Paratrypauchen microcephalus, assembly GCA_036785185.1. NCBI lineage: Eukaryota > Metazoa > Chordata > Actinopteri > Gobiiformes > Gobiidae > Paratrypauchen > Paratrypauchen microcephalus. Next base: position 6,947,466 of record JAVJIX010000040.1, on the reverse strand, counting down.
ACACAACACTACAACAATCATCAGGGGTCTGTGATTAATATAAATGATCATAGTCCTGTTTAGGTGTTTGATTTTCAACAACAAGGTGAGGATGATCGAGAGTGAAAAACTGTTCCGGGTAACGCTCACTAGCTTGTGATTGTAAGTTAATGTGTGAGAGACTTGTTCAACAGCACAAATCATCTCACCTGTTCTACTTCCAACTAAGTCAGTTCTTTCCAGTCAAACTGTGTTAAAGGAGAATTAACGTTTTTTTACAATCTGAGCCTTATTTCAGTAATAAAACAAGTAGTTTTACTCACCCATAGCACTTTGGGGTCATATGGAGCACTTCCGGAGATGTTTTAGATTAGCGATCTCCATAACGCGAGTTCTTGGGGCATATAATATATACCCCGAGCGGTCTCCAATTAACACAAACTTTAGCACTTTTCAAATCATAGAAGCTCAATGTCTTAGTCTACACTTTCGTTTGAGTCAAAAGTGGCCTATAATCCGAGATTTATCCATAATTTACAGCTTTGCGTTTCATGTTTGGGTCCCGAGAGCTGAGAGCGAAATTAACTGTGACTCCGCTCATGCGCACTGGCGTCCTCATCTACTCAAAACTATGGATAAATCTCAGATTACAGGCCATTTTTGACTCAAACGAAAGCATAGACTAAGACATCGAGCTTTGACAAGTGCTAAAATTTGTGTTATTTAGAGACCGCAAACATGTGCCCCGAGAACTCACATTACGGAGATCACAAATCTAAAACATCTCCCGAAGTGCTCCATATGACACCAAAGTGCTATGGGTGAGTAAAACAACTTGTTTTATTACCGAAATAAGGCTCAGATTGTTAAAAAAAAATGTTAATTCTCCTTTAAATTAAAGCTCAGATTACAGGATAACAGAGCTTCAGACAGAGCAGAGCCTGCAGTTAGCTTCAGGGGATATAAAACCTATTACCTATAACCTGTTACCTGCCATTTTTGGACCAGCAGATGATTCTAAAATATAGGATAACTCAATTAATTTAATGATTTAATAACTGCTATTTTGCTACAAAAAGGTGCTACATTTTATCAATAAATATGAAATCGAAAGTCTCACCTCGGCCGGGCCTTCGTAATCCCTCTTAAAATTCTACGAAGATGGTCCTCGGGATGTCAGGAATAAATGGAGTCTTATATTTTTAGAACAATCTCCTTCAGAAGAGCTCTAGCACCGTGGAGTTCAAATTATTCACAGAGCCAATTTACATGCCATTATTTCAAGGACAAGCGCAGGTCATCTAGCTACACATTCAAAATACGTGAAAAGAGTTCTGAAATTACTCCAATAATTCCTGAACAAATTCTCTTTTAAATTTAACATCCACCACCACTGCCTGCTTGGTTTCACAGAGATATTATTTATTTGTTACTATTTGTTTGGAGTGTTCCAGTATGGCATTAAAGATTCCAGGACATGGTACTTCTTGATGCTTTTATATGGTGCCTTAGTGGTTCCCTAAGACTGTAAATGAATCCTTCTTCAAAATCAAGACTCAGTGCATGAGAAAGACCCATGAACACAGTCAGAGTCATAAATATGTCTCTCAAACACTTTATTCTGGGTGTTGTTGCTTGAATGCAAATGAGGAGAACAGAGACAGGCCAGTGCAGCGGGAGGGGGTGTGGCCAAACTCTCCGCTCTTTCCATTTTAGCGGTGCGATGTGCGCTGGCCCCACTTCCGCGTTTAAGCACGGAGGAAGATATTAGACGATTTCCATTGAAAAATAAACACATTTCCACAGAAAATAAAATTAAAGCACTGCTGTTTCAGAGGTTCGGAGGCTCGGATAAAGGACATCCGAGCCTGGAAACACTCTCACGTGCCTCCAGGCAAATAAAAAAACGCATCTCGCATTGCGTAGCTTGTTCGCGTCCAAACTCTCTGGGCGTGATTTCCAGAGACGGTGGGTAGACATCCAGACGGGGGGTGGAACTGCATTTGCATTTTTCCCCAAGTGTGACGTCAGAAAGTCCCCTTGTTTAGAATCGCCCGTTTGGGATGTCTTTTTTTCAAACACGGAAAAGGATCGCAAATGCTCAGTTTACACATTTCGCAACTTTTAGCCATGGGGGGCTCTAAACAGGGTAGGGGAGCTCACATTAACGTTCAAAAACCTCAGAAAGTGAAAATTTCATGCCATGGGCCCTTTAAACATAGTACATATCATGCATTTATTTGATTAGCGTGGTCACCTCTCACAGATCAGACTTGTAAGTGATTGTCTCCATGGATAATGTAAAATGCCACGCAGAGTAATATTCTAGGCATCTCCATGGAAACAGCAGGTGAGGCAGACCTTTAACCAGAAATGTTACATCGTGCATCTTTTATTAACATAAACATTAGAATATAACATAGGATGTGTTCTCCACTCTCCCACCTTGTGACGCCATCAACTGGCAATACAGGAAGCACTCCACTGTGTTTTTAAACCCCATACACCTTCACTAGAATCACATTTTTCAGTCCTGGAATTCCCAAACTTTGAAGACAGAAGATATTGTTTGAGCCTTGTTGAAACGTATTTGCTTTTTTATTTTTGCACCAGAAGATATTGGAGACTTTCTGTGGCAAAATGTAAAACAACAGATAAATACATAAATACAAATAACAACAGCTCAAGGTTATTCAAATGTCTTGTAGAGTAAAGAAGTTCAACTGAGGGAGGCTAAAAATAGCTGTTAACTGTAAAACGTCCACTAAATGACATCACAGGGTGGAACAGGGCATTTTGAGCTTGGGAGATGCAGACAAAACAGAAGTCCAGGAATGTTTCTGAGGAGGTAACAGCATTCTAACATCACTACAAGGTCAAATGGACATAATATAAGACACAAACAGACCTTCACTGTAATTATTTTATATTAGCAGCATGTCTTTGTAAACTGTATAGTCAACACAACAAAAATTCCAGTCAGTAGTAGGGGGCACTCAAAAAGCAGCATGCGGTCCACTTAATCAACATTTTTAAACTAGACTGTGCCCCGTAGAGGTGAAAAGTCTTATGAAATTTTAAGAGCAATTTAACCCAGCAGGACCCAGTAAAACTGCATTAAGAAGAGAGCAGGTATTTCCACAGAAGGACTTGTAAGGTGAACTTTTTCATTTTGAACAGTACGTTGAGGGGGCTCATGAGGGGGTGTTTATTGTTTGGGTGGATGGACTCCAGACAGTGCTGGTTTAATCTCGGTGTGATAGTTCCAGCTACTCCATCATCAGCAAGTGAAACATATCCGCGGGGAAATGGGAGCCGTATATATCCCAACTTCAACATAGACGTACAGGGTTTAGGTTGGAGATTAGAGAAGACGTCCCATGACTAGGGTTGTCAGAAATCTTGAAGATATAGAGTATTGCAAAAAAAAGAACCCAATTTTATTATTTCAGAACATATTTTTATGGATCTTGAGCTTTATTTATTACTTTACTACAAATCCATATGGTAATATAGTAGGGATGGGACAAGATCTCGTGTCTAGGGATGGGAATTGATTTTTATGATTCAGATTCCATTATCGATACTGCTTAACGATTCTCTTATTGATTCTAATTTGGGGAAAAAAGGAGAACAAACTGTTTGATTAGCACCAAGATTAGCACTAGTCCTGGTCTAGTCCTGGTCTAGTCCTGGTCTAGTCCTGCTTTAGTTCTGTTTTAGTCCTTGTTTAGTCCTGGTTTAGCGCACAGGCTAATGTTGACACAAGTCGCTGCTTTCAACTAATATTTCCATTTGATGCAGAAATGATATGATAATAATGTGACTCACCCCGTGTCGCTCTGTTGTCAGAAAATTTGCATGTCTCCACGCGTATTTGCATATTCGCTTATATCCCCGGACTTTCTGCTGCTAAGTATCCGACCGCACTTTGTACGCTCCGGAGAAACGGACCTGTCCCGAACCTGTCCTGAATCTGTCCCGAACCTGTCCCGAACCTGTCCTGAACCTGTCCCGAACGTTTCCCGAACGTGTCATGTGTCCAAGTGGAAGTTAAAAGTCCATTTTCACAAACGTTCTTCTCGTCATGCGACAATAGTATATAAACTCCGTATCAGTGAAGCGGCGAAGTATCAATCTCACCACTTTTGTGCGTAATTCGTGCTGGCTGGAATCGTTAAGAGAATCGTTAGATAAACTGTCTTTCAATTCCGTGGAATTGAAACACACGGAACCGGTACAGTTCCAAAAATGTAGTACTAGAATGGAAACAAAAATATAAAATCAAATAAATACAAAAATGTGAGACCAAAATTGGAAACAGTATATAAGATATATATTAGGAATTATGTTAAAATCTCGTTCTTGTGGACTCAATTGTGTCTCATCCCACTCTTATAATATAGGTAATATTAAGAAAGCGTGATTATTTTCTGGTGAAATTTTCATTATATTGTCTAAAATGAGGAATCAATATGGAAACTATTCCTTAAAACCTATATATATATTTATATATATAACACAGAACAACACATGCAGACAACACAGTGCTCACAAAAACAAGAACCACATAACATAAAATCTTTAACAACGAAAACAAAGGTTCCCCACATATTTTCAGACAGTCCTGGTTTGCCTTTCCATATACAGGCTATGTTATTTTTTCCCCTCCAATCATTCACAGTTGCTCTGATCTTTCTTCCAACAAAAAGAAATATGTCTTTTTTGTATTCAGTGGCCTCAAGTTGCAAAATAAAATAGTTTGTTTTTTTGGAGTGAATACTTTCCCGCACTCATCCAAGAGGCTTCTTCAGTCCTGATACACCCTCGTTGTTTTCACTAACAAGTATCTGGTATTAGTCTCATTTTGTATTATCGTTCATGCTCTAATACTAGTAGGTGATCTGGCAACATGTCAGCCATTATGCCATGCCCTTATGTGAATTATGTTGTGAATTATGTAGAATGTCCATACATGTTCTTTCAATTGTATGTTTTGAGTGATGTTATTTCTCTTTGTGTTTTGATTACCACAACAGTGAAGTAGCTTAATCTTTTATGTGGAGAAACTCATCTGGTGGTAACGCTGTTGGATGTTTACAATCAGTCTAGACTTATCAAGCGTTTCCTTTTGAAAGTGGGAAAAAGCTGTTGTATTTCTCAAACAGCTTGTTTGGAAAAATGTGCACTGAATCATTCGCTAAATGAAAATGGAAGAAACTAATCAGAGAGGAGATGTTGGATCCTGTTTGTTGAATCCTTTATAATATATTGTTGGAAAAGACAGACTTCATGATTGTATCATATCACAACAGCAAATCCAGTACTTCTCACTCCACTAGTGTTTTTGGACAGTGCTGTTACAATACCAATATTTCAAATTCATTGTTGGTACAAAAGAACACACTCTATTCTCAGTACCAATTGAGACTAGTGTAAAATCAGTCTTTTTTTATGCAACACTAAATAGTCAATATCTGTTCAAATGATCCTAGTTTTATATTGATGACCATGTTTTTTTTATTTTTAATTATTTTTAAAACCCTATTTTTGGATTAAATATAGAAACTGCATTGAATTCTTTATATTAATACATATATGTGTTTATTAATTGTTATGAAGAGATGAGTACCATTTCAGTTTGCTTTGTTAATGGGCATGACATTAACAGACCGCTCTCAGTATGTTAGAATTCAATCAGCTCTATCCTCCGCCCTTAAGCTCTCCACTGGTGTCCCACAAGGTTCAATTTTTGGTCCATTATTATTCTCACTATACATCAATAACCTCCCATCTTCTTGTCCAAATGTCTCCATGCAGATGTATGCTGATGACACAATTCTCTACGTCCATGTTAAAAACATCTCCACCGTATCTGTCAAACTCACACAGGCCCTGGTTCACATCACTAACTGGTTACAGCACTCATGTCTACAGTTAAACAAATCCAAAACACATCGCAATGTTCTTCACCAAATCTCATAGCAGCTCCATAGATCCATAGATCCTGATGTCCATGTGTGCGGTGAACAGCTCCGGGTGGTTCCAGAGTACAAATACCTCGGTGTCATCCTTGATTCAAAACTCACTTTCAAATCCAACATATAAATGGTCAGTAATCGTATCAAATGTGACCGACTGCAGCAAAACAGGACTCAAGTCATCCCGGAGGCATTTTGAGTTATTCACAGATTCTGAAAGTGTAGATTCCAAGCTTTCCAATGATGCCTTACACATGGAAATCTGACAACATTTGAAAAAGTTGTGGCCATTTGAAAGCGGGATATCTCAAAACAACGAGTTGAGAAAAACTCCTCTAAAGAGACTAGAAGTTCAGGCCTTCAGAGCGCATTTGCATGACATTAAGCTAAGCCCTCCCCCATCACTGACATGACTGTGGTGTGGTCTTTACATTTAAGGCAGGTCAGAGTTAGAAGGTACTTTGTTAAAATGGAAATGCTTTTATAACAAAAACTCCATATAATCATTCAATAATTCAATAATACTCAGGATAATATGTTAAGTTAAAAATCACCAGTATTGTCAATTTAATACAATACAAAATAGAATAGGACACTACACACACACACACTTTAGCCCTGGTTTTATTCCTGGTTTAGTCCTAGTTTAGTCCTGTTTTAGTCCTATTTTAGTCCTGCTTTAGTCCTGGTTTTAGCCCTGGTTTAGTCCTGGTTTAGTTCTGGTTTAGTCTTGTTTTACTCCTGGTTTAGTCCTGGTTTTAGCCCTGTTTTAGTCCTGGTTTAGTCCTGGTTTAGTCCTGCTTTAGTCCTGGTTTTAGTCCTGGTTTAGTCCTGGTTTAGTGTCGGTTTAGTGTCGGTTTAGTCCTGTACACACACGCATGTACACACACGTACACACACGCTAATGTTAACACAAGCCGCTGCTTTTACCTAATATCTCCATTTGATGCAGAAATAATATGATAATAATATGACTCACAGCGTGTTGCCGTGTTGTCCGATAATTCGCATGTCTCCATGTGTATACGCGTATCGTATACACGTGTATATCCACGGACTTTTGGAGCTAAATTCGCCAATCGCTTTCTGTACGTGAGCTCCGGAAAAAAGGACGTGTCCCGAACGTGTCCTAAACCTGTCCCGAACGTCTTCCGAACGTGTCATGTGTCCAAGTAGAAGTTAAAAGGTGAAATGCTACGTACATGTTGTATACATATTCACGAGCTCCTCACAGCTGATATGGGAACAGGGGAAACCCCTTCGGCGCTTCTCGCAACAGGATTGGCGAGCGCGTGAGCGTAGGGAAAATATATTGATTTATACACGACCTGTTTCTTTCCGAAAAACAAGCCAATTTGAAATTAAAAATGTATGTTTTTAACGTAACTAATGCTGTTATCTGAAACATGGAGTGGCTTCTTCATGATCTCAAGAAAAGCACTAATTTTGAAAAAAAAAAAAACTTCTAATCCAAATGTCTCAGTTTCACCAATCGTGACATGCGGCCGGTTTTAGCGTGGTCGGACACAAATTCAATCTCAGCAACTTTCAACACATTCGACCTCAAATGTCCATACAGTCAGCCAAAACCTTCTTGCATTCCATGATACTTTCCCATCACTTTTCTGTCTAACTGTCTGGTCTCACTCAAAGTCTACAGCTTTAAAACCTATCTACTCTATAAACGCACCATCAAAACTCTTGACCACTCTTACCACCACTGTCCAATCCTGCAAAATCACAAACTACTTAACTGGAAAAACATGGTCAAATGTGCTCATCTGTGTCTCATATATAAAATCATTCATGGCTTGTCATCTCCTCCACTCACACAGTTTATTCACATCAGGAGGTCTGAACACAGCAGAACCAGAGGGGCATCGAGAGGGGACTGTATCATCCTCCTCAGAAAAAGTCTCTTTGGCCAAACCTCCTTCTCTGTGCAACCTCCTTCTCTGTGGAACACCACCCCCACCACAATTAGAAGCCTCCCCACTTACATCTCATTTAAATTCCAGTTAAAGAAATGGTTAATTGAGAATCAGTCCTGTCACCACTAACATCCACCTCCCAATGCCCCTGTTGTCTGTATGAGTCTGTATGTGTCTGTATGTGACTGCATACAACCGTATGTGGTGTTTATAATTGCATGGAGCTGTATGTGACTGTATGTAAGAATGATTTTAGAGTGTAAATAATAACCTTTTTATTCTATTGTATTTTACTTTCTGCAGGTTGACACTTTACACCTGTCCAGGGACTACAAATGAAAAATAGCCCTCGGGCTTATTCTGGCATATTTACATGCAAATGTTTATTAATGTGCATTGTCCCTGAAATAAATACATTAAAACAAATAAAATTAAATAAATAAATAAATAAATGACTTGCTTCCCTTTAAAAAAATGACAAAACCAGTTTATGAGTGCACTTTTATGTTGCAATTTTCTTGGATTTAAAGCTACCATCTGTAAATCGACTCATCCTTGTTGTATTCTTACATGTCACCACTAGATGCTGTCTATGTTACTGCTGCCTCTCAAAGCCCTTTACATTGCGGAACCAAACATCCATTTACAACCCCATGTGCTTTCTAAAATATACTGTGTCTTGCCTGAGAACACAACATCAATTCACATTACCAGCATGGTGTTCGGGTTAGTGCATGTCCAACAAACTTCTCTTCCAACTGCCTCCCGAAATGTGGATCATACAGCCTCATTTTATACCCAAATACCACGCGGCAACAGAAGTCAGGCTTGCATCTTTAAATCTGATGTTTTGGCTGATACTTGGGTGACCGCTGTGATCCGGAATGACTGTGAAAACCAATCTGCATATCCAAACAGAAACAACACTTGCGCATACCCTTCCTATTTGTAGCACAGCCAGGAGCGTGAGGTGCCGCAGCCTTTTCTGATAGAGAGAGAAACTAGCTATACCAAGGGAATACTTACAACAAACAGACTAGCAAATTCGTATAACAACATCCTGTATTATGCGATGGGTGTTTAAAGGCCTATATGAGACCTAATGGATTCTTGTTAGCTTTAAGACATAATGTTACCTCATCAAAAACGTACCTGGAGTTGTGTTTTGTTCATTTGTTCATGTCTGTCTACATTAAAATGATCTGTTCCACCTTGTGATGTCATGTAGTGGTAGCTTTCACGTGAACAGCTATCTTTTACTTTTTGTTTAGTAGAGATGGCCAATTCCAGGGCTGAAATCATCTAAATGATTCTAGTGAAGGTGTCTGGAGTTAAAAGCCCAGTGGAGCACTTCTTGTATTACCACATGACATCACAAGGTGGAACAGAGTGTTTTCAGTTGGAGAAAAGCCTAAATATAACGTAACACGGGCCCTTTAAGTGAAACGGGAGTACCAAAAATTACTATACACTGATTTTTGGCGTGGTTGGATATGGCAGGATGTGGGAGCTGCTAAGAAAAATTGTCAAGGTAATTTGTTTTATTTGGTGTGGTAAAGGTAATAACAACTAGCATGCTAACCTGTGCACTTCCTGATGATCAGACATTATACAGTGCCCACATATATTATATCTGTACTGGGGAAAGAAACAGTTTTGCTCAAATATATGGGAAAAAACATGTATAGGACATTTATGATGTTGGCTATCTTTAGAGAAAAATAGGATATAATGGATGCATCTTAAAAGCGGGACATAAGGACATTGTACAACCTGAAAACCACACATTAGCATTCAGCGCCCCCCGGCTCTTCTCTTCCTCTCACACATCTCACACACATCCTTTTTTCTGCATGCATATTGATAAGTCTAACTAGGACGCCATCTTGTGGACACTTCAAGAGCTGGACTAAAGTGAAAAGCTTATGACAGGTTGCTAAATTTTGTGAATTTCTATTGTTTATTATCCAGCCATATCTGGCAGGGTTTAGTGAGAGTATTTTTTTAGGTATAGTCAAAAATAGGGCTTTTTACCTTGGTGTCTATGTGAACAACAGGCTGGACTGGAGGGACAACTGTAATGCTGTCTACAAGAAAAGCATGAGCAGACTCTACTTCCTGAGGAAGCTCAGGTCTTTCAATGTGTGCAGTAAGTTACTGGAGATCTTCTACCAGTCTGTGGAGACCAGCGCCCTGGACTTCACTGTGGCCTGCTGTGGGAGCAGCACCAGTAAAAGGGACATTGGGCAGATTGACAAACTGATCTGCAAAGCTGGTCACATGATCGGCTGTGAGCTGGAGACATTTGTCACAGTGAGGGACAGGAGGACACTGGACAAACTGCTCTCCTTCATGGACACTCCTGCTCACCCACTGCACCAGACCACAGAGGGACAGAGGAGCTCATTCTCCAACAGGCTCCTACAGCTCCACTCAAACAGTGAGAGATACAGGACGACATTCATACCATACTCCATACAAGTGTACAACAACTCACCTTATGTAACAGATAATACTCCCTAGATCAGGGGTGCTCAACCTTTTTTAACCAAGATCTACTTTTGAGCTTGATGGTATGCCGAGATCTACCAAGAGGGGGGGGGGTCTAGTCCATTTTAGAATGACCTGTTAGACATGGCAAATGTGGGCTTTTGGAGTGAGATTATTTTTAAAGTCGCATAGGAGCATAGAGGATCGGATTTGGGTCACTTCATGCTGCAGTGTGAACGTATCCCAAGATATGTGGTCCTAAAACCGATACATACCCGATACATATCCGGCATGCGACTTCAGTCTGAACGGTCAGGTTGCGTTCATCCAACCTGGGCGTGTTTCCTCCAGCGAGAGTGGTACAAGTAGGCGCTCACAAATGTACACAAATGTTCTTCTCGTCATGCGAAAATAGTATATAAACTCTGTGTCAGTGAAGCAGCGAAGCACATAACACCACTCTTGGCTGCGTCTCCGCACCAACACGTTCCCTTCTGCAGACGTTGCTGCCACTGCCCCACAAAACGTCATGGCCAAAAACCTCGTCCTTCTCCTTCTCCTCCTTAAAACAAATAAGATGTACATGTTTTGGCTCTGGTACGAAAGCAACTTTAGGCTACTTCCGTAAACATTTAGCACGCTCACTGCGCATGACGTCATATCCTCAAGGTGCATGCAGGACACTTTTGAGGCGTTTAAAATTCACACTGGAGATCACATATAAGTCGCATTTAATTGGAAATGCGAACGACCTTGCAAAAAAATCGGATTTCACAAAAAAAACAGAATTGAGCATTAAGCCCTGCAGTGTGAACGTATCCATACGTGATCGACTGACACTCTGCCTGCGATCAACTGGTAGACGGCGATCGACTGGTTGGGCACCCCTGCCCTAGATAATACTCCCTACAACTGTTTATAGCTGTGATTGGACATCTTATTTGATAGCGTATTTTATATTTTATTATATTATATCTTATTTTTCTATTTTATTCTGGTCTATTGCCCTTTGGTTGCTATTCCATCTATTTTTTGTTACCCTCTGTCATATATTATATTTCATGAGTGAGCTACTGTACTCAAAACAATTTCCCTTGTGGATCAATAAAGTTTGTCTAAGTCTAATTTGGATAGAGTACATTCTTTAACCATCACCAATACATAATCACATTCAGGTTAGTGTCTTGCCCAAGGAAACAAGAGCAGTGCGCAATGTTAGTGAGAGGGATCAAACTGGCAACATCTCACTGCACCAAAAGTTCATTATAAAATTTCGTAACATGAAGTAACATTAAGTAGCCTTAATAAAGTATGAGCAAAGACTTAATTCAAATTGAACACATAGTTCAAATATTAAAGGGGCGGTGTCACACTTTTAAAATGCTATATTATAATACATTTCAGTTTTGTTTTTGATGCTGTGAGTCCTCCCTTTGCTGTAGTATATTGTTTTGTATTATGCTTTTGTATATTTATGGAAAATTCTTGTGCGGGTTGATAGGATTGTACTACTAACTATAAAGAGGGCTCGAATAGGGCCAGAGAAAGATTGCTAGATTACTCAAACATGCATGGACCCTAACTAAATGACTAAACATTCTTAATAATACATTAAATACAACCCACATTTTATATGGCAAACATATCAAAAACAGTATCATATTTTTAGAAGTTGAATCAAATTTGTGAGCATAACTTTGAGCGAGGCATAGACCATGAGGAATGTAGAGCTGTTAGTGTGGATGTGAGCTGGCGAGGTGTTGGCACCTGTCTCCCCGGGGTGCTGTGCCCGTGCTGCACCCATCTGGATCACAGCGGGAGACACCTGCTCCCAGCCTGACACCCATACACTGCATCTGCTCCTGTCTGCTCCTGTTGGTGTGCTAGTCCATCGCTCCATAGACACTTAGCCCTGTCATCTACACAAAGCAGTATTTATGGCCCAGAGCGTTTGTATTTTTGTATTAGGGTGTACTGTGATTTATATAGCAAAACTCGTAGAATTCACACTGTTTGGATTTACTGATCTTCCTATACTTTCACACATTCTATTTACTTTAAAGATCCCATGACATGGTACTTCTTGATGCTTTTATATGGCTCCTTAATGGTTCCCTAATACTGTAAATGAATCCTTCTTCAAAATCAACACTCATGCATGAGTGCATGAGAAACAGAGATAAGATGAGAAAGAGTAATTTTTCTCTCTCTGAACACTCCATTATGGGAGTTGTTGCTTGAATGCAAATGAGGAGGACAGAGATGGTCTATAGTAGAGGGTGGGGGCGTGGCCAAACTCTCAGCTCTCAGCTCTCAGCTGTGCCTGTGCGCTCTGACCCATTTCCGCGTTTTTGCGCGCAGGAAGAGATGAGAAGCGTTCCATTGAAAAATAAACACATTTCCACAGAAAATAAAATTAAACCACTGCTGTTCAAAGGTCCAGAGGCTCAGATAAAGGACTTCCGAGCCTAGAAACACTCGGACGTGCCTCCAGGCAAATAAAAAAACGCATTTCGCATTGCCTAGCGCATTCGCGGTCCAAACTCTCTGGGCGTGATTTACAGAGACGCTGAGTAGACACAGACGGGGGTGGAACTGCATTATTCGATCTGACGTCAATAAGGTGCCTTGTTCAGAATCGCCTGTTTCTGCTGTGTTTTTTTCTAACACAGAAAAGGATCGCAAATGCTCAGTTTAGACATTTCGCAACTTTTAGCCATGGGGGGTGGGGGGGGGAGCTCACATTAACGTTGAAAAGAAAGTGAAAATTTGAAAAGAAAGTGAAAATTTCATGCCATGAGACCTTTAAAGTGATAGTATGTAATTTTCTGGAACTGGTAAGTATTGTTCCATAGAAATAGGAAAAAAATAGTAGAAACCACACTTGGAACATTCCACATGGAGATAATTGTTTTATCCCATACTGTGGATTATTATAGCCAAAGCAACAATATTTCCATAGAAACAAGCAGGAGGAAACAAATAAGTCAGGCTTGTGGAGATGCAAGCTCACTCACAGTAAGGACACATGTTTTTATATGTTTCAGTGCAATAAAAATCTTAAAATCTCTGCATTGGCTCCCTGTGAGTTTGAGGATAGATTTTAAAGTTCTTTTACTGGTTTTTAAATGTCTTAATGGTCTTGGGCCTTCTTATCTTTCAGAACTGCTTTCCCCTTACGAACCTTCATGGCAGCAGGCTCCAGGTCATTCCCAAAGTCAGGACACACACTCACGGAGAGGCGTCTTTCCAGTACTACGGCCCTCATCTATGGAACTGCCTGCCGGAGGACCTCAGGGCCAAAGAGAACGTTCATGTTTTTAAGAGTGGGCTCAAGACTCACCTGTTTAGCTTGGCCTTTGATTGACTTCGGTCGTCTGTTTGCTTGTCTTTTGTTTGTCCATCTGTTTGTTTGTTTGTCTGTTCATCTGGGTTTGTTTTTGTTTTTTGTTTTTTTCCTGGCAGCACGGTTGCTGAGTGGCTAGCACTCATGCATCACAGCAAGAAGGTTCGGGTTGCCCGGGCCTTTTTGTGTGGAGTTTGCATGTTCTCCCCGTGTCTGGGTGGGTTTCCTCCGGGCACTCCGGTTTCCCCCACCAACCCAAAACATGCACCATAGGTAAAATCCTCCAGCTTAGGGCCTGACCAAACCTAAATAACAAAACAAAATTATGGGGATGGTCCCCGGGTCAAATATAGAAACAACTTCTCCTGTGCGAGATCAATAAAGGTCAATCTTCTAATCCTTGACCACTGTAAGGCGCTTTGTGTTACAATTTTGTATGAAAAGCACTTTATAAATATTGATTGATTGATGAAAACATCCATAATGATAAAACATACATTTCAGTTAAAAATCACATAGTGGATGTTATAGAATAAATTGTAGTTGTAAAATTGTGATAGTGTTGTTCTGCTTCTGTTGTAGGGAATATTATACCTCTGATGATGTAGTAGGCCAAGATAACAAGGACTGAGCTGGCAGGAGGGTTTTGTTTTTTTCCCCCCTCTCTCTCTCTAATACTGGGGCTTTAAAGACGTTATATTATGATTTATTTTTTTTCATACTTTGAAATAAACTATATGTAGATTTATTTTGTCATTTTTTCATTATCAACTACAAAACTTTGAACTACCACCACTTAATAATAGAAATAGGGCCACTGATTTCCTGTTCAAAACACCCCTTGTCTGACCATCCAAAACCACTTTGAGAATACTTTAAAGCAGAGAAATGCATGGTCCTGTTAGTGCCTTATGAGAAACGGAGTTGAATTCTGTGGTAGGGTGATGTATATGGATGAATTTTATAATGATTATTTATGGTTTTATTTGTTTGTATTGTGGGGTTAAGAGACACATCACCAGCCTTGTCTTCATCCAGTGTCTACTCACCCTGGTGTATGAATGAGTGTGTGTCAGGGTATTTGCAAAGTCAAGGGATGGAAATTAATACAGATATGGATTTGTTGACAGCCTTCAGTTCATTTTCTTTTTGTATAACTCAAACTCACAACAGCAGTCGCCTCAGCCCTCTTTGCTGATCTTTGTCGCAGATTCCATAAGATAGATTTCTTGTGTTTCTGAGGCAGGAGTACAGAGTAATGGAAGATGGGTCTGCCTGTGGTGTGTTCAAAGGGTCATGGACAAATCTGATCTGGCTCAGACAACATATGAACAAAAAATAATCCAGTGGGCTAGAGTCTTTTTGCCTTCAGCAAGATTACATTATGCATTAATTCCAGTTTACTATACTATACCCTACCTAATGTCAAGAACCAAGACCATGACCAGAAAAAGGTGGCTTGCCATCTCCAGGTGGGTGGAGAGTCCTTGCAGAGGGATGATGTCTCTCGGCTGGCCTGGGAATGCCTTAGGGTCCCTGTCAGTTTCATAAAAATGGGTCAGAAGGAGGTCTGAAGGAAGGCATAGTCGAAATTGAGGTTATTCAGCATTTTAATGTAAAAATAGCAGAATACAAACAAAATGGTGACATCAGACATCTTCAGCATTCATGTGGTCAGCTTAGCAGAGAGACGTCGGCCGTGAAGAGGGACATGGAGAGAACCCCCCAGTGGGGTCGGATCACACACCCCCACCCCCACACACAAACACCACAAGGGTCTGTCTTTAAATACAGTACAGACTGTTGAATATTTATGACATCAACAACAGCTAACCTATAGGAGAATAGCTTAGCTATGCAGACCATGTAAAGAACTCCCCAGCTTTAGCTAAGAAGACCAGTTTTCCCAATAGTCAGCCAAAATATTGATGGATAGGGAGCAGGTGATGTCAACACAGCCCAGGATAGTCTATGTATGTATTAAGTTACGCTTAGCTGTTCACAGAACACAGGGTTAAAACACAGAAGAACCAGGTGGAGGTTCTAAGTATACAGAGATTACAGTTTTCATATGTAAGTACACATGTAAATTAAATATGAGATCCCACATCCCCCCGGAGGAGCTGGAGGAAGTATTCCGGGTGAAGGAAGTCTGGGAGTCCCTGCTTAGACTGTTGCCCCCGTGACCCGGCCCCAGATAAGTGGAGGAAAATTGATGGATGGGCAATACCTAATATTGAACAATGAGTAAGTCAATGGTATAGTCAAAGCTAGTTGTTTCTATATGGTTCTCATTAAACTCCGCCCACTTATGATTTTCCCTCCTTAGTAATTCTGTACCTGATTGGACGAAAAGAAGTGTATCAGGGTAATTTGTTTCCATGTGGTTCTCATCCAACAAAATGAACAAAAATAATGTAACAGTGAAATTCTTCAGTCTCATTTTCTTTCGACGATAGCTATTTTACAGTGAAGATTTTTTTTTTTTTTACTGATTTGTCTTAAAAGCATGACAAACAGAACTGGTTTTACACAGGTTGAGGTGGTCCAAGTTATTCCTCAGTTACCTTATGCATTTCCAGAATCTTGGGCTCACAACTTTTAGTAATGCTAACAACAGCTAGCATGCTAAGGCACACTTCCTGTTTATCGACCAATAAAACTTGACTTATTTTGACCTCAAGAGCCACTTACATAATGCTAGGACAAGACTATTTTTGCACATGGCCTTTATAATGAGCGCCCTGATGTGCCCTGCAGGTAAAGCCACGTGTTTTGAACATTTGGATGAAAAATCCCAGCTCCACCACAGCGGCTATTACTACTACTACAACTACTAGTACAACTATTACAACTACTACTGAAACTACTACAACTATTCCTATGTCTAGGTCTAAACCAGGGCTGAATCAGATACTAAATCAGGGTTAAACCAGGTTCTAAACCAGGACTGAAGCAGGTGCTAAACTAGGACTAGAACAGGTCATTCTAACCTGAGCACCTGAGAGAGCGGCAGCAGGTCACAGTAGCTCCTGTAAATTTCCTGAAAACCTTTACCTTTTTAAATTATTCTTGTTTCAGACTCAGACGATGCCACACAAAAGCAAAAGTGAAATGGCAAAGAAGGAAATGTAAGCCTATGGTCCCGTCAGTCCTGATGGGGAATGTAAGGTCACTGGGAAATAAGATGGACAAACTGTGTGAGTACTCTGTCAGCAGTATCATGTGCTTATAGAGACCTGGATTCATACAAACTTCCACCATACCACACTGCATCTGTACCAGGCTTTAAAGGTCCCATGACATGGTACTTCTTGATGCTTTTATATGGCTTCTTAATGGTTCCCTAATACTGTAAATGAATCCTTCTTCAAAATCAACACTCACTGCATGAGATATGACTCTGACAGTCTTCATGAGGCTAGATATGTGTCTAAAATGCTTTATTCTGGGTGTTGCTGCTTCAGTGCAAATGAGAAGGACAGAGAGATTGGCTAAGGAGCGGGGGGGGGGCGGGTTTCCCCCGCTGGAAGCGCAGCTCTGCACCTCTGTCTGCTCGCTTCCGTGTTTAACACAGGAAGACAGATGGGAGACTTTGCAATGAAAAAAAGCATATTTACACAGAAAATAAAATTAAACCACTGGTATTTCAGAGGTCCAGAGGGTCGGGTAAGGGACTTGCGAGCCTAGAAACACTCGGACGTGCCTCCAGGAAAATAAAAAAACGCATTTCGCATTGTAGCGCATTCACAGTCCAAACTCTATGGGCGTGATTTACAGGGACGCTGAGCGGAGACAGAGGGAGGGGCTGGAGCTGCATTTGCCGATCTGACGTCAATAAGGTGCCTTGTCCGAACTCGCCCATTTCAACACTGGTTTTGTGTAACGCAGAAAAGGACCGCAAATGCTCAGTTTAGACATTTCGCAACTTTTAGCCATGGGGGGGGGGGCTAAACAGGGTAGGGGAGCTCACATTAACGTTCAAAAACCTCAGAAAGTGAAAATTTCATGCCATGGGACCTTTAAGACGATATATACATGTGAGGAACGAGAACCAGGCTGGTCCCTCATGCCTCCTTCGTCCTATTGGTGAAATGTATGTACATGGTGAAAGATTCCCTGAATCCCAATTATTGTTCAATTGTTAAACTTTGTACAATTTTGTTTCTTTTTTCTTATTTGTAGTGACAGAAAAAGTGTGTTTTTCTAGTGTGTACATTGTACATGTACACACTAGCGTCCTTTTCCCTCTTCTTTGTTTTATTATGACATTCATACATTCATATTTCAGTGCAGTAGTACTACTACTAGCAACTAGCCATTTGTAACGTTCCAGATAAGCCTGTTATACCAGGGGTGGGCAATTATTTTTCCCCAAGGGCCAAATGAGAAGCAGAAAATATAATGGAGGGCCAAAAGTTTCAAGTCTACTCTGGTTATTAATTTTATTTCTACGTTGAAATCAGTAAATGGCATTGTTTACAGAAGCTGGTAAGTTCTGTGTTATTATTAAGTAATGAGAGAGTGAGGTTTTACAAAAACTGAATTTATTCAGTAAAATAATTCAAAACAATGGTAAACATGGAACATTTGTAACTCTTTTTCAGTCACATTAACCCCACAATGTTTTCTGAGTTTAACTTTCTTAACTTTGTATTAAGACACCACAATGTCTTTGTTTAACAAATAATATAATACAAGATATGTTTGTCATTTTTGTCCAACTGTCAAAATTGTGTAGAAAAAGTCAAAGTTAGCATGTTTTAGTGTTGTTTTTTTCTTGATCAGTGAGAGAAATCTCACCTCTGTTGAGCTTTAACAAGTGCATCAGAGTCAGGTTCATGTTTGAGGTGGAGATGTGAAGCACGTCCGACAGATGATCATCAGTACAATTCTGTCAGTACAAATGCATTATGTACAATTTTGAAAGTAGGTTTTATTTTCTTAATCCCAAGCAACTTTTTGCGGGCCGGTCAGAGTCGGCGGAGTATTTGGCCCCTGGGCCTTGAAATGCCCGGGTCTGTGTTATACTGATGGCTCATATATGTCTTTATTTTTAAAAAATTGTTGACTGTGGCATCTTTCCATATGAATTTTGCATGTTCTCCCCATGTCTGGTTAACCCCATCAATCTAAACATGCAAAATTAGCTAATCCTCTTCTTGATTTTCACATTGGTCTAACAATGCAGCTACTCAGACGCTGTTTCTTTATAACAGCTTTCAAGGTTTCAACAGTCTGTTTCCTCCTTTCCATTTATCTGAACTAGAAGAAATCAAAGCCAAGAACGTGATCTTTAATATTGTTGACTCATATACAGTACCTTGTATTTTTATTAGATTTTATTACATATTTTATTATATTGTTTACTTCTTCCCCTGCACTTTTGCAACACTTTTTTACCATGTACTATTATTGCTGTTATTAGTACTTCTGACTATCTTAGCAAGTCAATGGTTCTTCTGATCCTAAGCATTTCATTGCATTGTCGACCTTGTGTTGATTCTGCATATGACAAATAATCTTGAATCTTGAATCAGTGTGTCTTTGCTATGAAAATAATCCAACTTAATGGTTAATTGCCTGTTTTGAGATTGACCTTTACAATGTTGAGTCTTTTTGGCACAATGGGCAAGTAGTAAGGACTCTTGACTCCCAACAAGACGGTTACTGGTTCAGTTTGTTGACTGTGGCTCCGTTCCATATGGAGTTTGCATATTCTCTCCATGTCTGCTTATCGTCATCATGCACAGGTACTCGCTACAACAAATTTTCAAACTGGTCTAATATTGCCACGGCCATAACTCCAACTCCATTTCTTCATAACAACTTTCAAGACTTGGATGGTCATTTTCCCTGCTTCCATTTTGCTGGGTTTTATTGACGGCTCCTATTTGTGGAGGTGGCCGTGGAGACAGGCAGCAGCTGGGCACCACTCCATCCCTGACCTCACTGTCAAAAGCGGCTCTGCACGGGTACGGCAGCAGCATACTGATAAGAGCAGCTCCAATCTGCACACAAGCCTGAAAATCCATACTCCATCTCAGCTCGGCCCCTCATGTGTGCAGGTGACAGACGGGAGACAGAACCAGGGACAGCTTTTACTGATAAATAAATAAATAAATAAATATTCTATATCTATTTATTTATTTATTTAATTTTACTTTTATTTTTATTTTTTTAGTATGCTTTTTAATGATCAGGTCGTACTATTAGCACTGATCAAATGGTGAAGATGCAAGTGTAAGTGCTTTTAGTTCAAGGTGGATTTTTTTTTTTTTTTAATTACAGTGAACCCTCGCTGTATCGCGGTTCACTGTTCGCGGCCTCGCTGTTTCGCGGATTTTTTTTTTCCTATTTTTTTTTTCAATTTTTTTTATAGTGTAACTTTTTTTTTACAGTGTAACATTCTGTCCTGCGCCCTGATTAGCTAAGAGACTAGACCAGGACTAAACCAGGTCTAAAGCAGGTCTAAACCAGGACTAAACCAGGTCTAAACCAGGACTAAACCAGGTCTAGACCAGGGATGGTAGGGACAGAGTCTCTGATGTCCTTCACAAGAGCGCCTGGATGACAGGAGGTGTGGCCTTTGTTTACTTGCACGAGCCATGGAAGAGAGTGCGAGCCGGACCATGGAAGAGCCAAGAATCAACATGGACGGGCCTGGGGAGCCGCAGCGGGGGGAGGACACTCGCGCGCACAGAGGAGACAGTGGCTCTTCCCCGTCACGCCGAGAGAACGAACCCGACCCCGTCCTAGAGAGCTGTGGAGTATTGGCGACGCATTGATAGCGGTCTGATTTTGGACCCGGGGTGAAATGCAACCAACTCTTGTGAGCGCAGGTTAGTCTTACCTGGTCTTGTGGTGAGGACTGGTGCTCAGAGGCGTCTGTTAGCAGTTCGGCACTGTTAGCATTGGCTTGAGTCTTGCCCAAAATGATATCCAGGTCGCTTTCCACTCGACTTTCGCACATGGCATGGATATGTGGTACCAAAACAAACACACGTGTCTGCGCGCACGTGTCTGCGCGCACGTGTCTGCGCGCACGTGTCTGCGCGCACGTGTCCGCGTGCACGTGTCCGCGCGTCACGTGCCCCCCCCCCCTCACTATTAATATATTTTAATGAAAATCTACAAAAGTTTGAGTGTTTAAACAAGAGAAAAATGTGAGAAAATGTTAATACCAGTCTCAGAAAGGTGTATAATGTGTCTGGTGAAGCATTTTCAGCCTTAAAACATGTAGAATAATTGTAAAATATAAAATTGTCCTACTTCGCGGATTTCACTGATTGCGGGCTATTTCTGGAACCTAACCCCCGCGATAAACGAGGGTTCACTGTACATGTAAGCCCATAGAGTGTAGAAAAAAGTGGACTGAGGGAGAGTCATCCATAGCTTTCAGCTTCAGTCAAATGAAGCTCATGAGGCTAGCAGTTACAGTAATACCTCGTTTATCACGGGGGTTAGGTTCCAGAAAGAACCCGCAATAAGAGAAATCCGTGAAGTAGGACAACTTTATATTTTACAATTATTCTACATGTTTTAAGGCTGTAAATGCCTCACCACACACATTATACGCTTTTCTCAGACTGGAATTAACCTTTTCTCACATTTGTCTCTTGTTTAAACACTCAAACTTTCATAGATTTTCAACAAAATGTATTAATAGTGAAGCGTGGGGGAAGACACGGCTCCAGGAGCCCCGCCGGACGCGCGAGGAGCACTGCCACGTCCCAGGACGCGACGCGCACCAACCCCTTGGAGAAGTGCGCGACACGTGCACCCCTTATCGTGGTCAAATCCGTGACAGAGCAGCACGACCGGCGCGAGGCCGCGCGTACACCGGGGCTACAAGCACAAGAACGAACCGCGGCGCCCGGACCGCGTCCTCTTAGCCCGAGCCACAAACCAGCCGCACGAAACCAGCAAAGAGCGGTCTAATCCTGGTTTAGACCTGGTCTAGACCTGGTTTAGTCCACGTTTAGTCCTGGTATAGTCTCTTAGCCAATCAAGACACAGAACACAATGTTACACTATTAAAAAAAAAAAGTTACACTATTAAAAAAAAAAAATTGGAAAAAAAATGCGCGAAACAGCGAGGCCGCGAACAGTGAACCGCGATAGAGCGAGGGACCAGACTTTGGAGCAGAGTTCCATATTTGGAATTCTATCCATGATAGCAACCAAAGAGCCAATCGGAGCAACACTGTCTCTCAAACCTGTAGCTAATAATAACAGGGGCAACCTCAGGGAAAGAAGACACCTGACTTGTCTGTGATTAATGTCAGTGATGGGAAACTGAGCATTTGCGATCCTTTTCTGCGTTACACAAAACCAGTGTTGAAACGGGCGAGTTCGGACAAGGCACCTTATTGACATCAGATGGCAAATGCAGCTCCAGCCCCTCCCTCTGTCTCCGCTCAGCGTCCCTGTATATCCCGCCCATAGAGTTTGGACTGTGAATGCGCTACAATGCGAAATGCGTTTTTTTATTTGCCTGGAGGCACGTCCGAGTGTTTCTAGGCTCGGAAGTCCTTTATCTGAGCCTCTGGACCTTTGAACAGCAGTGGTTTAATTTTATGTGTGGAAATGTGTTTATTTTTCAATGGAACGCTTGAAATCTCTCCCCCCGTGCAAAAACAAGGAAATGAATCAGAGAGCGCACAGAGAGACAGCGGAGCATTTAGCCACGCCCCCACCTTCTACTATTGGCCAGCTTTTTCCTCCTCATTTGCATTCAAGCAACAACGCCCATTATAGAGTGTTCTGAGTGAGAAAAATTACTCTTTCTCAGCTTATCTCTGTTTCTCATGCACTGAGTGTTGATTTTGAAGAAGGATTCATTTACAGTATTAGGGAACCATTAAGGAGCCATATAAAAGCATCAAGAAGTACCATGTCATGGGATCTTTAACATGTTGTCATTATGTTGTATCCATCCACAACACACTGTCCACAGCGTTATCTTATATATCTTATTTATTTTACGGCGACTGTGCAAAAAAGAAACCTATAGAGATACAACTGGACAGGACGCTAGCTCATTGTTAGTGACGCTAACACATAAGCTAGCCATGTGTTGTTGTACGCAGCGTCTATTATACATTATTGTTAAAACCCCAGTGTGTAGGATTCGTGGCGCATAGGTGGATGGTGCTATTGCACTTTCTGTTTTAGCTACGGCAGACCTCGAGGGTCACCCGGGCACGCGCACAAGCTGCGCGCCGCTACTGGATAAATAAAACGCGGTCCCGTTTTTTTTTTTTTCTCATGAAAACACACATTCCTGATCATGTACCATGACACTCTACACATCAAATGAAACCTTACAGTCTCCTCTTTTTGACTATGCAATTCATTTCCCTGCACAACAAACACTCCCCGAGCACATGGGGCTTTTATACGGAAAAGCACAAAACGAAGTTAGCTTACCTTAGAATGCTTTGCACAGGTCAAACTCTGTATTTCACCATAAACTTGCTCTCAATTTGTCCGTAAGGATCCAGCGAATAAAATCCAGTAAAACAATTTAGTCCAAAACACGTGTTAGATCCATTACGACGTCTGATCCGGCAGCATGCTTGTGTTGTTTACCCAAAACCACGAGCCTTGCCGAAGGCGAAGGCGGAGCCCAAATGTCCTTCTGCGGCTCTCGTATTCAAAATGGCTGCCTCTGCATGGGGAAGATCCCCCTTTTATGTGACTATATCTAAGTCCAAAAGAATACTTTGATTTCATGATGGAAGTGAAAAGGCTTGGAAAACAATGTATTTTTGAATGGGTATCTTCAATTTCAGTAATTAACGGGTAAAAATCTTACACACTGTCCCTTTAAAGATAAAATTAGGGTTACAAGCACATACATATGATGAGCATTCGCCAATGAGTGAAAGGTATTGATTAGTTTTGTTTTTGTTTTTACTAAGTGACCATTAGGGGCTCCGTAAATATTGAACTAAATTAGAATAAAACATGCTATTTACAATTTTTACTATACTATTGTTTAAATTACTAAGAACCCACAAACCCACTTCTCTTTCACAAATGTAGGTTTTGGCGCTATTACTCTGGTTTTCAGTACTGTGGGTGTATGAGTGCATGATGATCCCAAACTAGGTGGCTGTGCAAATGTTAATACGACTATCCTAACATGGCTGCTGGGTTCTCCTTATGAGCATCCGATTGCAGAAGCACAGTCCTTACCTCCTGCTGTTCACAAGAGACATCAAAGGCAGCACAGTAGAAAATAAATAAATAAAAACTACTTGGTAAACATGACTATTCCCCTCCTCTGTTCTGAAACTCCATGACTCTGCGTTCATAATATGCTAATAGCAAGAAACAGAGAGTGGTTTTAAAAAGCTTTTGGACACATTTACTTCAGAGAACGTATATGCTTGGTAAATGTTTTTATTTGAACGTTTGAGTAAAGGTGTTTGGCGCTCTCTGCTGGCAACAGTGGGGATTTAAGCATTTTGGAGTTAAAAGATTTTTTCAAGATTCAAGATTGTTTATTTGTCATATGCAGAATCAACACAGGGTCAACAATGTAATGAAATGCTTAGGATCAGAAGAACCGTTGACTCGCTAAGATAGTCAGAAGTACTAATAACATGCAATAATAGTACATGGTAAAAAAGTGTTGCAAAAGTGCAGGGAAAGAAGTAAAATATATAATATAAAATATGTAATAAAATGTAATAAAAATACAAAGTACAATGTACAAAGGTGCAGGTAGGATTAAATAAGGTGTAAGTAGAGTATTTCACAGTTTGCACATCATATGGTGTGGTATAGGTGTTGCATGTGGATTTCGTATTGCACATAGTATGGTATAAATATTGCACGTGGGTTATTGCACAGATTATTGCACAGGTAACAGTAGTTTACAGTGAGGTAGTGATACATTCGTACAGAGCAGCAGCAGTAAACATATTATGCATAATGAAAAGTAGTTCAGTGCAGTATTATTGAGAGTCCAGTATTATTTAGAGTATTATCCAGAGTTCAATAGTCTGACAGCTTGAGGGTAATAGCTGTCTTTGAGTATTTTTGTGCGTGCTGGCAGGCTCCTGTATCTTGTGCTGGATGAGTATGGTCCTTAGTGATGCTGCGTGCCTTACGCAGACCCCTGCTGTGGTAAATGTCCTGGATGGAGGGGAGACTGCTGCCAGTGATGTCCTCTGCCGCTCGCACCACCCTCTGTAGTGCTTTGCGGCTCTGAGCGGTGCAGTTCCCATACCACACTGTGATGCAGCCCGTCAGCGGGTTCTCGATGGTGCACCTGTAGAAGTTTGTGAAGATGCTGGTGTTCATCCCAAACTTCCTCAACTTCCTCAGGAAGTAGAGTCTTTATATAAAAGGAGTGAGTTGGCACGGAGCAACTGATCAGTGCGTCCATTTTTCGGCGCAGCCTGATGACGAATGAAAGAATCCCACAATCAACTTGATGTTAACAGACAGATGATAAAAACAACTATAACTGTATATGTGTATGTATGAACTTTGATGGTTTTGCTTAATCCATTTTTAGTATGATTTTACTACTACAATCTGTTATAACAATGATTGAGATGGTAGGGGACTCTTCGGCAGATCTTGAACCAGGATCTTGGTCAGAAATACCAAGGTGAAACAAATTGTATCAGGAGTATCAGTCTGGAACTACAGATGAGTGGATTTGCACAGTTAAACAACTGAAATAACATTAAGGTGCAATATGTCACTTTTTGGCTCCAAGGACATGTTATTGCTTATCTTTAAATGTTCCAGGGTACAGCAATAAATATACAATCATGAAGACACACCTCCCCGGGCTAGTAGCCACATCTCCATCCCCCTTCACATGGACGCAACCCTAGGAGCTAGGGCTACTCAGGCAGAGGAAATCCGCAGGACCTGACAGTATCTGCCCCAGGCTGCTGAGAACCTGCGCAGACCAGCTCTGTGAGGTTCTCTTCTACATGTTCAACCTAAGCCTCAGCCTGGAGAAGGTCCCCATCCTGTGTGGTCCCGGTTCCCAAAACAACAAACGCCAGGGAACTGGCCCACTACAGACCAGTCGCCTTGACCTCCCACCTCATGAAGACCATGGAGAGGGTGATCCTCAGCCACCTCCGCTCTGTGGTGAGCCCCACCTTGGACCCGCAGCAGTTTGCCTACAAGCCAAACGTAGGAGTAGAGGACGCCGTCATCTACTTGCTGCAGCGGGCGCTCACCCACCTTGAGACCGCCGGGAGTGCTGTGAGAGTCACATTCTTTGACTTCTCCAGCACCTTCAACACCATCAGGCCGGCGCTGCTGCGGGGGAAGCTGGAGGACGCAGGAGTTGATGGACATCTCGCTGCCTGGACCATCGACTATCTCACTGACCGTCCACAGTACGTGCGTCTGCGCGGCTGTGAGTCAGAGGTGGTAGTCTGCAGTACTGGGGCCCCCGGGGAACTGTCCTCTCACCCTTCCTCTTCACCATCTACACCTCGGACTTCACATACAACACAGACAGCTGCCATCTCCAGAAGTTCTCTGACGACTCGGCCATTGTAGGCTGTGTCTGAGGGGAACGAGCTGGAGTACCGCTCGGTCATCAGAGACTTTGTGGACTGGTGTGGGCTCAACCACCTGAGCCTTAACACCAGTAAGACAAAGGAGCTAGTGATCGACTTCAGGAGGAGACCACTTCCTCAATCACCGGTGAACATCCAGGGGCAGGACATAGAGACTGTGGACAGTTTCAAGTACCTGGGTGTTCACCTCAACAATAAACTGGACTGGTCCCACAACACCGACGCCCTGTACAAGAAGGGCCAAAGTCACCTCCACCTCCTGAGGAGACAGAGGTTCTTTGGAGTGTGCAGGCCTCTGCTCAAGACTTTTTCTGACTCTGTGGTGGCCTCTGCTCTCCTCTACGCTGTCGTCTGCTGGGCCAAATTCACGTCCATCATGGACGACACCTCTCACCCTCTGCAACGGACTGTAGAGGAGCTGAGCAGCTCCTTCAGCAGCCGACTGAGGCACCCCCAGTACAAGAAGGAGCGCTACCGCAGATCCTTCATCCCCACCGCCATCAGACTGTATATTTCTACTATATAGGCCAGACGTGCAATATCATTTTCCATGCTCTCCATGTTAATGTTTGTATTATTATTATTTATTATTATTATTACTTATTTTTATTATTACTTACTTTATTCCATTCTTGCCTGCATGCACTTTTCTTTCTTGTTTTTCAAACTGTCCTGGAGCTACTGTGGCAAGTAAATTTCTCCTGTGTGAGATCAGTAAAGTCTTATCTTATCTTATCTTATGATGCCAACAGGTTACAGATTAGATCTACCGTATGGAGAGGCGACTACACTCACAGTAATAATGCATGTTTTTCAGTAATAACAATAAAACACCTGTAACACACAGTGACACACGGGAGAAATTTGACTTCTGCATTTGACCCATCCTTTTTTCAGGAGCAGTGAGCAGCCATCTTTTTCAGCGCCCGGGGGGCAGTACCGTGAAGGGTCTTGCCCAAGGACCCACACTGGTTAGCTCATTGCCCGGGGGGGATTTGAACCCACAACCCCCAGGGGGAAAGTCCATGACTTACCAGTTGAGCTAACCAGCCGGTTAGCTGGTATAAAAGGTATAAAAAAATAGAATGCCATACTCACAAACTCCTTCAGATTTATTGTTTAAATAAATTTTGTGGGTTTTTCTAATGAATTTTCACATCATCTAAAAGCGTATTAGGCTGTTTCCTGATTTAGTTTTTATTGTTACTTAAAATTGTAAGTAACTGTGCATAACTGTGCATGTTTAAAGATTACAGGGGAAAGTTAGCACCTTGAGGAATACCCACCTGACATTGTAAGAACGTGCAAAATCCATTAACATACAGTACATTAAGGCTGCACATAGTCTGGGAATCAAACTGTGTGGCAAGAGTTAACCAAACATCTACATAGCCATTATTTTGTTCTTTTCTTTATTACTTGCTTTGCCGATTTTACAAAAACAGCTTGATCTATTTGGCCTTCTCATGCTCCAGAGCTCACAATTGATCTTATACTTATTATGCTACAACCTACAGCACCTTCGTAAAAACTATATCTCCTCTTCTTGCATCAGGACAGTAAATATATTCAGAGAAAAACTAGAAACCATTGCGGATTCCTCCCCTGAACAAGGCCAAGCAAGACGGCGTTCTATAAAGTCACCCTCTTTACAGTTTGGTGCACACAACTCGGCACGTTCACCGTGAGCTGCTCCGTAAACAAAACCCTCTTAGCGTCGATCTCATGGGCGATAAACAAAAGTTTTTCAAGGGCACACAGATAGAATACCAAACATAAAACATTAACTTTTAGCAGACCTGACATACACGCAAACAGCTACCTTGGCTGACAACAAAGTGCGGTGGAAGGAGTTTGGGGAATGGGAAATTGCTGGTTTGTGTGCAAAGTGTTTTATATAGCGAGTCCTCATGTTTCAGTGGCTTTTTCACAATGTTTTTATTCAGCCTCATATGGGACTGGTGGAGCGTGCTGCACTTGTTTACTCAAAAGAAAAACAAAAACAGGAATACTTTTGTCACAGCAAGTTATAGAAATGTATAAGCTCTATGTCTTAAAGGTGCACTGTGTAACCTTTTGGTTGGGGGTCCGTCATCTGCTTGTTTCTATGGCTATGTCATTGGTCTGCATGAAATGTTCCACAGTATGACTTTAAACAGCTCTACCTTACATTTATTCATGTACAGGTGGTTTTATAGTTTAAAAAAAAAAAAAATCCTAGAAAAACTCTGAGCAAGGTTGCTTTCTCTATAGATCTGACCTGTAACTTGGTCTGGTTTGGTCTCCAACATAACAACATTATCAGGCTGTTCAGATGTTTAAGGCCCTACAAGTCACAAGTGGCCCCAAAATATTACTATACTACAGTACTATTGTAAAAGCATGTGGTTTTGGCTGACCAGGCAACCAAAATGCTAAAGAGATTACACATCGCATTTGGCCTAGCAGGGTTGCCTATTTAGCAAATTTGGCCCCATAATAGCTTACCAAGGGCACCGTAGAGGGCCCTCATTAGAAACCTTTCCATTACATAAAAATGTAGCATATTAGGCTGAATTTTGACCACTGTAATAATGACATTGCTTTTGATGCCTTTCTTCATTTCCACTGGAGGGCACTGTAGTAGTTCCTCACATGTCCACCAGAGTGCGATGAGAGACCAGTTTTATTCTTTAATTCAGCCATCTCATAGGTCATCTAATGATGATGTAGGCCTAATATAGGCTGTGTTACTTCTTCAAAATGGACTCTTGTGAGCTTCAAGCCATGTTTGAATGATCCTTTATTATTAGTCTGTATGTAACTCCAAAGATTGTAGGTCAGGTAGTGGTAGTTTTCAAGTTAACAGCTACCTTTTAAATATTTTATTCCAAGGGTGAAATGATCGAAATGATTCTAGAGGTGTATGGAGTTTAAAAATACAGTAGAGCACTTCCTGTATTACCACAGGGCATCAGCACGTTGGAACAGTGTTTTCTGTTTGAGAGAAGAACTCAGCCTAAATATGCAGGATTTGTGTTAAACATGTCTGAATGAAACAAAACACAACTCCAGGTATGTTTCTGATGAGGAGACAACATAACATAGATCAGTAAAAGCTATCAACTCTTTAAACTAAAATATCTCCTCATGCTGTGCATGTGTCTGGCCTCTTGGTGGCGCTGTTGTACCACTGCTCGTGGAGTAACCTCTGATCTGATTCAACCATACAAATTCAGTTGGGCTATTCAATATCCTCCTGGGACCCGAAGAAAAAAGTGTAAATTTAAATTATTATTATTATAATTTTCTATTTGGAGGTAAATTAACACCTTAGCATTTCCATTTTATTTTTATTTTTATTTTTGTTGTAACATGTCCTCAGTAATGGACATCGGGGACATTTTGGTGTTCACGTGAAGTTAACAACCTAACAAAAACTTTTTTTTTTTTTTTTTGATGACCAACATCTCTGACAAGCTTCTACAGTTAATTTCTTATTTTTTTTATATAGTTTTTTTATTTTAGTATTTATTTACATATTTATTTTTATGTATAATTTATTTTTATTTTTTTAAATATATTTTTTGATTTTTATTTTTTTTTATTTACTTATTTTTTTAATCATAGTGCTGCCACAAACTAGAGTCTCAAAACAATTAAAAGATCGACTGGTTAACTCTATGTCCACTCTAAAGGACACAAATGTGCCGGGTCTCAGGATATTATTCTACAACAGCTTAGGAAGACTATTTATTATGCATAATTATACTTTTGTACACCTTGGTACTCTATTGAAAAAGTTCAAGTAGGTCTATTTTTCATGAGGAAACAAAAATGTTTGTTTTTTCCAAATTGGTTAAGAAGGTTTTTTAAATATCTGTTCATCCTTTTCTGTTACATATGAAACTTGAAGCAGTAATAATGTAATGACAGAGAACAGACAGAGGCGGCGCTGTAGTGAAAGCTTGCTTCTTTATTCACACGTCTACACAGCTATGTTAGAGTTAACATATGTGTCAATCCTCTACTTCCTATGCTCTTCCATCTGTACACTATAGAAAAGATGCAAATGCTTAGAAAGTGGAGCGTGGAGGCGAGGGGCGGAGCTTGTCCAGGGGGGCGTGTCCAGTCCGTGCCCCGGGGGAGCCGCCTCAGCCTCCCGCTCTTCTTCTGCACTTGAAAACAAAGACATACTGAACAAGGCATTGGTACTGAAGCTGGAGAGAGGGCTGTACAGCTGCAGACAGGACAACACAAGGCCAGCGACGTCAAAGTAGTACCCCGAAAATCATCAGAGAGAAGTAAACAAACCCAGTTATATACAGTGAGGTAAAACACATTGGTCTTCGAAGGAGGTATTCTCTTTTGATTAAGTGACCTTTTTAATACGCTTATTTTTTTGTTTCGTTTCTCTGCCGTCCGCACGTAGGGATGACATCGGTAAAGTCGAAACGCGGATGCAGACACAATCGCATGCGAACTTGTCATTCAGGAGGGTCCAACCGAGGCACCAACCAAAGATGATAAAGCTTTCTGCTACCCCTGAGCCCCGGCAGCCGCAGCAGCCTTCCAGTAGGGGGCGTCGCAGCCCTTTGGCGCTTGCTCAGAATCACAGTGAGCGGGTGCGAGCATAGATAGGTCCGTAGACTTGCGGTCGCCCAGAGCTTGCATAAGGTAGGGTGGGCTTTTTGGGCTCCGGCTCGGCCCAGCTGGGGGGCTAGTACATTCACTTGAGTGGGCTGAGAGCTGGCATAGTCTGAGGTGGCTCTTGTGTGCTGCTCCGGGGTGAGTGCCAAAGGGCTGCGGCAATCGAAAATGGATTTTGTTGTGAACTGCTAGTGGTTCTCAAACTGTGGGTTAAGTAGAACACCCAAGGGAAGGGCAAAGCAATTAACCACACTTAAATGGATAGTTCGGGTTTTTTGATGTGAATCTGTATGGCGTCCCCTTCAGCAGTGTCGTGCATTAACACCGACTTACCCCTGACAGTGTCCTCTGAGCCGAGTTCTGCCCCGGTTCTGCCCCTGACAGTGTCCTCTGAGCCGAGTTCTGCCCCGGTTCTGCCCCTGACAGTGTCCTCTGAGCCGAGTTCTGCCCCGGTTCTGCCCCTGACAGAGTTCTTCCCCGGTTCTGCCCCTGACAGTGTCCTCTGAGCCGAATTCTGCCCCGGTTCTGGCGCTGACGAAAGTAGGTCCGGCAAGCAGGGACAGTTAATAAAGCTTGTTTTTCTTCTCAAAACATTTGTCCAAAAAGTGATATATTTGCGTCACAAAACAGGAAAACGAAAAATCGCTTGGCGCCATCTTCTCTCGAGTCGTATCACTGCGCGCCTCTTATTATTATTAGCCTGTTCACTTGTAAGTGGCGATGTTTACAAGTAAACAGGCTAATAATAATAGGTGCGCAGTGATACGACTCAAGAGAAAATGGCACCAAGCGATTATGACTTGATGCAAATATATCACTTTTTGGACCAATATTGTTTTGAGAAGAACTAGCTTTATTAACTGTCCCCGCTAACTTGCCGGATCTTTCATCAGCTCCAGAACCGGGGCAGAACTCGGCTCAGAGGACACCGTCAGGGGTAAGTCAGTGTTAATGCACGACACTGCTGAAGGGGACGCCATACAGATTCACATTTTTTTTTAAAAACAACGAATTATCCCTTTAAGACGAGGTTCAGTTAGCTCTAATTGTCATTGATCAACTTTGATTTTTCACTCAAAGTTCCACAGCCAATCTACCAGTAAATCCGTGTCTTTGAAGGTTGAGTTCAGTCTCTTTACTCAAGACAAATAAAATCAAAACAAAAATCGTGATGGGTCAATATAATTATGCTACTGAGCTCTAGTCTAAGTGATTCTTTGGGGGAGTGTCTCAGATTTACTTCAGGTTATGTGCAGGTTTAGTCCTGGTTCAATCATATTTTTAAATTTGTGTTAAGCATTGCTAGTTCATATCCTAATCTTGCGTCTTGGTTTAGTATACAATTTTCTCAGTTAGTGCAAGTAATAAAACTATTTCTGGGTGGATAAGTTTGAGAAACACTGGCAAACACAATCTTGAGTAAAAAATGCAAGTTGTTAATAAGAGCTCTTTCGTACATGGGTATCCACTATCCTCAATGAATTCTTTAGCATTAGTATTTTAGCAATTCTGTCATAATTTGGGGGTGCACAATGACTGAATTGCTATTTGAGTTGATGCAATTATCAAATCAATAGATTCTAATAGAAAACCTTGTGTTTTGGCGTTTAGACCTGTAAATATGGTCTGAAATGCACTGGATTCTTGTATTAGTGCAGCAGTTCAGATTTTAGTTCAGATTTTAGTGTTATTTCAAATAATGCTCCTGGAATATGAATACTGAATGCTAACTCTGAACAAAATCCTACTTTTTGTACACACATTGCAAATCTAATCTCAATTTGAATATTTCCCCAAACTTTGGACACCCCAGATTAACAATGACAGAACTTTGACAGTATTTTGACAGTAATTTGTATTCGAATCTCGTGGGACAGTCGAGTGGGGATAGGCTGCTGCGGTGCGTGGAGCCAGCTGATAGTCTTCAAAAGGAGGGGAGGGAATGACAAGAGAAGGCAGGGACTCAGAGATCATGGGGGTCTCTGGGCTCAGTAAAGAAAAGGCTGCTGGTGCTTTTAAGACAGAATGAAGCTTCGTCCTGGTGTGTTTGTTTTGTTCATGTCCCAGAGAATGAGGCGGCGATGAGAGCACCTTCGGGCTGTGTTTGCGCTGAGCAGATCAGGCGACGGGGAGGAGGCTGAACGGGCGGGCACGGAAGGTGGGGGGCAGAAATGGAGGTACCAGGAAAAGGGGAAATTGGAAACCCCTGAGGTCGCATATAAATATCAGTCAGAAATTATCTTATGAACTCCCTATCATCCTTCACCATGACATAATACAATTCAGTAAAATCAGTATAAACTAGAGATATTTTACATGGGCAACACCAGTTGTTTAGAATCAAATATCGGCCCGATATATTGGCAAAACCAATCCATCTCTAGTTCAAACCATGTATGAAATCTACGTAATTAACTGATCTGATAGTTTGTTAAGGATCGTATGTCATTAGAAATTGTAATTAATATTTTGACATTTTTTTAAGGGACCCCAGTTTGAGAATGGTCGGACTAGATGAAGGATGGAGTAGGGGATCAAGGGCGAATTAAATGATCCAGTAAGCAGAGTACATGGAGCAGAGGCCAAAAAAAAAAAGGGTGACCAGGGGAAACCAAAGAGCAGGGGACTACGGACCAGAGGAAACAAGGCAGAGTGGTCGGCGGTCAAAGGAACAAGTATAGAAGGGGCACTGCTCTGCACAGTGCAAACACAGCTCCACCAGGACAGATTTCCTTGGCCCCGTTTCGCCTCACTTGGGCCAACATCCAATCAGCACAGTCCATCGAACATTTAGTTTTTATATAGCAGCAAAAAAAAACAAAAAAAAAAAACTTTTCAAATATCACAATTCTTTTCGTTTACTTCAAGAAAAACCTATTTACAAAGTTTACAAAGTCCCAGTTGATTAAGACTGCTTCAACTCTGCTCCAACGAGCCGTCTTCAGTCAGATATTTTTGGGGAAAAGGGCGCAGATGGAGATGAGGTTTAGGGGCAGTTCTGTGGTCCTCCTCGGATTTTAAGGAGGACGTTTTGCTCCTCACATTAAAACGTCAGTCAATTTGAAAGCAGAGGACAATTCAGACAGAGAATCCTCCTTAAATAAGCTTCGACGGGAGGGGGTCTGACCTCACTTGGAGAAACGAGGTCGGACGATTGCGGAATGTGACTTTTGAGCAGACCTGAACGTTTGGCTTTCAATCTGACCTTTTTTTTTTTTTTTTTTAATCAATATAATACACAATCTGTTGCTACACAAGATTCTTTTTTTTTTTTTTTGTACAAAACTAGCACTTTGAATTGAAATATCCACTCGGGTGAAAAATAACTGCTTGTCTTGCGTTCCCTGCGGACAGCCTGGTGAGTTGTCCGGTGATGGATTGGCACAGAGTTTGGGCACTGCCTGGGTCTGTGGCAGTGGCGCGAGGAGGAGGAGCTAACGGCGACATGGCACAGGTGGGCAGCAGCACATACACACTAATGCGTCCATATGAAAGAGAGAGGCAGAGAGATAGAAAGAAACACAGACAGAGAGAGAGAGAGAAAGAAAGACACTGCCACACAGCTCGCCCGCCCGCCAGCCAAGGGAGAAGGGCACTTATTGCTGAGCAGAAAGATATTCTCCAGATATCAGTCATGTGTGAACAATGGCCGACACTGCCAGCTCTGAGCGCGGACTAGATGTGTGGCAATAATGGCGACGCAACAACAACTAAGACGAGACTGAACAGATGCTACATACATTTTTAACACGATCGTAAAAATCAACAATATATAATACTCATTTTTTCATATAAAAGAAAATCAAGACTCATGTGTTGGTCCCTTAAGGCTTGCTAAGCTGAAATGAAGTCCACTTTCATTTTTTTTTGTGTTCATAAATGTACATTCTAGTAGAAAAAGCGGTAAAAAGAAAAGGATACACACCTGGAAAACCTATGGCTTAGTAAATCTCCGTTTGCTATATTTAATGAATGTCACTGTCGAGTGATTATCCTACACCAACACTGAACTGAACCCAAGACATTTAGGGGCAACGTCACATAGTATGCTTTACAAGTCTGGAGTCTGCCCCGCCACAGCGCCTGCAGGGGGAGTCCGGTGAGACTGAGGTGGTCCGGTGTAAGGTGGGTCCAGATGGCACCAGGCGCCGCGGGCTGCTGCTGATCGGTGCATAGAATGAGCCCGGGCCAGAGGGGGCGGTAAAGCACTGGCACTTTCAGGTATAGCTGAGCATGGTATGGTTACGCAGGATATACAAAAGAACACTTTGTCTAGTGCTATTGCATATGTGGCAGCATGAATGAGGTCATCGTGTCCAGGTTGGTTTGCAAAGTGATCCCCTGCCTCCGTAAAGACGATACAAGAGAATAAATACAAGTGAGCGGTCGCCATGGGAGACCACTCACAGACGAAGAGGAGGAGGCAGAGAGGGTCCAGCGGTGGACTGATACCTGAGGGCCGGTCCACGAAGGACTCTCTCCAGGAGGGCACATGGAGGGGGCGCTACCCTTTTAGGGGCACACTACCCAATCTTTACACAATCTTTACATTTATGTACATTAAGGAGAATAAAATAGTTATAATTACATAATAAACATTTTACATTCATAACTTATTTTAGATTCTGATCATCTATAAAGGGAATATACTGTATAGAATAATATTCCATTTCAATTTATTGAAAAAAACTGGACTATTTATTCATTAACCAGATGTGTGGGACTTTGGACCGTTATTAATTTTTGTTGGTTTTGTGACCAGTGGGAAGGCCAGAAACTGATAATACCAAATGTTTTCAGTCCCGTATTGACTCACGGGCTAACCAGAAATAATCGGTTAACTTTGGAAATGCTGGAAGTGTTTTTAAAAATAATTTCAATATTCGTTTCATTTTGCCTTTTTGCCACATCTACTGCCTTTGTAGTAGTGTTCTCAGGATTTCTTATGTGAAACCTGCCGTTATCTCTACATAACATGTAGCCCCTGACACACTGGGAGCCCTCCAGGAGAGTGCCCTGCTTATGAACATAGTGGCAGCTCCAGGCCTGCAGGGGGCTCTGTCCCGGACGAGGCCCCTTGGAGCTGATATGACAGATGGATATGAGGGTAGATATGAATGCCCTGTGTTCCCTTCTTGTTGTCACATTTCTTCAGAATCGAATCCATGACATAATAATGCTGATGGGTGGGCAGTGCGAGGAGCCTGTACTCTACATCTTGATGCCCTCCTGTTGGCTGAGCTGAGACAGAGTCTTCTTGATGCGCAGAGCCGTGAGGCGGGCCGCACCGTTAGCATACCAGCACTCCCTCATGATCTTGGCCATTACCCGCAGAGCCTGCACCAGAGTACAAAACACAAGTCAGAATCTACTATTCACACTGGAGGGAGTCCAGAGCCACTATTCACACCAAAAGCATTATAAACAGCTGGTGGAACAGTTGGATAGATAGCATAATTAAATGATCATTTGGACACTCTTTGTAATGGATGCCTCCTCTGAAGCCTTCTGATTATGGAATGTATCTGCCTTGATCAAATATTAAGTGGCTGTTGGGCTGTGCAGTGTGCTTACTCAAACTTTAATGAGGATGTAATGGTTGAGCTGTGTGTGTAATCACTCGGACAAAGAGCTGCACATCAGATCGACCACACTTCAGATTCGATCCTGCACAAGCTCCAGATGCCCCTGAACACAGCCCTAGTAAAACTAATTATACAAGATACACTCTGGCAATCCAGACACTATTTATAAAAAAAATAATATTGTTACTTGGGCTGCCAGATTAATTGCGATTTAATCGCAATAAACTGAATTTGAATGGAAATAGGCGATCAAAAAGATTGACATTTTTTTGTTTCCTCCACAGACAACAACGTACGGTCTGTAAAAAAACTGCTAACTGATTTGCCAATACTAGATCTATTTCAGAGCATGTTTGTCAAGGTTAATTATAGGCTTCTATAAATAATCAACCACAGACTGAGACTGAATATTTAGTTTCTTTGTGGAGGACATTATATTACCCAAATATGCAATGTCTTTAATTTGATGCTTTCACTTCAATTCCTGCAGGCTTGGCAACTTGCAACCACTCAAATATTTCTCTGGTGATACAATACACCGAGAGGCTTCAAACCACTAACCCACACCATTTATCCATTTCTCTTAAAATCCACAGTAATTGCCAAAATATTCTGAAAGTTCTGGTTGAAATTGTCTCACATTTTTTCCTCATTCCCCTAGTTTTGACATTTTTTTTTTAGTTTGACAAGTTTATATTTTTACTTTACACCTTAAGTTGGATAAATGAAATCTTAAATGTTCAGAATCTTCTCTGCGTATAAATTACCCCTAAAGTTTTCATGGAATGTTGTGACATCATCTGAAACCCAGCGCTATGAGTCACTCATAGTAAAAACAGTATTGCTCTAGCTTTCCATATTGTAACTAGCTCCCCAGACAGAAGTGGTGACTAGACATAATGTTCCACTGCTCCGGTTGGCACGTCTTTGTTGTGGTTGTAAGCAGTTGGGATGACTCAATGTTCATCTTCCACGCGGACGCTCCCAACCACGCATTCCTCTGCTCATTCATCGACTGGAGTCTGGCCAATTCGCTATCTGTGTTTGGCAACAATGAAATCTCATACTGGTAGTGTTTATGGGAAACAATTTAAGATCTGCTTTATAATCCAATTTGTTATTAAAAAGGGTGGAATGGTTCAGGAACGCTGTTGATCAGACAGTGTAGAGTAGTTGTGGGTGTAGTACTGAGGAGTGTATGGATTCATGTCTGGTTCGGAGCCTGGGGTTAGCGTATGAAGTGTGTGAAGACAGAGTGGAGTGTGTGGGAAGTGTTGGCTGACGCTCAAACAGTCTGCAGTTATAACCTGAGGAGGCAGCTACTCACTAGAGATGTCAGAAATATTCAGGTCACAACTTAATCGTAAGGACTAAAAAAAAACAAAATAAATAAATAAATAAAAACAAATACAACATATAGACACATAGAAATTTCAAGGCTAAATTAAAGGCATAACCTAATTTTTACTGTATTCAGAATGTGAAAAACTAAACTAAATATAACAATATTCAGGTCACAATTTAAAGGTCCTATATTACACGAAATGGTGAGCTTTAAACCGTGTTAGAATGTTGTAACCTCACCAAAAACATACCTGGAGTTGTATTTTGTTTCATTTACACACAGAGTAATCCTTTATTTCTAGTCTGTCTCCCTCTCGAAAGCGCAAAATACCTCATGATGTCAAAGTTGTATTAGTCGTCTAATACAGATTTTGGTCAACTCCAGACTCCAAGACTCCATCAACCGATTTATAGACTAAACAACAAAAGGATTACAGTCCTGGACAGGCCTGTAATGGAGCTCTACAGGAATTGCCTGCTACAGTTCCGGAAATAATATTTCCATAAATTTTCCCGTAGACTTCCAAAAATTTTAAATATTAAGAGGTCAAAGACATCATGGAGGCCAACCAGCTACGTGCGAACTAATTTTAAAAACACAACATTTAAAACACAAGATTCTGCAAAATGCTTTAGTAACTTGGCAGTTTATAAAGTTTTAGAAACAGATTTGAAATAAAATTATAGGTCTTGTGGCCATAAATTACCACATAGCCCTGACAAGCTTGCAGATTTTTTACTTACTCTACTTGAGCCAAAAATAAATTATTTGGTAATTTCAATCTATACTTCAAAAATGACGTGACTTTTTAAAATGCATTTATGGCACGTTAACTTCATTTTACTGTATATGAGAAATAGTGATTCAATAAACAAAAGGGACTGAAAGAAATGTTTTTGGTGTTTGTTCTTGTGTCAATAACACAAAAGATTCCCAAATCACAATCTTTCTTCTCAAAGCAATCTTAACACTAAAATTGTATGTTTAAAATGATATATTTGACATCTCTACTACAGACTGAAGAGGACACCAAATTCCCTTTAATTTACCTTTTTAAGATATGAAGGAAAACTCTGTTTTTCATAGGATATCAATACTTCAAACTTGGAAGTGCAGAGACTCAAGTTGGTGCATAAAAATAGCTGAAAATTGTGTTAACATTAAGTAAAAAATTGAAGGTCACATTTTGCATTAGTATCAAGGAAATCTTTCTATAATTAAGGCTTCTTTGCATGGTCAAAAAAGCACCATCTAAATCTGATGCATTATTATTACACGTTTTTACAGTAAAAAAATAAATACAAATACATTATCAGTTGTAGGCCCTTGATGAAACTGTATTAAAAAGTGACTATTTTTCACATTCTTCATTTAAAGGGACAGTGTGTAAGATTTTTACCCGTTAATTACCGATATTGAAGATACCCATTCAAAAATACATTGTTTTCCAAGCCTTTTCACTTCCATCATGAAATCAAAGTATTCTTTTGGACTTAGATATAGTCACATAAAAGGGGGATTGACCCCATGCAGAGGCAGCCATTTTGAATACGAGAGCCGCAGAAGGACATTTGGGCTCCGCCTTCGCCTTCGGCAAGGCTCGTGGTTTTGGGTAAACAACACAAGCATGCTGCCGGATCAGACGTCGTAATGGATCTAACACGTGTTTTGGACTAAATTGTTTTACTGGATTTTTATTCGCTGGATCCTTACGGACAGATTGAGACCAAGTTTATGGTGAAATACAGAGTTTGACCTGTGCAAAGCATTCTAAGGTAAGCCAAGTAACAAACCTCGTTTTGTGCTTTTACGTATAAAAGCCCCATGTGCTCGGGGAGTGATTGCTGTGCCGGGAAATTAATTGAATAGTCAAAAAGAGGAGACTGTAAGGTTTCATGTGTAGATTGTCATGGTACACGATCGGGAATGTGTGCTTTCATGCGAAAAGAAAAGAAAAAGAAAAAAAACAGTGAACGGGACCGCGTTTTATTTATACAGTAGCGGCGCGCGGTTCATGCGCGGGTACGCGAGCTGTCCGCGTTACGGCGTGCCCGGGTGACCCTCGAGGTCTGCCGTAGCTAAAACAGGAATAGCCCCTATCCACCTATGTGCCACGAATCCTACACACTGGACCCATATCGATCCTACACAAGGGCCCATATCGTGTTATCGTGTTATTTCCTAATCTATGTTTGGAACGTCATTTCCTCATCACAAACAAAAATGGAGTTTTGTTTCATTCACGTTTCAACCACAAATCCTGCATATTTGGGCTGAGTTCTTCTCTTAAACTGATACTCTGTTCCACTTTGTGATGTCATGTGGTAATAAAGGGAAAGCTCCACTGTGTTTTTAAACTCCATAACATTTCACTAGAATCATTTGGATGATTTCAGCCCTGGAATTGCCAATCTCTACTGAACAAAAAGGTAAAAGTTAGCTGTTAAGTTGAAAACTACCACTACATGACATCACAAGGTTGCAAAGAGCGTTTTGAGGTTTAGAGATGTAGACAGACTAATAATAAAAGGGTTACTCAAACATGTGCGAATGAAGCAAACACAACTTCAGGTAGATTTTTTTCCAACATGACTAAAAGCACAAGAGTCAATGTTGCATAATATAGGACCTTTAAGAATATACATGTAGTATATTCTCATTAAATGCAAATATTTTTAATGCGAGTGAGATTAGGGGGGAGCAGTCTTACCTCACAGCTTTGCCAGCGGTTTGGAATGTTGGGCCGCAGCTTCTGTTCACACACCACCTTCCTCATCTCCTCCACAGAAGGGTCCGACTGCACCAGGTCGTAGTAGGGCAGCTGGTAGTCCTCATGGATGCCTGGACAAAGAGAGAGAGAGAGAGAGAGAGAGGGTACTCGGGTCAGAGGCATCCACGTTTACATCAGGGCTGTGGTCGACTAAAGACATTCTTGGTCGACTAAAGATGCGTTGTGCCGGTTGATTAGTCGACTAAAAAGGGGGCATGGCAAAAGCTCGCAAAACTACTCACAAGACCAACTTCTTGAGTCCATGCAAAAACTATTTATGCAGAAAAACAGCACTAGGAACGAATGCATCCATATAAAGAGATCAAATTTGTAAATCATTAGTTTAATCTGCCTTTAAAGGGATATGCCAGTCCCAGGTCAAATTTGGGCATCTCCCCACAGTCCAGAGACTAAAACAAGTGATGAAAAGCGTTTTCCTGCTCACCCAGCCATTGTCCAGGTCTGTCAGCACTGACCGCCGCGCGCAGCTGCTGCTCCTCCGCGTTAGAGTGGAGGCAACGGCGCCAGAGAAAGATTTCGGCCAAAAGGAATTAATTTGCTCGATGCTTTTCCCAATTACTTTCTGTGTAGTGCGCATTCATATCGAGTGCAAATAAATGTGCAAATCAACACGGAGAGCTTGCCTTGGTCATTTTGGGTGGGAACTATTTTTCAGTGCGGAAAAAGACAGACGAAGCACACACCACGCGGACAGGGGAATCCCTGTTTACGCACCAGGAAGGGAGTTCCCCCGTTACGCTGCGTGCTGTGTGCTTCGGCTTTCTTTTTCCGCACTGAAAAATAGTTCCCACCCAAAATTACCAAGTCAAGCTCTCCGTGTTGATTTGCACATTTATTTGCACTCGATATGAATGCGCACTACACAGAAAGTAATTGGGAAAAGCATCCAGCAAATTAATTCCTTTTGGCCGAAATCTTTCTCTGGCGACGTTAGACTCCAGTCTAACGCGGAGGAGCAGCAGCTGCGCGCGGCGGTCAGTGCTAACAGACTCGGACAATGGCTGGGTGACCAGGAAAACGCTTTTCATCACTTGTTTTAGTCTCTGGACTGTGGGGAGATGCCCAAGTTTGACCTGGGGGTGGCATATCCCTTTAAACATAAACACCCCAAAAAAAGTCTTCACCAAGTCTTCAGCTAACTCACTCACTCACTAACCTTGCCTTTCTACTGTTGTCACATAAGAATTGTAATTATCTAAATAAAATGAAACTTTGGTTGACTAGTACACCATTGACCAATTAACTAAACCAGTGTTTCCCAACCTTTTTGTCTTGTGTACCCCCTGAGCCTTTTTGTCATACCTCGAGTACCCCCTCACTCATACATGTTGATAATTCTCCAAAAGTAGAACGTGACACAACAGATTATTAAATGAAAATCTTTTTTTCATATCCTTAATTTGAAAATTTAATTCTCAGGCATTTTCTCGCTTTTCTTTAACTCAAATTTACTCAAATTAGAATTTTAAACAATTCAAATAAATCTCCCCAGCGACACTGCCGAGTACCCCCTGCAGTGTGATCGCGTACCCCTAGGGGTACTTGTACCCCTGGTTGAGAAACACTGGACTAAATGACTAAAGGTCTTCCACACTAGTTTACATGCACAGTACATGGACTGCAACGATTTTTTAAAAAATCATCAAAAAAAAATCATGACTAGTTGATTAAAATAATCCTAATTTGATCAATGCAATCGATATCTAGTAAGATCTCACAAGACAAAATTGCCACAAAATTGTGCACACACAGTAAAAATGATCTTGTGAGATTTTTTTCCCTCATGTTTTACATTTGGATTGAAAAAAAAGAGCACTGGCGAATTACATTTTTTGAGTGTAGTCCCAAAAAGCAGACCTATAATGATGGCAGAAATATTAAATAAAGTAAAAAAAAAAACAAATGGTGAGGCTAAAATTGGGAACTGCATAGTGCATTTATTATTACAACCTAATAATGTCTTGTGTCGTTCTCGTGATCCAATCTCTTGCCTCGTCGCGTCTCGTGGAAACTGTATCTTGTCCCACACTTAATATCTAAACTATACAAACTCTAAAACACTTACCAAAAGACGGTTTATCACTAAGATGGTGGCATTACTAAATCAAATTGACAAAATGGAAAAAAAAATAAAATTGTAAATATTCTCTTAACTTGAAGTGTCAGTCACTTTATCTTGTTTTAGTTTAAAAATAATAATAAATTAAGAATCTGTAGTTGAAAATACTCATCTACACGTCTGAAGTGGAAGTACTGGGACCACCATGTTGCAAGATGTCCGTAGTATCTGAGAAATTTAGCCAAAGCCCTTCAACTATGTAGCTCAAAATAGTACGCCATTAACTATTTTAAACAAAGTACGCCAGTAGGTTGTGTTCACGTACTATTTTAAACTTGCGCAGAAGGGCAGGATTCTGTGGTAGAATTTACTCCTGTCAAAATGCAGATTTGTTGACTTGGTTTATGGTTGACATTTCTGTGCCAGCTTTTTGTTTTATGTGGATAGGTCCAGTAATTACAAAGTTTGACATTGACTCTTTTGGCATAAATAAACAAATTAAACCAAAATATACATATTTTCCACAATGGCTTCAGAAAGTGGTGCCATTATTCAACCCTAAAAACACTGCTGACAGCTAAAAGGACTTTAAGTAATACGATTGGAAAGGGAAGTTTAAGGAGCCAATCCCTAGCAAATAATAAGCTTGGTGGACCATAGATTTAGATTTATCGTTCAACAGTTATTCCCCCAAGAGATATACAGACCTCCATCTAAAATTATTATATCAAATGTCTTCTGTGTCACTGGCCTAGGGACAACAGATGGAAATCAGCATTTTTGTTTATGATAATCTGGCTAATTTACACTGTATTTACAGATGTTAATTAATATGCACATCCCCTATCGAAAAATAAATGAATAAATAAACATAAAAAGCGATTCTAGAAAGTGAACCCAACCCTATTTGACTTGCTGTATTCAGCCTTACCTCCCATGGAGCAGCGGCTGGCGATCTCCCAGAACACCAGTCCCATGGCGTAGATGTCTGCACGTTTGAATGACTCAAAGTGTTTCATGTTTATGGAGTCGTCGAGCACTTCGGGAGCCATGTACCTATCACACACACGGAGAAAGAGCGGACAGTCACGTGTGGGCAAACTACAGATGCATCGGCCTGTGAACAAAATGATTAGTCCAAGCCTTCGTTTATAAATATAGCTGGAAATATCATACAAACACAAGCCAATGCTGCTGCTTTAAAAAGGCTCTGCAGATGACATCAACCCATCTTAAAAAAATGTGAAAAACAGAACTAGTCCATTTTTTCCAGTTTTTCCTCCCTTTCCAAACTCATTTGCACTATTCTAATTATTTACTGCAAGTGCATTTCATTTCCCTATTTTCAGGTGCAAGCATTTTGCCACCAAAGTAATGCCAACAACTACTAAAGCCAACAAACAGCACACTTCCTGCTCCGTGGATAATGATTAGATGTAGCCTGAGCACACAGCAGTCTTTTTTACCCTATTGATACTTTGCAGCTGATGTCATCAACATTCCCCGGCTCTGTCTGAGGCTTTGTTAGACTTTAATCTGAGCTTTGCTTTAACACAGGTGAGTGGATTTGTGCTGTTAAACTAGTTCCTCTCAAATACCATTTCAGTCAGTCACTCTCTTGTTTTTGTTAAAAATCACCTAAAACAGCACCATGGACACTCCTATGGACCCCAGGCTTTGCTGATGCGTGCGTTGTCATCATGGTAACATCTGAACATTCCGCCACAAACATCCATGTAGAACACCCCCAGTGCAATGTCACTGCAAAG
The DNA here is from genome assembly GCA_036785185.1 of Paratrypauchen microcephalus. Lineage (NCBI taxonomy): Eukaryota > Metazoa > Chordata > Actinopteri > Gobiiformes > Gobiidae > Paratrypauchen > Paratrypauchen microcephalus. Next base: position 6,902,995 of record JAVJIX010000040.1, on the reverse strand, counting down.
TGTCAGTTCGCTGTATCTATACTAGTCCTGCGTAAAGGTACACCTCCTTTAACCAATACATTTGTAAGATGGTAAAACAGAAAGGATTCATTTATACAAGCATCCCTCATGAGCTGCTCTTTATATGGAGCGCTGCAGACACCATGACAGCTGTCACACTGTTAAAAGTCCTAGTTCTTGCTTACAGACTCTTATTTATGGCTGTAGCGCTGTGGGGTCATTTGTTAATTGATGTCAGCACACACTGTTCCTCGGCTCCATCTGTCCAAATCTAATGCACTTTTGACTTGGGTGGTTCAGCTGGAGGCCGGGCTGCACAAATGGAAGAATTATAATGAAATATTTAATGGGAACACACTGTAATGATTTCAGAGTTATGTTGTTGTTTTGCATTCACTGTTTCATGTTGACATTTAGTCTCTCCATGGTTACGTTCAGTAAGAGGGGATTATAATGGCTAGATTCTAAGTCTGAAAACATTCTGGTGCTGATGCTATTGCCAGTAGCATAAAACAAATCCAACAACAGTTCTAATTTACTTTTTGGTCTAGATCTACAACAGAACAGATACTCAAAACGTCAAATTTTACAATAATGGGACCAAATTTGCAATATTGGAATATTCACACATACTGTTTTACAATTATAATTTACATGATTGCTACCAAAAAAAAAATGTGAAAAACCAAAGTAGTTATTTCTCATTTTCCTAATGTATTCCTAGCATACAAATTATTCACCAGGATGAGTTTATAAGCACTTTTGACAACTTTCAGAGGTAACAACTGTCATGCCAGAAACTAAAAACCCTGCATCACTCAGCAAGCTTATTTTGACCCCAAAACCTGATTTAATACAAGGGAGAAAAAAAAACGCACACCCACTTTAAAGCGGAAAATTTATTTTGTAAATCGTTTAAAAAACAGAATCAAATAAGAAATCCGAAATTAACTGTAATGAGTGTAGAACAGCAGACATATTTAGTTCTGAGCACCAGCGGCCTGCACCAGACTCTGTGGACCCTGATGAAACTGAAAGGTCATGTCTCTTCTCCTGTTGCTCTCGGTGGTATACCACGAAATACTGTCAATTCAGCTCATTGAGGAATCTTATTGGAGTGAAGTGGAGTCTGCAGAGGCCAGAGACTCTACTCCCACTCTACATGTGAGCATACAACCTAATGAGACATCTACAATGGCCATCTAACACGCAGAATAACACAAAGGAGATATCAGCTGTGCTTTTGCATACGAAAAAGCTGCTCTGATAAACAGCCAGATTCAGGTTTTCCCGCACAAAGCTTAAGATTGTATATAACTGGCTATTAAAACTTCAAAATGTATACAAATCTGATGTTTAGACTTCACATACAGCTGTTAACATTAGCTCCATCAAAAGCTGGAGTACCTGATTTTCAAATGTATTTATGTGAATCTATCCAACTAGTCCTTCGCTTTCATAAAATATAAAGAGACACCAATATTCACACAAGAACTACAGTGCCGTGAAAAAGTATTTGCCCCCTTCCTGATTTCTGTGTTTTTTGCATATTTATCACTCAAAACATTGTCAGATCATCAAACCAATTTTAATATCACACAGAAACAACCCAAGGAAAGACAAAATTCAGTTTTTGAATGATGATTCCATTTATTAGTGCACAAAAAAAATCTAAACCTATCTGGCCCTATGTGAAAAAGTAATTGCCCCCCCTTGTTAAATCACAAACTAACTGTGACTAACCACAGTTTTGAGAAAACTTAGTTCAGTTCTACATGCCACACCCACACCTGATTGTCACCACCTGTGTTGAATCAAGAAATCACTTAAATAGTTCCTGTCAAACAAAGTGAAGTTGGCTACAACATCTCAAGAACAAACACATCATGCCACGATCCAAAGAAATTCAAGAACAAATGAGAAAAAAAGTGATAGAAGTCTATAATTCAGGAAAAGGTTACAAAGCCATTCCCAAAGCTCTGGGGCTCCAGCGAACCACTGTCAGAGCCATTATTCAAAAATGGAGGAAACTGGGAACAGTTGCAACCCTTCCCAGGAGTGGTCGACCAACTAAGATTACTCCAAGAGTGCGACGACGGCTCATTCAGGAAGTCACAAAAGAACCTAGACGCACATCGAAAGAACTACAGGCCTCGTTGGCCTCAGTTAAGGTCAGTGTTCATGACTCCACCATTAGAAAAACACTGGCCAAAAATGGCATCCATGGAAGAGTTCCCAGGAGAAAACCACTGCTTTCACAAAAGAACACAAAGGCTCGTCTCACCTTTGCCAAAAAGCACCTTGATGACCCTCAAGACTTTTGGAGAAACATTTTGTGGACCGATGAGTCTAAAATTGAACTTTTTGGAAGGTCTGCAGCCCGTTTCATCTGGCGTAAAAATGGCACAGCATTTGATAAAAAGAACATGGTGCCCACAGTAAAGCATGGTGGTGGCAGTGTGATGGTCTGGGCCTGCTTTGCTGCCTCAGGACCAGGACAACTTGCTGTGATTGACGGAAAAATGAATTCTGCTGTTTACCAGAAGATCCTGAAGGAGAATGTCCGGCCATCAGTTCGTGCCCTCAAACTCAAGCGCTCTTGGATCATGCAACAGGACAATGATCCAAAACACACCAGCAAGTCCACCTCTGAATGGCTCAAAGAAAACAAAATTAAGGTTTTGGAGTGGCCAAGTCAAAGTCCGGATTTAAATCCGATTGAGATGCTGTGGTGTGACCTTAAACGGGCAGTTCATACAAGAAAACCCTCCAATATGGCAGAATTGAAACAATTCTGCATAGAAGAGTGGGCCAAAATCCCTCCCCAGCGGTGTGAAAGACTCATCACCAATTATCGCAAACGTTTGGTTACAGTTATTGCTGTCAAAGGAGGCTCAACTGGCTATTAGATTAAGGGGGCAATTACTTTTTCACATAGGGCCAGATAGGTTTAGATTTTTTTTGTGCACTAATAAATGGAATCATCATTCAAAAACTGAATTTTGTCTTTCCTTGGGTTGTTTCTGTGTGATATTAAAATTGGTTTGATGATCTGACAATGTTTTGAGTGATAAATATGCAAAAAACACAGAAATCAGGAAGGGGGCAAATACTTTTTCACGGCACTGTATATGGCCACTTTAGAAGAGCTTTTTCAGACAGAAATGTGAAGCAAGGTGGATTGCACTTGCATCCATGTTACGCATTATGTTGAAAACTGCCTTTTATTGTCTAAAAGAGTGTTTTATCATCTTGAGGTATCGGAATTGCTATTGAGTATCAAGAATAGACTACAGAAAAGATTGCTTGCAAGTAATGGCCGCGCTTCTGGCTCCATCGACTCTAACCCGCTCTACATGGTCCTTGTGTTTCCATTTCACCATTGTATCCATAAAATCAAGATATGAACATTAATTAGCCAAATCAGGTGTCTTTTTTCCTTGAGGCTGCTTGTTAGCGTTAGCAACAGGTTAGATTGAGAGCTAAGCGCACCCAGCCAAACCAGCACCGCAGGCAGGAAGGAGCGTTACCTTTAACACCCTCACTCAGTTTTTAATAATTTAATTAAATCCAAATTTGCCCCTATAACTGCCAGCCTCAATGAGCTTCATTTGGCTGGAGCCGAGCGTAGTCCACTTCTTTACATTTTTCTTAGATTTTCTTTGACATTTTAGTAACAGAACACTAGTGGATGAAGCGGTGAGCAGAGCCCGTAGCCCCACATTGAAATGCTTCATTGGTTGTGTGGCTTTGTGAATGTTTCATGCTCAGCACAAGGAGACAGGAGACCGGAGCTTCCCCAGCCTGAGGGGGAAGCTGTGCTCACCACACAAAGAGGAAGTGAAAGGGAGAAGAGGATCTAAGAATGTACAGACAATCATCTGCAGACGGGGCACTTAAACCAGATGAAAGCTACTGTCTCGCATTACACCTTTGACTATGGAACACAAGTGCACACAAGGACGCCGGCTTTCAATTATCTGCCATGTCATTTCTCAGGGTCAGTATGGATAAATAAGCCAGTGGAAGCATTAGGAAAACAGAGTCAGACGATACATCTTACATAATGGTGACCTCCAATATTTGAATGTTCAGACTTTATAAAATGTAACATATTTAAAGAACATATTTTGCTAAACAGTCTTTTGAGCTTGAACTATATTATACTGTTGTGCCCTCATCAAATACATAGCTGAAGTTCTATTTTTTGGTTTATTATTTAATTAGTTAGAATTAGTTAGAATTAGTCTTCTCTGAGCACTCAAAAATGCTCCATCTGCATTTTGTCCATTTAGTTTTGTCACAGGTAAAAATGAGGACTCCTGGCCAGTTTTTAAGCCCATAAACCATCACCGGATTCTCATTTTATGATCAAATTGTGTTCACCACACATGGCTCCATTAGCATAGTCACGGTTCCTAAATTTCTCAATAGAAAAAAAAAAAGTGTATTTTATAAAAGTATATTTTCCAAACGTAGACATTATTTAAAATGAGAAAATGTGAAATACTTAAACCAAATAAGGTGACAAAAAGCATTTTTAAGAGGGAAGTAAAGCTACAAGAAACTTCTGGACTTCATGGTGGGAACACTTAAGCTTTTCTGGCATTAAAACTGTTGTGTTAGACTGAAAAAATGTAGTCAGGCAGCACATGCTTTGTGGCTCAGAGTTTTACTTTGTCTTTAAAGAATCTATGTATGTCAATATTAATGTTCTGAATATTAACAAGACACTTTTAAATCATTGTCATTATCATTATCATTGGCTATAGAAGGTAACATTCTCAATACCTGTCCATACAAGTCTGCTATAAAAAAAACAACAACTATTTTATATTCAGTAAACCCCTAAATCTGGTTGCGGTCTTGAGTTTGGAGTCTCTCTGCCTGGATTGAAGACAGCGCTGAGAGAGGGGCAGAGGGGCGGTAATGGCCTATCGCTCTTATTTACAACAGCACTAGAGTGGTTCAGAGAGGAGTCGTGCTGAGAGGAACAAGAAGAAGAGTTCAATCTGCTGCCAGTTTCACCTCGGCCACAGCACCACCACAGAGAGGCCCCTGAGTGAGAGACCGGGCTGTGGAGATGAGACTATAGAAGGCACGAGACGCCACATCAAAGTGACTGGGTTTAAAACAAAGTAGGCTGCACGATAAAGGGAAGCATTGCAATTGCCATTAGATTTGGAATGTATTATGATTCGGTTTAGTGTACATTTTACACAAGAAAAATCAACTGACAAACTAATAGAAGAATTATATTTCAGAACATATTTGTACTAGTGTTGTTCTAATACAATTGTTAGGGATCTGATCCAATACAAATATTTGGGATTATTGTACTTGCCGATATACCAGTTTGATACAAATTTCCAATCTTGCCGTACAGGAGCATAAAATAAAAATACTAAAAGGCCATCTTTTAAGAAATTTACAAGAATAAATGAGATTAGGAGGATTAAAGTATTAGTCAAATGTAAAATGGCCTTGATGATAGGCAGTGGTGATTTAATGATGTCCGTTCAAAGTGGGATTTTCATTCAATAACAATGAATCTTGAAATATTAAAACAGAATGGGAATCCAGTCTGAATTAAGTCAAAATGAGCTTGAATGATTACGTTTTAGTTTTGATCAATAACATTTTCATAATGCAGGAGAGCAAATAAGCTTTCCATACAATTTGAAGCGGTTAGGTAGGGTTCGAGGATGTAAATAGGTTCCAGTTTTTTATGTAATGATTTCCTCCACAAATAAGAAAATTCTGCATAAAAATGATAATCTTGTAGTTCTGAGCTGTACAAAGACGCTCTGAGCTTGTATTAGCTTGTCGGTTCATATTTCAGTCAGTACTTCTAAAAATGTAAACGTTCAACGGAATCCTATTCACCGTACTCCATGGTCATCACCATCATCATTCAGCCCGTATTATTTTAGATGAGGCTGTCGCTTTCTACAGCAAATAAGTTCAAAACAGACTATAAAACCGCTTTGAAGCCTCCCAGAGAGTCGGTGCAGTGTTGACTTGTTGGTGCACATGAGCACTGAACATTTCACACAAAATGAATCTACTTTGTGTCATATTTAAGATGAAAACCTTTTCTCAAATTCACAATTGACATAAATGGGATCCCTTTTTGCCACTTGAAGAAAGTACTGTTTAGAAGCATTTAAAAGACAAAAGCGGGCAGGGCAGAATGAGGTGATTTAAAACACAACACAAATCAAATCACAGTCTCAATGCTTCTTACGATTAGATATTTTCCCAAACTGTTCAGCTTTAGTGTACCTCACAAAAGTAAAATAACAATATTTATCCATTATGAAGCCATGATTTTCAGACATCCACAGCTCTATTTGATAACAGACCTCTAAATGAGCTGCACGGTTGCAGTTTGTGCAAACCCTCTTCAAACATAAGTGTTTACTTTAAACAAAGCTTCATGCATTTCCTTTAGTCTGGGAGTCTGTCCAAACTAAATATTGACCTATGCTGGGGCTTCTGAGCCAAAGGACAATTTCCTGGATGGCAGCTCTATTGACACAGAAGATGTGCTTATCAAATAGACTAAAATCTAAAATGGCGTCACAGCAAATAAATCAAAATATTAACTTAACATTAAGTTTTGATTACATGCATTAACCAAAACTACATTAAAAATCAAGCAAGATCCATAAAACTGCAAGATACACTGTTGGGTGACTACTGGTAGATTATTAGTCTATATTAGGGATGCAAATTATCGATTAATTCATTAATCTATAGTTGATTGACCTTATCGATCGATTAACGATTAACTGATAAGCGGCGTTTTTCACCTGAATTTTAGTGTTTCAATAGGGACTTTAAGAATATAAGCTATAGTAACATAACACTGAGTCAAAAATATATCATAGTATTATATATTGTATATTCCTCAATTAATTATTCCTTAGTAAAAAGCAGACAAATGTATTGATGCTGAATAACAAATACAGTAATCCCTCGCTCTAATGGGGTTCGTGGATTTTTTTCTTTTCTTCAATTTTTTTTTTTATAGTGTAACATTTTTTTCATAGTGTAACATTGTGTTCTGCGTCCTGATTGGCTTAAGATGCGTGAAGAGTCCCTCAGTCGTCCAGGTAGAATCCATGATAAAAGAAGAAATTAAATTTGTCAACTGGACAAATTGAGACTAGACCAGACCAGGGGACTAGACCAGGACTAAACGTGGACTAAACCAGGTCTAGACCAGAACTAAACCAGGTTTAGATCAGGTCTAAACCAGGTCTAAACCTGGACTGGGCCTGGACTAAACCAGGACTGGACCAGGTCTAGACCTGGACTAAACCAGGATTAAACCACCACGTGCCGCTGCTGGTTTCGTGCGGCTGGTTTGTGGCTCGGGCTGAGGTTACGCATTCCGGGCGCCGCAGTTCGATCTCGTGCTCAGCAGCCCCAGTGTACGCGCGTACACCGGGCAGTGTCGTTGAGTAAGCGCGGTGCGCAGTTGCCTTGTTTCATGTCCACGCGTGTTCTCGATTAGCGATTAATTACAATCAATGCATTTTGTTCGACCAACGTCTTGATCGACAATCAAGCGTAAGTCGATTAATTGTTGACATCAGACATCGTCAGACTTTTTGAATGAATGTTAAAGTTTGTATTCAGTAGGGCTGAATGATTTGGGGAAAATACCGAATTGCGTTCTTTCTGTCCAAAATTGCAAATTTGTTTTAATAATACAATTTTGTTAAAAGTTCCCGTTTTCAACGCGTCCAGAATAATTGACAAAAATACTGAAATATGAACTGACAAACTTATACAAGGATTACATTTCAGAATATGTTTGCGCAGATCTAAACTATAGTTATGGTTTTGAAGCAGAGTATTTTAGCAGGCATATTATTGCTTGTGGAGAATATTATGCTACTTAAATTACTAGTATTTAAAGTATTTAACATCTTAGAATTTCCATTGATTTAGCAGGCTAACTGAAAATCAAAACGTGTGACAACACAATACCAAGCGCCATCAACTCCAAGGTTATCATTAAAATTATCCGCTCAAAACTGGAAACTATCAGTCCAATAGCTCCAGCACACAAACCTCCTCTCTGTGCCAGCACTGCTCCAGAGTATTTCAGCAGTTTTTGACATTACCTAGAAGTGTAGTCACGGACCTGGCCCTTTATTGAAGATGTTACCGTTTGATAATGTGGGCTCAGGCTGCATCACAAGAGGAGTACTTGCCAAGGTCAGCCCTGATCAGACAAAGAGCAGCTTAATCATGAGCGCTATCAGATCCGAGAGAGGGGAAAGGAGAGCCGGACACGACCACACATAGCTCAAGATACAAGTGAGTAGGAAGTGGTTTTAAAAGGTTTTGTTAATAATAAGGAGTGTAAAAACAACTGTGATACTGTAATAATTCAAATTTCATAATACAACAGACAGTGCCAATCACTAGGGATGGTCCAAGTCATTTGGTCTGCTGCTGTGACCAATAGTTCTTAATAATAATATTTAGCTTAAAAATCCATAGCAAGGACCAGAAATGTATCTTAAGTTTAAGTAAATGTCATAAATTTACTTTTCACATTTGTAATAATATTTAAAAAATCGATTTATCTTGGTTATAAAGTAATTTGTTTGGTTTAGCATAGGGATGCAAATTATCAATTAATTCATTAATCTATAGCTGATTGACCTTATCGATTGACTTACGATTAACTGATTAAGCGGCGTTTTTCACCTGAATTTTAGTGTTTCAATAGGGTCTTTAAGAATATAAGCTATAGTATACAAAACACTGAGTCAAAAATATATCATAGTATTATTATATTGTATATTTTATATTTGTATTTTGTATATTTTGTATTTTAAGTCTTGCTGTGAAGCACCTTGTGGCTCTTGTCTGTGAAAGGTGCTATATAAATAAAATTTTACTTACTTACTTACTTTACTTTACTTTACTTACTTATTCCTCAATGAATTATTCCTTAGTAAAAAGCAGACAAATGTATTGATGCTGTATCGCGGTTCACTGTTCGCGGCCTTACGGCCTCGCTGTTTCGCGGATTTTTTTTTCCCCGATTTTTTTTATAGTCTAACATTTTTTTTATAGTGTCACGTGGGATTAAACCACCACATGCCGCTCTTTGCTGGTTTCGTGCGGCTGGTTTGTGGCTTGGGCTGAGAGTACGCAGTCCAGGCGGTGCAGATCGATTTCGTGCTCGCAGCCCCGGTGTACGCACGGCCTCGCGCCGGTGGTGCACGTGTCGCTCACTTCTCCAAGGGGTTGGTGCGCGTCGCGTCCCGGGACATGGCGGTGCTGTTGAATGAGCGCGGTGCGCCCTGCCCAGGACTAGACCAGGTCTAAATATATGGTTCTAGGTCCAGCTCTACTGTGAGTTGTATGGCAACATCCAGAGAGGAAAGGGTTACATGATGTAACGCTATGGTCTTTCTCACGAGTGGGTTCACATCTCGTGTTCATGTTCCAGAGTAGCGCCCTCTAGCGATTAGTTACAATTAATGCATTTTGTTCGGCCAACGTCTTGATCGACAATTAATTTTAAGTCGATTAATTGTTGACATCCCTAGTTTAGCATGATTGTACAGCCATATTTTTAGCTTCTATATCTTCTGTTTACATTTCTCCCATAGACTGTAAATAAAAATGGACATGGCTAACCCACTTGCCACCGTGTTCCAAATAGGAAGTGTGCACGAGGGTGCTTCAGGCTCCATCGACTCTGGCGCCAATTGGCATGATGCTAAGGTTTTATTTTGCCATTTTGTCTATAAATAAATTCCTATTCCTAATATGGAGCTCCAATTCGCCCCTTTTAATGCTAGCCTCGTGAGCTTCATTTGACTGAAGCTGAACGCTACGGGTGACGTCGCACGCCTTTAGTCCACTTATTCAAAAAGACAAACCTGATGCAATGAGGACAATCTAGTAAAAAAATCTTGAATAAGTCTGCAGATATTTGGGACAGATAACAGTTGAGCAATCTGCCAGAACCCTGATAATGATACTGGAACCCATTTAAAGTCCAAGCACACTATCTAAATCCTTCTCCTTTGGAACAGAGCAGTAATATCTGAGCACATATTCTGCTTTTTCTATTTTTCTATTACATACATAAATCACCATTTTGTATTTTGTTCACTGTAAACCGCAATACTGATCTAAAAAAAAAAAAAAACTTATAGAAACGATGCATTGACTTCCTGTTCAAAGCTGCAAAATTGATTCTGCTGGCCCCGTCTCTTTACAACAGCAATTCCTTAAAAGCTTATGATGGCATTTTTAAAAGTCTAAAAGAGCATTTTGACAACAGTGTTGGCCTTCACTGATTATGGCCACTAAAACTGTACCTTAATTACCTCCCTATTTATGTAACCACAATAAATGGCAATGTAAAACAGCAGTCTCCTAGCAACAAACTATTCACAATTCACTTCACAAACAGGTTACAAACAGCCCACGAATTAAAACGGTCTCCTAATGTCTTGTTGATAAAAAGCTAGTTTATCTGGAAAGTTGTGTGTGGTGCAAAAGTTGGGCTGCACGATCAATTGAATTTTCATCAAAATGAGCTGTCAGTGGCGTGCTCGGGGCCATTTAATCAAGAGTTCCGCGACCAGTTTTTCTGTCAGTAAAAACATGCGGTTTGGAGCAGTATTCAGAATAAAACTGAACTATATATTTGTGTGAAAAATGACACTGATTAAAAAAAGTTTCTCGTATTAAAAGGAGGGGGCATTACACTTCTACGGGTGATTAACTGCTAACACATATTTAGATCACGTTACCTTTAATCGTTTTGAAAATGCTATATTTGCCAGAAACAACCCTTTGCTCTCCACGGTAAGTCACTCCCCTCTCAGAGAACTATCACAGAAGCTATCATTTAAAAAAGAGGGTTGGAATAGGGCCCAGAAGAGATCAAAACAAGGAACAAAAATCAACCAAATGTGAAATAGGCTAGGCTTGTGTTAGAGTGTATTAAGTTTTTTAATTTTAATGCTTGCTTTTATGGAAATAGTTTCATCTATTTTCCGATGTTATGATTGGCGCAATTCAGGATTAGCATCTAGTGTTGTGCCAAGTCAATCTTCAATACCAAAAGATACTGACAAATCTGAAATCTGAAAGCTTGTGCATAGCGCGGGGCAGTAAACATACCTCTTGGTTCCGACCCGGTGGTTGGGGGCGATGTCGATGGTGTCTGTGGCCGAGTCGTGACGCACTGCCAGCCCCAGGTCTGCGATACAACACGTGCCGTTCTTCTTCACCAGGATGTTCTTGGACTTCAGGTCTCTGTGGGCTATAGCCGGTTTACCTACATAAGCAGACACAAAGTCAGATCTGTGGTTTTCTATACAGTCCACGGGGATTTCACTGTGAGGACATATGAACTTACTCAGGGCAATATATTGAAATAGAGTTTGAATCTTAAATCTCATCTCGAGTTTATTGATCAACAAGGGAAATTACTTGGAAACAGTAGCTCACACATCACATTTTATTACAATAACAAAGAGTAAAAAACAATAAAATGGTAATAGACTATTTTGGCCAGCTTGGCATATTGTGTTTCCCTACTTTTTTGTTTCATGCAGCTCTATGGTCAAACACTTTCCACCACCCACTTCTCCTATTGGTCAGCCTCCGTCATGCTCTGAGTGAGTGACAGGTGGATTTAACCAATCACGGCGAAGAGTAAACTTTCAGAAACAGCAGATAGCTTTAGTTACCTCTTTAAGACTTTATGAAAGATACAAGATTATTATAAGAAGAATAAATCAAAGTAAAATCATAATTTGGCTCTTGACCTTGAAATGCTTTTAATGTTGAGTATAGTTAATAAAGAGCTAAAAGTTTGTTCATCTTCTATACAACACGTCCCTCAACCAAGGGTACATTTTGGCACCTTTCTGCTTATTTACAAAGAGAATCCAATAATTATCAGATGTGAAAAAACAAAACAAAAATGCCAATAATACTCATCAGCTATTACACTAGGTGAACCACCACATGCGCAGTCCAGTTCTATCAGCCCTGTAGTGTACCAGTTGTCCATCATGTCTCACCTTGTGTGCCCACAATCTCCATGTGTAGGTGGGCGAGGCCGCTGGCGGTGGACAGGGACAGTTTGATCATACCCTCCACGGTCACGGTGTAGCGGTTCAGGTAGTCGAAGAGGGAGCCATGTTCGTGGTAGTCCGAAACGAGCCACAGCTGAGTCCATGTGCCGTTATCTGCACACACAGATTTACATATTTATCAAGTATTATCCATTTATTGTCTAAGCTGCGTTTAAGAGCTCTGAGCAATGAGCGTCGAAGGTTAGATATATGAAGAAAGTGCTATACATTCTAAAGTATACACAGGTGATTTGCATTTTTAATACTGAACAACCATTAGTGAAGTAAAGGTGAAGTAAAAGGTGCTCTATGTAATCTTTCTGGTGGAGGACCCATTACCTGCTTGTCTCCATGGAGATTTTATTGCTTTGCTTTTAATAGTCCACAGTATGGCATTCAACTTGTATATCTGAATAGAGACAAGCATGTGCCAAGTTACAGGTCAGATCAAAGCAAGGACTAACAGACTCAAAAACAGCTTCTTCCCAAGGGCCATAACCACTTTGAACACTCACATGCGCCGACTCACCCCATATCCTATCCCCCACTCTCCTCCATCCACCCGTTGTGCAATTTACTTAACATGGTGCAATATATCTTGTTGGACAATATTTATTACAGTGTAATAATATAGCTTTGTAGCATATCCACCTGTTGTTGTGTACCTAATTACAATGCAATATCCTGTGGTGCAATACTTAAAGGAAAAGTAACGTTATTTTACAATCTGAGCCTTCTTTCGGTAATAAAACAAGTCATTTGACTCACCCATAGCACGTTCGTGTCATTTGGAGCTGTTTGGTGAAAGTTATGTTGTAGCGTATCCGTTAACATGAGTATTCGGGGCATTACTTTGCGGTCTCCAAATAACACAAACTTTAGCACTTTTCAAATCATAGAAGCCCGATGTCTTAATGTAAGATTTCGTTTGAAGCAAAAGTGGCCTGTAATCCGAGATTTATCCATAGTTTTCAGCTTTGCGTTTCATGTTTGGGTCCCGGGAGCTGATAGCACAGTCCGCACATGCGCACTGGCGTCCTCATCTACTCGAAACTATGGCTAGTTGTTATGGCTAGTTGATGGGACACATCAAAATAAAGTGTCGACTCTCTTCTTTCACCTGGAAAAAAAATTATGTTTCTAACCTTTTCGGTTCTCAAATAACTGATAGTAGAACATAGGGAAGTTTCAGCAAAAACACTGGTTTTTGAGCAAGAAATGGAGAAAACGAGCGTTTAGTTCAGAGAAGGATTTTGAGCAGATCAGTGACTTTGACATCAATATTTATCGATTTAGTGACACCTCAAACATCTAAAATAACAGAGAAAGAGATTTTTGATGACAAAGTACATTTTTTATTTACAAATATAAGAATATAAGCTCTGTGAATTGAAAATTCGTTCAAATCAATAGTGCCAAGAGATGTTTACAGGATATAATATCTTTTCCTATAAAATAGAACTTTGTTGAGGATTTGTCTGAGGCCCAGAGTACAGGCCCATAATAAAAACTAATACACACACATACACACACACACACACACACACACACACACACACACACACACACACACACACCTTTACACACACACAGCTACACACACACACACACACACACACACACACACACACACGGACGCACACACGTACATACACACAAGCCCATGCATAAACCTTTACACACACACAGCTACACGCGCGCATGCGCGCACGCACGGACGCACACACGCACGCACACACACACACACAACTTCATTCATTACAATTACCATACAGCAGCATCACTGCTCCAAGTCAGTAAACTTCTTCTTTGGAGCTGTCGTAGTTCTGAGGAGACTCCCTGATCCGCGCAGCGCACACATGACACGCCCCCTCCTCGGGCACAGCAGATCTCTGCTCAGACCTCGCTGCTTGATCCGGCTTGTCTCTGCGATCCTCTGATCCAGGATCCTGGGTCCCAAGAGCGATCTGATCGCTCCATAGGCGCTGATCAACAGTTGTCTGCTTTTCCGGGTTCTCTGGCCTCGCCATCTTACTACTCTGGCCAATACACCATACACACGCTGCACTCCTCCTTTCTTCCCCGGCTCTGATCGGCTAATAATGATACAACATCGCCATCTACAGGTTGAGAGATGTGAATTACACCTCAAAAGTTGCTCCAGGCCGTAACCTAGCAACCCCCGCTGAAAAAAGCAATTGACGTCTATAGACGTCACGGCACTCAACAGTTGGATTCGAGGGGACGTCAATAGACGTCTCCGGCACTGAATGAGTTAATAACTAATTAATAAATTATTAATTAATAATAATGGATTTTTGGCATCAAGAATCGATGCAGTATATTGTGAAAGTTAGTATCGCGATGCATTGTCACAACGATTATTTTACACACCCCTACTTAACACTGTGCTATAGCTTGTTGAACAATATTTATTACAGTACAGTACGCTAAACTGAGTTCTGTGAAACCTCTCTCTGCAATGTAGAGCCTCTCAAGTGTATGTATATGGTTGCAATGTGCCACCCCTACTGCAATATCTGAGCAAGACTTGCAATAACCTGGATAACTAATGTGTAGTACAGGACTTGTTTGGACTAATTTTTGCACTATTTTTTATACTGGGCTGTAAATATCCAGCTGTGTTGTATATATCTTAAAGGTCTACTTAAATTTTTCTGTGCTGGAGTGAGATGAGATTTCAATCTCATTGTGAGTATGTATAATGTAAATTGTACATATGAATAGTGACAATAAAAGGCATTCTATTCTATCTATGGAGAGGCGCCCACGCTCACAGTCAGAATGCATGCTTTTCAGGCATTTGTGAGCAATAAAACAACTGTAATAAACTAAATGCATGTTAGCCATGTTTAATATATTGTGGAACATTCCAGGCAACACATCTCTGGCGGCTGCCCCTCACCCCCACTTGAAAAGTTGATAACTGAAACCATGATCGAGAAACATTGTTCAGCCTGCCCTCTCCCTCCCTTTGCACGATATTATTGAGTTTATGGTTTCACAAATGTCAGCTTTGGCAACACACTGCATCAAAAATATATCTGAGTTGTGTTGCGTTTCATTCACACATGTTTAAACCACAAACCCTGCATATTTACAAGGTTGAACAGAGCATTTTGCGCTTTGAAGCTGTAGACTGTCTAATAAACCAGGATTACTCAAACATGTGTGAATGAAACAAAACAAAACTCCACATATGTTTTTGGTGATTTTAACAACATTCTAGCATGGCATAAAGCTCACAACAGTAAATTTTGCGTAATATTAGGGCAATTTGCTGAACTAGAGGGAAAAATTCAAAAACTACTACAGCACTACCTGACTAACATAGCTTATCGCTGTCCAATGTTTAATGTACTGAAGGTGTGCATAGTACAGATGTAGGGGAGCAAGCGTTGCCATGGAGATGGGTGGAGCACACGCAAGCAGACATGTTTGCTGCTACCCACAAAATCTGTCTGCTGCACTCTCCCACCTCACACTTCAATGCCATGTTACTGCTCCCATTCATTTCAAAGGAGCAATTTTCAGACTACTCATTCCATACACTTATCTTAATCACACAGGAACTACCTCCAACCCAATTTCTGTTGGTATGTTAAGATCAAAATCAGAAACCACAGAATGCTTTTAAAAAAAGAAAGAAAAAATGTGCTTTTGGCCTACTTTAAATTGATTGGGTTACTCACAAACTTCAGAGAATAGTTTGCTTCACAAAGACTACACCAAGGCTAAACAAGGAACGAATAAGACTAAAAGTATTTTATAAACCACATGATAAAAAAGCAGCTTTATACGGTTCATCCAATAGTTACTATGATCCACGAATCAGGAACTGATACTGGTGTGCTGTTAGCATGCTAGTTGTTGAAAGCGCTACAGTGACTGTAAAACTTCACTGTGTGGCCTCTGAAAGTTGTGATAGTGCCATCCATCCATCCATCCATCCATTTTCTTCCGCTTATCCGGGGCCGGGTCGCGGGGGCAACAGTCTAAGCAGGGACCTCCAGACTTCCTTCACCCCGGACACTTCCTCCAGCTCCTCCGGGGGGACCCCAAGGCGTTCCCAGGCCAGCCGGGAGACATAGTCCCGCCAGCGCGTCCTGGGTCTTCCCCGGGGCCTCCTCCCGGTGGGACATGCCCGGAACACCTCCCAAGGGAGGCGTCCAGGAGGCATCCGGAACAGATGCCCGAGCCACCTCAGCTGGCTCCTCTCCACGTGGAGAAGCAGCGGCTCTACTCCGAGCTCCTCCCGTGTGACCAAGCTCCTCACCCTATCTCTAAGGGTGCGCCCAGCCACTCTGCGGAGGAAACTCATTTCGGCCGCTTGTATCTGCGATCTCGTCCTTTCGGTCATTACCCAAAGCTCATGGCCATAGGTGAGGGTAGGAACGTAGATTGACCGGTAAATTGAGAGCTTCGCCTTTTGGCTCAGCTCCCTCTTCACCACAACGGTCCGGTACAACGACCGCATCACTGCCGACGCTGCACCGATCCGCCTGTCAATCTCACGCTCCATCCTCCCCTCACTCGTGAACAAGACCCCGAGATACTTGAACTCCTCCACTTGAGGCAAGGACTCTCCACCCACCCAGAGAGGGCAAACCACCTTTTTCCGGTCGAGAACCATGGCCTCGGATTTGGAGGAGCTGATTTTCATCCCAGCCGCTTCACACTCGGCTGCGAACCGCCCCAGTGCACATTGGAGGTCCCGGTTTGATGAAGCCATCAGGACAACATCATCCGCAAACAGCAGAGATGAGATCCTGTGGTTCCCAAACCGGATCCCCTCCGGCCCCTGACTGCGCCTAGAAATTCTGTCCATAAATATAATGAACAGAACCGGTGACAAAGGGCAGCCCTGGCGGAGTCCAACATGCACCGGAAACAGGTCCGACTTACTACCGGCAATGCGAACACAGCTCCTGCTCCGGACATACAGGGATCGAACAGCCCTTAACAAAGGGCCCCGAACCCCGTACTCCCAGAGCACCCTCCACAGGACCCCACGAGGGACACGGTCGAATGCCTTCTCCAGATCCACAAAGCACATGTGGACTGGTTGGGCAAACTCCCATGCACCCTCGAGCACCTGATGGAGAGTATAGAGCTGGTCCAGTGTTCCCCGGCCGGGACGAAAACCACACTGCTCCTCCTGAATCCGAGGTTCGACTTCTCCTCTCCAGCACCCTGGAATAGACCTTACCGGGAAGGCTGAGGAGTTGTGAGGAGTTGTGATAGTGCCAATACACATAATTAGGAATGTGTTTAAAAAGTAGAGACGGAACGTTAGATAGCTTAGTTTTTCAGGTTTTTAAAAAGGCCCATGTTAAGTTATTTCTGATCCATGTTATGTTTCCTCATCAAAAACATACCCCAAGTTGTGTTTTGTTTCATTCAGACAAGTTTAACACACAAATCCTGTATATTTACCCGGTGTTCTTCTCTCAAACTAAAAACACTCTGTTCCACCTTGTGATGTCATGTGGATACAGGAAGTGCTCCACTGTGTTAAACTACATACACCTTCACTAGAATAATTTGGATAAATTCAGGAATTGCCAATCTCTACTGAACAAAAGGTAAAAGGTAGCTGTTGACTTGCTACCAAACAAAACACATCTGCAGTTATGTTTTTGGTTTAAAACTCACAAGTCAACAGCAGTTGACTCTTGTGACATTACAGCACCTTTAACACATAATTGTAACTCTAGAAGAGGTGAAGCATGCCAGTACTGCCAGAGGATACACATTTTGAGATATTAAATGGTACTGAAGGCTCTAGCTCCTAAAGACTGTGACATCACACATTCTGAAATAAATACAACCAAAAATCATTATCATCACAGTAATCATTTTTGAGAATTCTGTCGGCCTATAATGAAGCTAAACACAAAATCTTTTTTTTCCCCACCACTATACTGTATATATGGTGTTTTAATAGCATTATCTACTGTTCCTAGTCATTTTAGTGCAAACTAGGCAACTTTGCTGCTTGGGTCAAAAATGTCTGATTCAAACTTAGTGCTGCCTTTACAATTTCCAGTGACATCACAAAAGACTACCCTGATTCTTGATTACAAACAGCTGGCTGCAGGGGCAGAGTTTGAAGTTAGACCAATCACTCTGTTCCTTATACATCCAGAGCCTCCTCCCCCTGTAGGTGGAGTTTATGTGTTTAGCCACACTTTAAATGTTGCACTCACCTTTGTTGTCGGCAGCGATGAAGCCCAGGATGTTCTCGTGACGCAGCATGACAGTCTGGTAGATCTCAGCCTCTCTGAACCAGGAGCGCTCCTCACGGGATGAGAAGATTTTGACGGCCACTTCCTCCCCGCGCCACTTGCCCCTCCACACCTCTCCGAAGCGGCCCTTCCCGATGCTCTCCTGGAGGATGATAGTCCGGGCAATAGTCCTCTGCACCAGTAGCGGCAGGCCTGGGACCAACACAGGACAGTCAAGAGGTTACTGTGGGTATGTCTCTCATCAACATGTGTAGAAGAGTAGTGGTAAGTTATTACACTGCAAATGTGTATTTCATTCAATCAAGTATCAGACTTTAATAAAACCAAATTTAAAATGCTATGAAACAGGCAGTAGGATTAAAAATATTGAATGTGGATTCATTAAATGTCTACAGTTCCAGTTGGCTGCTTTTCAATGGCTTATTGTTTTTAAAATAACTGGTTTGGTAGTCACACCCTTCGTGAAGAGTAAAATCTCCACAATAGTCGTCAGGAGGATCCTAAACAAATGTGCGGCTGTAAATGAGCCTTCTCCTCATGCTCAATATGCTGGCTGCAGCAGGAGAGTAACTAAACGGCGTGTGCTGGCAGCGTGTGGAAGGCGTCAGCCTCCACAGAGAGGTGCTAATTTATGGCAGGACCAGAACAGCCTGTGCCAAGCCTGAGAGGAATACTCGCACACCCACAGATCTGGACTGGAGATGCACCTTGGATGGCCCTGCACCAGGGTGTGTACAGTGTGGCTGTGTACATCCTTAGATATTCTATCACTTTCACACGTGTATGACACAGCCCACATTACAGCTTCTTTTTCTTTTTCACACAACAGTTGGCAGTGCGATAACATCCAGACTTCCGCATTTATGTGCAATCTGTTGTGTTCATAAACAGGTAGAGTCTACACTTCAGATGTATTTTTATGTAAGCCATATAATCTATGTAATGACAGTATTACACTGAACTCACCTGATCCTGAGCCGGAGGTGGTCATGTCGTAGATCAGGTCCTTCAGGGTGGTTCCCACAGTAATGAAGGGGTGGTCCATGTGGGGGTCCTCCTCACTGGGGACCCTGTGGTGATGAGCCCCTGCTCCTCCGGCCCCCAGGCCCCTGTGACTGTGGCACACGTAGAATGCTACCACCAGCAGCAGGCACAGCACACACACAGGCCCTGCAATGACCGCTGCCAGGGCAACAGGGCCTAAAGAAGGGGTCTTCGTTGTGGGCACTGGACGACAAACACAAAGATTACAGTCATTGTAGAGAATTTGATCTAAGATTTTTAAATTAATTTTGATTGTGCATTCACACTTGCACAATTAGCGTTATATTGGGATTAAACTGGGATTAAAGCCAGAACTAAACCAGGACTGGAACAGGACCAAATCAAATCTACATTAGAACTCACTACTCAAATGCAGGACCAAACTTGGACGCACCCTTGAATAAATTCCTCTTTAGTTTACTTCTAGTATCAGAGAAGACACTAACTTGACATAAAAAAGGCAACTATTCAAGTCCAGGCTGAACTGTGGGTCAAGGTTCACCACTTTACTATTTAAATGTGCTTGTAAGCTCACAATAAAGGATCGACCCACAGAACACTTGTGGATTTTTACTGATAATTCAAAAAATAATTTTGCTAGTTTAAAACAAAACATTCTCTACGCTGGAGTAAAGGTGGACGAAGGGCAATACAGACAAAAATGATAATGTTCAGAAATTAAAATTACTTTTTTATTTATATTGTTGCTGCTGCCTCTCAGAAGTGTGCTAAAACATGGTTGTAAAGTGAAGGTCTTGGTTGAGATTCAATTACTCCACAAAAGAATGAATGGCAAAATTAACCAAAAGTTGAAAGTTTTCTCTCTTTTTTGCATGTTTTTTGTCCTTTTTCAAATTACAGAGGATAAAATCAATATTCAAAATTGGCCCAACGTTACATCAACAATTTTAGTATTGTCTTGTATTATATTATCTCCCAGACCACAATGTTTAGTTGCCACATTTTATTCACTAACTAAGCAGTAGTTAATATGCCATAGTTTATATATGTTTTTTTTAAGATTATAGTGTGTACAAAAGGATCTCATGCTAATATTAATGGAGACTACCTGGAAGAAAATCAATAATGAATGAATACTAGACACACAAGCATTACTTAAATAAATACTAGCAGACATGCCATCTGTGTTCATGTGGTCCTTGGGAACTCTGAATTCCGAAATGAGATGTCTGGGTTCAAAGTGATTGGATCTGCTCATTAACCGTTTTATAGAGCTGTAAAATCCGTTGTTGTTGGCCTTCTCAAAAGCCAAACGTTAATGTTATTGTTTGTTTACACTAGCATAGACATTAATGTAGACTAGTATTCGGTCAAGTCAGTTGCTTATTATGGACAACTGAAAGCAAAGTGCATAAATGTTTAAGATAAATTGACCAATCGGCAGATTTTTGTCCGTATCCACACAGCAGGTAGCGTCAGGTGTCAGGGGTTCCAGAGTTGTTTTTCCTACTTGACATGTGTTCTACTTTGTAGCTTAATGAAACTTAGCTACTATTATTTAATGTGCTTGTAGTAGTTTTGGGGTTTGTGTTTAACATAAAAACTAATAATCACATACTTTATTTCTATTTAATAAAAAGAGGATAGTTTATTGTTTGCTGACATCATTACATAAATTATTTTGGTAACTGTGCCAACTCAATTTGGGATTTTAATATATTGTGCAGCCCAACTGTAAACAAACTATACAGGGTTATAAATGCTTTCAATCTACGCATGTGCAGTTTTGCTAAAGGTACGTCGATACACAAGGGGCAATGGCAATCCTTAAACCAACGTGTTAGTGTTTCCGTCTTTTCCCACACTAAAATCTACCACAGCGCCGCCCTAGTGCTCAGCAGTGGGTACTGACCGGGGAAGTTGGCGGGGTCGGGGTTCTTGTTGCAGTAGTCAGTGAGGCAGCAGATAGGGTACATGCCCGTCTCCTGCTTGTTGGACTGGGCGCAGATGAAGGGTCGGTCGCGGGGGAACAGCTCGCTCTCGTGAACACACATGCTCCGCTCCGTGATCAGACGGTTGCCCATGCGACGGACGGCGGCATAGCAGATCCCGTCCGTGGTGCAGCTGGAGTTAGCGCTGCATCGCTCACAGTAACATTGCAGGGCTGAAACAAGAGAGAAGGTCGGAGACGTTAGAATGTTAAGAGGATGCAATTTATTAGGTACATGTACTTTAAAGCTACCATCCGTAAGGTTGATTTTTTTTTTTTTCTTCCACCAGTAGATGGCAGATGTCTTCTTCTGTCAGACCAAAGCTGGCACACTCAGACAGAAGTAACATAGCTAGCATCTAGTGGTGATATGTGAGAATGCAACACGAGTGGATCAACTGGTCTAATTAGAGATGGTAGTTTTAACGTAGAGGTGGGTCATATTCATCATTTGAGTATTCTGATATACTGGCAATTCAACAGAAATGTGTGGAAGGATTATAAAATTACGAATAATAGTGCAGAAATGTCACTTTCTAACATTTTTTTAGCATTTTGATATTCTTTAAAAAATATTTCTTAGTCTAAAAAAATTGAAAAACGCAATTAGTTTAAAATAAACACAGATGATACACAAAACACAGAAGATAATTTACAATAAAAATGCAATTTACTGCCCACCTCTATCTGCTCACAATATACCATTGCTTCAATAAATCATTGTCTAGAATCATAAAATACACTTTTTAATATTGGACTGAATTCAGTAGGATGATTTCTTCAGCAGTAGTTTTATTATCTGGTGCTGGTACTAGACTGAATAAAGTTTGTAACACAAACAAATATAAATTTTCAATAGCGCGCTTTTTTCCCATGCCAAAAAGCTATAACGTACCAACTACCCACCAATCACCTCAAGAAATCACTAAAAGCCATTTACTCTGAATAACCACAACTCTGTCATTTTGTAAAGCCGGAAAACTCCAACATATTAGTTTCGTAAAGCCCTTATGAAATACATTCTTTTCTTGACATTTAATGCGTGACAGTTATCGGCGCCGGCCTGTAAAGCTCACAATGAGAGCAGATGAGGCCATACTCTCCATTCCAGACCTTACAGGGGGTCTATAAATATGTACAGGATGGAACTTCAGACAGAATTCACTTTGAGCGGCAATGCAAGCAGCAACACCTATTAAATGCCACTTTTAATCACACAAACTCAGTATTGCCTTTTTCTTAATCACATTTATTTCAATTTGGAGCAGTTTGTGAATGCATCTTAAGTGTCCACACTGAGGGAATATTAATATGTCCAACTCTGGAACATTTGCCTCAAGCAATCAAACTCAATTCTTAATTATAGGTGGGACTTTGAAAGTGCAATTTTCTCTTTGTGGCGTTTACTTTTACAGCGGGTGTTTTATCATTGCAAGATTAATTGCAACTGAATTGTAGAAACAATGTGAAATCATACAATTAGCAAAGACTGCAATTATTTAGGTATTACGAATGAAATATGGCGTTCAGTGAAATATGCCATCTTACTCAAACCTGCCTAAACCTGTGGTTTAGAAGAAATTTATGTGACACTCATATCTGAAATGTTCATAATTATGTTGATGAATGCACAATGAATTGTTATTTTCACTTTAGACTTGTGATTAAAGTCATACTGCGAAACATTCTTGTAACATGTGCATTAATAAAGTTTTTTTGTGGATGATCAAAATAAGATAGAAACAAAAGTGTATGTTCATCAAGTAGAACATACAGGCAATGCCTTAAAGATAAGCAGTAACATCTCCTTGGAAACAAGCAGGTGGTGGGTTGCTCACAGTAAGGACATGGGCAAGGAATTTGTCAGCAACAAAAGATGTACAATGAAAAACACTTGCAACCATGTATAGGGTAAAATGTTCCCTAGCAAGCCTTTAAATATAAGTTCTCAAACCATTCAGCCCTATCACACGCCTATCTAAAAACAGAAACTGATATCAATATTGTGGGCTTCAGTATTGATATATTGCCAAGGGTATTCTTTGTGTATTTTACCAAATAATTTTGTTACAGCACTGCAATTGTGTTGCTTGCTTAGAGGAAGGAAACTCATTTATGCAATATATTTGGCATATTCACTGTTTTGATGATTAAAATTGGTGCATTTCATATGAACTTTGCACTTTAACAGACTTTTAGTATCACAGCCATGATTTAGTTGTTCTGTTGTGAGCCTTTAGAGGAGTTAAACTGCATAGGTCCCTTTGGTACAAGTAAATGTGGAGCTTGTATAAGCTATGAATATGCAATGACCCAATGCAGCAGTTTCAGGTTTCATTTTCTTGAAGTAACTAACATGCGCCAACAAAATTCTATTATTTTTTAATAGAATTTTGTTGTATATAGAGAGAGGACATTCTTTCTAATTAATATCATTTTAGATTTGATAACTGTGCCAACTCTAATGACTCCCCAGGCTTAATCCAAATCGTATTGATATTGTGATCCATGTATGAAGATGCACATCGACTCATGAGAAAACTGTACTGCTGCATCCATAATATTCACCTGTCTGTGAAGTAAAATACAGAACACTTTATAGACTGAGGAGTGACAGAGCTAGTGCGCACAGCCTTGGTTCAGTGTCACATCATGCACGGCCGGGTGAGCTGAAGCAACAGACACGTCCAACACTAACGCGCTCAATAATTCACTGGCAGCAGAGTGCACAGAGGACAGTCTCTGCGCACAACCCCTTGTGGAATTAGCAGTCTAGCTTCAAATCTCACAATGGACAAAAGCTATTCCTATCCGCAGTTTGCACACTACGTCACATGGCAAGATTCAAGACTACTTTTGCACACTTTTGTAGGATTTTAATTCACCTTAAAACAATGTATAGAAAATAGGAAATGCAGGATTTTATTTTGAGCAGACAGCTGCATTGAATATATAATTTAGCAGCATATCATAGACTGCAGCATAGCACAGAATATTTTTGCCAAACAGTGCTCAATTGTTTGTTTGTTTCTGTAAGGCTCTGAGTGAGTGACAACAGGATTTAACCAATCACAGCAAAGTGAAGAATATTACTTTAATTACTTCCTTAAGCCAGTGGAAAAGTATCAAGTAAACATGAATTGTGATTTTAAAAAGGTGCACTGTGCAACATTTCTGATTCACTACCTTCCTGTCTCCATGAAGATGTTATTGCGGCACGGTGGCTGAGTGGCTAGTGCTCATGCTTCACAGCAAGAAGGTTCCGGGCTTTCTGTGTGGTTTGCATGTTCTCCCCTGTCTGGGTGGGTTTCCTCCGGGCACTCCGGTTTCCCCCATCAACCCAAAACGTGCATTATAGGTAAAATCCTCCAGCTTAGGTCCTGACCAAGCCGAAGCAAGAAGATCATGGAGATGGTCCCCGGGCGCAGAAGTGTGCTGCCCACTGCTCCTAATAATAAGAATTTCTCCTGTGTGAGATCAATAAAGTCACTTCTTCTTCTTCTTCTAAAATGTTCCATGGTATTACAATAAAATAAACATCTAGCATTTATTCCTGCCAGGTGTTTCTGTTGCTCAAAAATATATGAATTCCTTCTGTGAATAGGGGTGACTCCACAGATTTGAACTGTAATGGAGCATAGTGCTGTGATAGATTAAACCTATTTATCCTGTGGAACATTCTAGACAAAGCAACATTTCCATGGAGACAAGCAAGTAGCAGAGCCTCCACTAGAAATGTAAATAAAAGTACCATGAAAAAGTTTGTTATCATGTTATGCCGTATCGCCCACCCGTTATGAAGAAAGGTGTAGAGTTGTTAACTGTGATGTCACTGAGGCAACAACAAACCAAAGCTACAAAACATCTGAAGTTGCCAGTTGCACCCAGAAGTGACATTATCACAAAACAACTCTAATAACGTACTGAAAATATGGTTTTAGTACACCAAATAACACAAGTGAAAAGACTTTAAAAAACACTGAGGCGGTGAGGAGCACTTCTTGGATAACCATGTCACATTTGTGAACTGGGAGTTTTTATCTATGGAGCACAAGGCTAGGCTGGTGAGTGAAGACAGACAAATGGAGATGGATTACTCAAGCATGCATGAAAGACGTATGTTAGTAAGTATTAGGGGCAAAAGTTTCAAGGATCCATATTATACCATTTTCTGATTTGCATTCACATCAGAAATATGCCTAGAGTGGTGTTTTGTTTCATTCACACGTTTAACACAAACCCTCCATGTTTAAAGGAATAGTAACTTTTTTTTTACAATCTGAACCTTATTTCGGTAATAAAACAAAGTGAGTAACTCACCCATAGCACTTTGGCGTCATTTGGAGCATGTACGGAGAATTTGTAGTTTAGCGATATCCGTAACGCGAGTGCTCGGGGCATATGGTTGCGGTCACCAAATAACACAAACTTTAGCACTTTTCAAATCACAGAAGCTCAATGTGTCACTCTACAGTTTCGCTTGGTCAAAAGCGGCCTGAAACCCGATACGCAGCTATAGTTTCATTATTCAGAAATATGCCTCAATTAGAATGACCCACAAAATACTAAATAACTCTGCACCAGCTCCTCTTAAGAACTTCATCAAGTACACATCCACAGTAACAACACGAACCACACGAGCTTCCACCAACAGCCACTGCAATATACCAAAACTCAAAACAACATTTGCACAATCTTCCTTTTCCTACAGAGCCTTTAAAGACTGGAATGATACACCAACTAATCTCATAAATCTAACAGACTATTCCACCTTTTCCACAGAACTGAAAAAGTGGCTGTGGAATAATCAAAACTGCCAGCACACACCACGTTAACCAGCAGGTTATACAGTAGTGAATCCGTTAATACAGCATTGAAATCAAATATAAGAATGATGTTTTTATGTGTTATTGTTATTGTGAATGATGTGGTGTGTAAATAGTACATGGATGTGTGTGATTGTGTGTTTTGGGTTCATGTTAGTGGGTGTATATTATATTATAATATTGTTTTGCTGTGTTACTGCGTAATGAGATGTGTGTCAAAGTTAAATGTGTGATGCTGTGTGTGTGTGTGTGTGTTTTAAGAGAGAAAATCTTTGATTGCTTTTATTGATATAGACCGTTGTTTTTTTATCCATGTAACCAGGGACTGCGGATGGAAATTAGCTTTGTAGCTATACTCCGGTGCAGAACATCTCTGTCTTTGTACATAATGTCTCTGTACATTGTCCCTTCAAATAAAGACTAAACTAAAAAAAAAAAAAAAAAAAGTGCTTCAGTTTGTGTTATTTGGTGACCGCAACCATATGCCCCGAGCACTCACGTTACGGATATCGCTAAACTACAAATTCTCCGGACATGCTCCAAATGACACCAAAGTGCTAAGGGTGAGTTACTCACTTTGTTTTATTACTGAAATAAGGTTCAGATTGTAAAAAAAAAACGTTACTATTCCTATTGAGAGTTCTCCTCTCAAACTAAAAAAAAAAAAAGTTCCACCTTGTGATGTCATGTGGTAAAAGAAGTGCTCCACTGTGTTTTCAACTCGCTTCATGACATCACAAGTTGGAACAGAGCATTTTGAGCTTTGGAGATGTAGATTAAATAATAATTCAGCGTTACTCAAACTTGTGTGAATGAAACAAAACACAATTCCAGATATGTTTTTGGAGAGGTAACAAGAAGTAACATGGCTTAAAGCTCACAAATGTCAATTTTAAGTAATATAGGACCTTTAAGAATCATGGTAATACACCATTATGTTCATTTTATAAAAGAACAAAGTACACGTTCCATACCTTACACAACCATGTGAGTGTGGTGTACACCTCAAACACACAGCCACAGTTACGGCGTGTCTGGGTGCTGAGGAGGGTAGACAGGCCTGACTTCCTGTTTATGGTATGTATGGAATTGTCTGAAGTGAGCTGCAGTCACTACAGTCTGTGTTTGAGATGGAGCAGACAGCTACAGTGACTCACAGAGCGTCTGATACACTGGCTACAGATGAACATCAGATGACTGTAGGAAGCAGACATTGGATTTACGAGCTATTCAGAAATACAAGCTCTTGTTTCTTCATCAGAAACATTTGTCTTTTGTTTTGTTTAGTCTGCCATCTTTAGTAGTGCTGCAAGATGATTCACAATTAAAATTTGATAAGCTACAATTAGATTGCTGCAATTTTTTTAAGTACCATAATTTACTTCAAAAACAACTAAATATCCAGTTTTATTCTGCATAAAAACGGCTAATCCTGTATGTACAAAAGATGTTCTGATCTTTTGTTAGTTTTGTTAGTCCAGGTCTCCTGGACCTATGAACTGGATCTATAAACAAATCCCTGTGAACTTCAGAACAGAATTCCATTATTAAAAAAGGTCCTGTATTACACAAAATTGACTCATGTGAGCTTTTAGCCATA
The DNA here is from genome assembly GCA_036785185.1 of Paratrypauchen microcephalus. Lineage (NCBI taxonomy): Eukaryota > Metazoa > Chordata > Actinopteri > Gobiiformes > Gobiidae > Paratrypauchen > Paratrypauchen microcephalus. The sequence goes on along the minus strand of JAVJIX010000040.1, from coordinate 6,875,171 downwards.
TTATAATCGTATTACCTCGTCAAAAACATACCCAGAACCATGTTTGTTACATTCACGCACGTTTGAGTAATCCTTTATTATTAGTCTGTCTACATCTCCAAAGCTCAAAATGCTGTTCCACCTTGTGATGTCATGAAGCAGAAGTTTAAGTTACTAGCTACCTTTTTACTTTTCGTTCTATAAAGACTGGCAATTTCAGAGATGAAATTATCCAAATGATTCTAGAAAAGGTGTATGGAGTTTAAAAACACAGTGGAGCACTTGTATTACCATATGACATCACAAGGTGGAACAGAGTGAGAGAAGAACTAAATATGCAGGATTTGTGTGTTAAACATGTGAATGAAACAAAACACAACTCAAAGTTCAAAGTCAGCTTTACTGTCAAAACTATATGTACAGGTTGCACACACAGGATTTGAAATTGCAGCGCCCCCTAGGCCCACAGTGCACATAAAACATCTGATAAACAAAACAATAAACACAATGACTAAAACATCACATACCTGTAGCAAAACAACTCCAGGGATGTTTGTGATGAGGAAACGTTATAACATTGATTTTTTTTTTTAAGCCAAATATAGGCCCTTTAAAGCATAAATTGGAGATTTAATTGTAATTGTTCAGCCCTACTCTAAAGATGAAACAACTGCCAGTGCATGATAGCCAGGTGAGCCAGCCCTTTCTACTTGAGAGTGCAGGAGCATCTGGCCCAACTCACAACAGAAAGCATGCTGCCGCAAGTTTGGTGTTGCACTGTGCCGTATGTGGAGGTAATGTCTCAAACCTGTGTCATTCAGAACTTCTGAACATCTGTCACCTCTATAATGGATCAGAATAACAGTTCACAATTCATCTGGAAACTGGACAGAAATGAGTACAGTTTAGGGCTGATTATCACAATTTTCAGAACATAGTACAAATCTAAAATACAGGATACATGTTTTTATATAGAATAAGATATGGAAATGCTGCTTGTTGAGGAATTAATGGTACTTTAAAAATTGCATCCAAACAGCATTCATTCAAATTTGCGATTTCGATTTGATTGGGTTTAATCTTGCATACGCTTATCACTATATAATTACCTGTACTATATCAACTTAACATTCAATACGTGATCGATAGGACAATATATTTTGGCACTCAATGTTTATCTTGTGTACAATTTCTTTGCAATAGTGGGGAAACCATTGCCATTTTTGCCATATTTGAGCTGTAGAGAGTAGAATAAATAACTGCTATGGCCAATTATCTGTTCATTCTGACATGTATTGATTGCAGCTCAAGCCTTTTAATGATTCTGTGTATTTGAAAAACTGGGATTCTCCTGCTTTGTGATATTGGCATAAAGCATTTTCAGTATTATTGTTTGTTGCAATTAGAGCTGCAACTATTGAGTATTTTTGGAATCGGGTACTCTGTCGATTATTTTTTCGAGTAATCGAGTACTCTAACGAATCATACTTTTTTTTTTAAACAATTAAATCAATTGTGTGCAATGCAACATGAAGGGTCTATTAAAATGAGCAAACAACTGTTGTTTTTCCTCAGAAAAAAAACTTTTTTATTTCACAACTTTCAAAGTTTAAACCATTACTGGCTTAGGAACTAAGCCAATAAAACAACAGAAGCCTTTTAAACGTGTGTCTGTTTAATACGTAATATACGTTTGCTGAGCAGGGACAGGGGCTATCGCTGTCCGTCAAACGCTGCCTAAAATGCGCTTGAGCTTTGCGTGTGTACCGTAGAGACAGACGAGGGACTTGCCCTGCCTCGTCACTGCTGACTAATTTTATAGGCTTTACATACCTTATATTTTAACAGACTCAAGTGGTCGATTATGAAGTGATCAATTGGAAATCTTAAATATTGCATACCTCGCAGAAGCTCTGCTTTGAGCAGTGAAGTGGGGGTGTTTCCGCTTTAAGTGCTGCACTGTGATTGTATGCGAGGTCTGCTTTACAGTACACACACTGCACTGCGTTCTCTGTTTTTTTGAGGGTGAAATGGTCCCACACTTGGGACATTTTCATCCTTTTCCTCCCCTCTTCTTCAATCTCTGCTATAGTGAACCAAAGCAACGACAAACCGCTCGCTGCTGCTTTGAAATGTCCGTCAGTAACAACAGTCCGGGTGAAACATAGTCATACTGTAGTGTACAGACATACCGTAGGCGACAGATTTTGCAATACATTTTATAAATGTTTAAATAGTTTATACGTTAATAGAAACAGTGATGCAGTCTATCCGAACAGTGCAGTAGTCTGACAATGCCGCGATGATGCATGAATTTAAATATATCACCAGGTGATAATTAAAACGGAGCCTCGAGGCAAATTATTTGCCTCGATTATTTTTTGTACTCGAGTTACTCGAGTAATCGTTGCAGCCCTAGTTGCAATATTTCTCTAAAGATATATCATGCTTCAAAATTGGTTATAGTGAAAGGCCTAATTTTTCAGCCCTAGTACAGTTTATTACAGTCATACAAAACACTGATTTGACAACAACAAAGTGCAATAAATAATAGGGATGGGGCCAATCCAATCCAGTATCGGTATCAGGTTCCGATATCAACGTAATTCACGGATCGGAAATTCCGAGCCAACCTGCGAAAATTTCCGATCCATGAGCCATGTCTGTATATACACATTATCTGCTGAAATAACTCCACGAGTGATTCCCTGTCGCCTGCTCTGCTCCTGCTGCAAAATGTGCTGTACAGTGTGACGGAGCGCCTGTAGCTGCCCCCCCGACCGGCGCCCCTCCCCCTCTCTCCCTCTTAGACGGCAGAGCGCTCCCCCTGGTTTGCGGAGCCAGGCTCCGGTGCAAACCTTTCGCTTCTACTGCTACTTACAAACCGTTTCCCCGCTATCTGGACTCTGTTCCCCTCCCTAGTGCGTGCGAGGGTGCACGGATCCACATGCTCTCCCTACCTTTCCTCCGTGCTGCTCTCTGGTTCAGGGGCCAAACCTATGATAAATAGCGCATTGTGGTGCGCTAAAGGGGGCCACATGACCCGGACTGAACAATTAATGTTAATTTGTGGGTTTATTTTGTTTTCTTAAGTCTCTTAGTTAAATAACCCCCCATATGGTATGACTTAATTAAGTATTTTCTTATGTTGAACTGCAGGTGTTTTATCATTATGGGTACCATTATTTGGGTCCCATGTAGAGTTGGGCGGTATCCAAATTTTGATACCGTTAAACCGTGTCCACATTTTCCCGGGGTATACGGTATTACCGTTGCTAAGGCTAAAAAAAAAAAGAATAAATAAATAAATAAAAAACCCACTTCGTAGCACTACAGTGGAGTCGCCTTGCCAAATGGCAGCTTGCACCTATACCGTTCAGAAACAGAATAGCAAGCATTACATAGGCCTAATGATACTGAAAACATAACAAAACATGTACAAAATTAGTAACTTTTATTAACAAATGTTTAAAGTGCAAATACAGCAGCCAACCGACGGAACGAAATAACAAATTGTGGGCTAAAGCTAACAAACCAACAGGAATCATTATCAGAAGCAGTGACTTTATAACCAAGTGCTTAACAAAGAACTGGGCAAAACCCGCATGGCAAAGCCGTAACAACACAGTTAAGAAGGTGAATTATGCATACATTCACGAGTGCACTACACTCGCGCCTCTGCTCCTCCACAGTGCCGCTGTTATCTCTCGACGGGTAGGATGTTTCACGCACATTTTACACACAGCCTCGTTGACATTTCCCGGCTCTCCCTTGTCAATTGGCCGAAATCCGAAATGCTGCCAAATTGCAGACACTGTGTTTTACTTTGGGACCAACTCAGCGCGGTCTGTCATGTTGTCTTCTCCTTCTCCCTTCTGAGCGGTAATGTCACGTGACGACGCAACATCCAGGAACTTCCATCGAACGTCATCTCTCCGATAGTAATATTAGTTTTAAACTGTAATAGTATTAAATTAACAAACACAACCACACATACATAAGTGCTGGACAAACACTCTTTATTTACGCATTAAATTAATTATAGTTAATATTATATTAGGGCAAGATTTTTTTTTTTTTAATGACGGTAATGAATCTGATACCGTTGCCATTTTTAGATACCGCAGTATACCGTATTACCGCCCAACCCTAGTCCCATGGAATGAAATTTTCACTTTCTGAGGTTTTTCAACGTTAGTGTGAGCTCCCCTACCCTGTTTAGGGCCCCCCCCCCATGGCTAAAAGTTGCGAAATGTCTAAACTGAGCATTTTCTGCGTTAGAAAAAAACACAGCTCAAACAGGCGAGTTTGAACAAGGCACCTTATTGACGTCAGCTTGAAAAATGCAGCTCCACCCCCTGTTTGTGTCTACTCAGCGTCTCTGTAAATCACGCCCAGAGTTTGGACCGCGAATGCGCTAGGCAATGCGAAATGCGTTTTTTTATTTGCCTGGAGTGACGTCCGAGTGTTTCTAGGCTCGGAAGTCCTTTATCTGAGCCTCTGGACCTTTGAACAGCAGTGGTTTAATTTTATTTTCTGTGGAAATTTGTTTATTTTTCAATGGAACACTTCTAATCTCTCTCTCCGCGCAAAAACGTGGAAATGGATCAGAGCGCACAGCTGAGAGCGGAGAGTTTGGCCACGCCCCCACCCTCTACTATAGGCCATCTCTGTCCTCCTCATTTGCATTCAAGCAACAACTCCCATAATGGACTGTTCAGAGAGAAAAATTACTCTTTCTCATCTTATCTCTGTTTCTCATGCACTGAGTGTTGATTTTGAAGAAGGATTCATTTACAGTATTAGGGAACCATTAAGGAGCCATATAAAAGCATCAAGAAGTACCATGTCATGGGACCTTTAAACAATAATGATGATAATATTGAAAACAAACTGTTTTGGTATCGGAAGAGTATCAGTATCAGCCGATATCCAAATTCAGGTATCGGGATCGGATCGGAAGTGAAAAAATGTGGATCGGTGCATCCCTAATAAATAAGGTTCAAATCTCAACCTCAAACTTTCAGTAGAGGTATGCTGTCCAATATATGATTTTCTTAATGTATAAAAGCTGTCAGGTTACCCAACTGAACGATGCCAGTGACTTGAAGTTACATTAGTCACTGCTCGCATGCAGTTACAGTATGTCCTTTTAACCTCCTTCTGTGGAACTGGATACGTATAAGCTTTTAAGCAGACTGTCCTTTTGAGCTTTCACCCTTACACCCAACGTAAACTTGAATTTAGTTTGAATTGAATTTTTGTAACAGGGCCGGTTAGATACAAGCAAAAGTCCACTGCTTCCAAGTGAGATTTTGAGTTTGTGTTGTGATCATTTAATACTGTGAAATTCCTGTTTTCAATGTCCTAGACAAGTCTTTAAAACCATGGCAACAGGCAGTTTTAAACCTTTCCTTAAAAAACATGTCTAATCAACCAGCACTCTAGTGAAGAAAATGAACAGGTACATTTTGTGTTTTTCAGAACACAATGACAGTGTGCAAGGCTATGATAACCTGTAGGTAGGGTACAGGGCGGAATTAATTGACATATATTTCAAGAAATATCGTCCTTGTTTGGAAGAGCTGTTGCAGCTTTTGGCCCATTTTCAAAATTGGCAAAATTCAATTAGCAAATTTTCCGAATGCAACATATCAATCACCTCCACAGCACAGATTCCAAATTGCATAAAGAAAAACTGTGTGCAGAAATGATTAATACTTTACGACAAACATTTATTATACGATTATATTCAAAAAGAAAAAGCAGGCCCAGGAGGAAATGGTGAATATGATATGTCTTCCATTGAGATCAGAATATCTGCTGGGGAATCAATGCTCCATCTTCTGCTTTAAGTATAAATGGGCGATAATTAGGGGTGGGTATTGGCAAAGAAGTCACGATTCAATTCGAATCACGATTCATATGCCACGATGCGATACTATCACGATGCATCACGATACTTGAATTATTGCGATGCATTGCAATATATTCGACATACTTCAGTGAAAATGTACCAAAAAAAAGAGGATAACTTAAATATCAGTGGCTGTGTATCTGGGTAGTGTCTTCAATTGATACAGAACTCTGAGCAACTCAATTCATAACTGAATTTATTGAATAACAAAAACAAATAAACCAAACCCATAACAAAAAAAGTGCATAGGATTTTTTCTAAAACAAAAAATGATGTTCAAACATTTGCCATTTTGGAGGTAGCGACCATCATAACAAACAATACCCTTTCACAAAGAAAAAAGTGCATAGGATTTATTAAAAAAAAAAAAACAACCTAATAATTCATGTATTTATTTATTAATAATTAATAAATTATTAATTATTAATAATCAATTTTTGGCATCAAGAATCGATGCAGTATATTGTGAAAGTTAGTATCGCGATGCATTGTCATGACGATTATTTTGCACACCCCTAGCGATAATCAGATAATGGCCCAATATTTGAAAAAATTTAGCTGATATTTTTCAACAATCACCTGCGTGTGCTTCATAGGTCACCGTTTTCAGAATCTCAGTGAATTCTTTTCAACAGATTAATAAATAAAATTTGAAATACATTACACAAAAAATTAGGGATGGGACAAGATTTTGTGCTTGCGAGACAAAAGATTGTGCACACATGCTGAAAATGATCCGTGTTTTTACGTCTGGATTGGATTAAAAAAACAAAAAAAGTTAAGTACTGAGAGTGCTGGTAAAGTACTGGTGAGTGGACTTTTGCACAGTTGGCAAATTGAATTTCTCCTTTTGCTACTGGTGAGTAATATTTTTGAGAAGATGTAGTCCTAAAAAACACTGCCACAATGATTAAAAAAAAGAAAGAAATTAAATAATGTGAATCAAAAATGGTGAAGCTAAACTTGTGATCTGGATTTATTATAAAGAATGCCAAAATCTTGTCTTGTCTCATTCTCGTGTCTTGTCTCGTATTGTGGAAATTGTCCCATCTCTACAAAAAATATAACTGTAAATGTACAAGCATGCATCACATTATGCCAGGTAAATGCATTTAAATGCATCTATTTTAATAAAAGTGAAAAAGTAATATGTGAACCTTAGTATAATACATTTTATGGCCAGGCTATGGCTTTAAAACTCATATTGGTCATCAGTGGACAATAGTTTTTAAAAACAAATATTGTGCTTGTGTCTGCTATATATTTATGATCTATGACACCTGTGGATCAGTGTTATAATTTGCACATTTTAAATCACAATATTCATCACCATAAACAACTCAATCAAAGAGCCAAGCCCAGCTGACTTCTGCGTCAGAAAACCATGGTGGCCAGTGGGAACTAACGTCGCCATAAACGTCATCACGCGTCATGGACAGCTGTGCATAGCTGCAGACCACGCAAGTGAGCAGCAGTATTTTTTCTCATTTATACGTGACACTGCTGAATGCTACATGTTATGCTACATTAAATTGGACAAGCAAGTAAGTAGAGATAAGTGGGGGAGTTGAACAGCAAAATGAACAGTCTTGGAAAATAAGCTATTAAAGATTGCTCAAAAATGCAAGAATCAATCCAAATACACCTTTGAGATCTGCTTTATAAAATCCATTTTAGACCAGCTCTACATAAAGCACAACAGGAGTAACACTGAGGTAATATGATTGCATTAAAAATATCCAGCCTATATATAAGAAACTGTGGTAGGTTTCATTCCTGTAACATAGAGAAGCCGTGGAGTCCGTAAGGTGTATAATAGACTGTTGCTTTAGTGATGGCTGACCAGTGGGGCCTCTCTAATGTGCTGATGTGAGAATGAGTCGGTGTGGTCAGTGAACACACCACCCCTCAGTACTGCGTGAGAGAGAGAAAAGAGGAGCTCCAACCTGGCACCACAGCCCCAGGAGACCTCCAAATGAAAAGACTGGATCAAGTTTAATCTAATACAGAGCAAGGGCCGGACAACAAAGGCCCCGCAGAGCAGCAATCCATACAAACTGGATTGTCCGAGCAGCGCACACAGACCAGAGGAGGAAGAGGAGGAGTGAAACACAGCAACCCAGCAGCACAGCACAGTCTTACTTTCTACATCACCAACAGTGGCGTCATCAGCCGAACAAAACCATTGTCATAGTAGAGATAGTATAAGGTCTCAATCTGTTAAGCATTTTTTTCCCCTATTCTAGATGGAAAGGACCATTTTAGCCAGGTTTGAACAATTTTTGACTTGAGCACCTCTTTTAAAGAGAACAATCAAAAACAGTCACAGTCATCTGCCTCGAGCTTCCTCAATTCAGACCATGGACCATGGACAGAACAAGTGACATGCGCAACACATGAAGGAGCCAGTGAGCCAGCAGTCTGTGGACGCACCAGTCTCCAGGATTATTCTGGGTATGGACTAGTGTTAATAAAAGCACTCTTTATTTAGACAAGATAATTTGATTTTCAACATTAAATAATAGTACTTTTTATATTACCATATTACCATGTGACCTTATGTAACCCCTGAGTTGTCTACATAGTGGTCCATAGGCAAATAGTCTAGGTGGTCTTATGTTCTGATACAGCTTGAGATCATTCTCAAGTTATTCAGGAAATGTTTCAGTATTAATACTAATCAAATTATATACTCATTTGAACAAGTATCTGATTTGATACCTGTATGGACAGGGACATTTTGTCCCTCTGCCTTGAGTGTATGCTTAAATAAATAAATAAATCAGCATATTGTATTGATTGTACTATGTGCTCATGACACACATTATATTATAATATATATATTATATATAATAAATATATATATATAATAAAATGTATATTATAATATATTGTATATATATATATAGATATAGATATAGAGATAGAGATAGATAACACACTTGTTGGACAAGCAAAAATAAATAGCGTCACGAGCCTGATATGTGTGCGTTTTGTGTCTGTCAAGCACAGCCTGACAACAAGCCCAAGGCTGCTGGAGCCAGCCTCTGTTCTGTGGACTCCATGGTACACCAACTTCACCAATCAGATATTTTCTATTTTTAGTGTTATTGGGCGAGGACACACTAGTGATATGATGAAGGACAGTAGTCTCTTCCGGCCGATGGCGCTTACAGACCATGACACCTCCTCGCAGAGCTCCACACAACTGCCAGTGTGTGCCAGAAATGGGCCACTCAAACGCTGCATGGACCACACAGAGTCACGTCCATATTAAACACAAGTGTATCCGACATGAATTTATCTCATTATGAGTAGGCAGTGGTAATACAAATCAGTCAGGGAACTGTTGAGTACATGAAAAGTGTCATCAGAAATTAAAGTTTTTGTAAGCAGAACAGAATTCGTCAAATAAATGGTTAATTCAAGAGAGCCTTTGGTCCTTTCACCTAAAGCAGGCAGTTAATTACTCTTCAACAGACCCTGGAGGTGTCACTGCACTTCCACGAATCCGGAGCGAATCACACTCACAAAAATGACACTTTACACACACTGAAGGATCACACTGGAACTAATTGTTCCGTTCCGTTGCGAAGTAGTCTGGACGAGTAGAACGGATTTGTTTACGCCTACGTCACAACCACATGGCCAGAACAAATAGCAGCCTCGCGCGCAACATTCACTCGTAACAAGACAGCGACCATGGCGGACACCAGAGTAGCAGTAGTAGCAGTGCTGCAGTCACTGCCATGTTTACTTGCATTATTGAAAGAAAATGTACTGCAGTTATACCAACTAGGCGAGCAGCAGAGACGCTTACAGCACAACATGCTCCAGATTCTTTTAAACCCGCCATGGCGCGTTATTAGACGTGCCGTTACTATTGTTCTGGAGTATCCAGTGAGACGGGCTTACAGCGCACATAGAGGCATGGCATGTGTATTGCGTCGTTTTCAGCAAGCGTTCCATTGCCATGTGTACGTGATATTTTACTGATCCGTTCCCAGTGTGGATGTGATATTTTTTTACCCAGTAAGAAAAAATCCTGCGTTGCGATGCTGTGTGGATGTAGCCTAAGTCACACCGGAGCTTTAACAGCCTGTCCAAAAATCAGACAGAAGCAGGCACACCCCTCCCCCGCTCTGCTCCGGACTGGCCTCTGAGCTCATTTCCTGTTATTCTCTCATCTCCAGAGAGCGTGACCTGGGGTGCCCCTTGTGCCCCCTCCTCCAGAACGTCTTTGTCCAGAGCAGATGTGCTGTGTGTCCCGGGACAAGCCAGCAGACAGTCCCACTCCCCCACCCCCACCAGCCCCAGCCCTCGGAGCAGGAGGCAGGCAGGCCACGGCTGGGGTGAGGGGCGACCACATGTGCTGGTCTCCACACACTTCCACCTTCACGACTGGGACCCATGTCAGCACATTTAACCCTTTTGTCACCCACTTCAAGCAACATGGCTGAAAATGACTGTTTGCTATTGCCACGTCATCTGAGCCATACCTGGGTGTGTTGTATTAGAGAAAAGACCAAGGGACCAGTGGAACATACACACCATATCAGGCGTGTTTTGAAACTGTGACGTCGTGATTTTTCTGAGAAACAGTGGGATTTCATTTAGATTTGCAATTTATGTTTTAAAAAAATAGGAATCTGTTTAAACGTTCATATTTTTAAAGTGTCCAAAAGAATTTGACAAAAAGCATGAAAAATGAACTGAGAAACTAATCCAAGAGTCACATTTAAGAGAGAAATTTTGTTTGTTGAGAAAATGATGGCACTTCAAAGGCCTTTGCGCTTTGCAAATTGCGCCCATTCCCAGCCCTACTTTTTACTTTCACTTTTACATGCCAAATTTTTGGACACTGAAACCAGCAGAAAACATGAAGTGTTGCAATCTTGGCTTTTCCCATAATAAGTCAGAGAAAATTCCAGCTCCACACTGCCAGCTCAGTTCTTGCTATCTTGGCCCATATCATCAGGGATATAATACTCCCTACAACAGATGTATAACCAGACTATACTGACGGTTCATGTCTCTGGGTCCCATACTGATGTTAAATAAATTTCTTAGAACGTTAAAACTCCAACCTAATCCCTCCTTTTTCCAACACTCGGGCTGCTGCCATTTATTCTACAACAGTAAATGCTACAGAAATAGGGTAGAGAGGAGGGAGAGACATTCACTACACCATTAGAACCTGGGCTAAAAACTCACCATATTCTGCATGCTACAACATATACTGCATCAAGACATTAAGACTGCAATAGATAAAGTAAATCACCTGTTCAACTGGATCAACTGTTTAATAAAAATTCATAGCATTTATATATAACACCTTTCATGACACCCAAAGCGCTTTATAGTTCATTGTTCATTCACTCCACACTTGGTGGTGGTAAGCTACTTTTTGTAAAAAAAAAATTAAATCAATGGAAACCCGGGCAGACTCGAAAACTACTCTTTATCCGTCTTAAATGCAGCACATAAAAGGAAAATCCTAAAAGGCACAAAACACAAAACTTAATCCCCGACTAATCCAGTCCACTATTAAAAACATTATTCATTGCTGCAGCCTTAAAAACAATAAGTCCTTAGCTGATAAACAGTTTTTCCCCTCAAACCAAGAGTAAAGGTTCTCCTTTCCTGAGCTGTCAGCTGAGCCTCCATGACTCATGCGTCACTGGCCTTCATGTTAGCCTGTGTTCACTGAGAAATAAACATATGACTGGTCTGCGCTACAAAACACAACTGGTCACGGATTTAGAAATGTGGATGTGGGTGTACGCTACGCTCACATCCCACTCTAGGTCAAGATGTGCCTTCCGATTTAAATATATTATGTCAACTTTTTCATTTTTTACTTTCCTGATAAATGTTAAAGATCCCATGACATGGTACTTCTTGATGCTTTTATATGGCTCCTTAATGGTTCCCTAATACTGTAAATGAATCCTTCTTCAAAACCAAGATTCAGTGCATGAGAAAGACCCATGAACACAGGCAGAATCAAAAAATATGTCTCTGAACACCTCATTATGGGCGTTGTTACTTGAATGCAAATGAGGAGGACAGAGACAGGACAGAGCAGCAGGTGGGGGGGGGACTCTCCGCTGTTTCCTCGTTCTAGCGGTGCGATGTGCGCTGGCTCCACTTCCGTGTTTTATGCGCGAAGGAAGAAAGGAGAGGCGTTTCAATGAAAAAAACACATTTTCACAGAAAATAAAATGAAGCCACTGCTGTTTCAGAGGTCCAGAGGCTCGGATAAAGGACTTCCGAGCCTAGAAACACTCGCATGTGCCTCCAGGCAAATAAAAAAACGCATTTCGTATTGCGTAGCTCATTCGCGTTCCAAAGTCTGGCCGTGACGGTGGGTAGATATCCAGACGGGAGGTGGAACTGCATTTGCATTTTTTCTTCAATGTGACATCACAGTTTCCTTGTTCAGGATCTGTTTGGGCTGTCTTTTTTTCAAACGCAGAAAAGGACCGCAAATGCTCAGTTTAGACATTTCGCAACTTTTAGCCATGGGGGGCCCCTAAACAGGGTAGGGGAGCTCACATTAACGTTCAAAAACCTCAGAAAGTGAAAATTTCATGCCATGGGACCTTTGAGGAAATTGTCAAAGACAATGTGACAAATGAATTAGATCTACAAAACTAATCACAATCAAATCTTTTTTTTTTAACAGTACCATTTTTGAAGTGCCATAATTTCCTCCACAAACTTATTCTTATTCAGGCTGATTCTGTTAAAAACTACCAACACTATAGGTCATAGTTGCTTTATTGTCGAAAAACAATCATATGTACATGTACATAGAATGAATTTGAAATTTAGTTTCCCCACTAACCAGGCAGGACAGTATAGAGTGGCTAGGGGAGGGGCCGCTGAACTTGCGCGCGCTGCCGACTATAGTTTAGATTTGTATCTGAAATCCTGAAAAATTTGATTTTTTTTTTAATTTGTTAGTTCACAGGTCTATTTTAGTCTTTTTGTCAGTTCTTCTGTGCATTTAAAATGTGAACTTTGAACTATTATAAAAACAATGCAAATCTAATAATCGTTAAAAAAAAAGTCATACTGCCAAGCCCTACACCGGAAATTTTTGTGGTTTTGATGAGAAATTTTTTTTATATTTCTATCATTTCAGCTCCATGAATTAGTTGTCATTAGTAGTTAGGGGTGTGCAAAATAATCGTCATGACAATGCATCGCAATACTAACTTTCACAATATACTGCATCGATTCTTGATGCCAAAAATCGATTTTTATTAATTAATAATTTATTAATTAATTATTAATAAATAAATAAATTATTAGTTTATTTTTTTATAAATCCTATGCACTTTTTTCTTTGTGAAAGGGTATTGTTTGTTATGATGGTCGCTACCTCCAAAATGGCAAATGTTTGAACATCATTTTTTGTTTTAGAAAAAATCCTATGCACTTTTTTGTTATTGGTTTGGTTTATTTGTTTTTGTTATTCAATAAATTCAGTTATGAATTGAGTTGCTCAGAGTTATGTATCAACTGAAGACACTACCCAGATACACAGCCACTGATATTTAAGTTATCCTCTTTTTTTTGGTACATTTTCACTGAAGTATGTCGAATATATTGCAATGCATCGCAATAATTCAAGTATTGTGATGCATCGTGATAGTATCGCATCGTGGCATATGAATCGTGATTCGAATTGAATCGTGACTTCTTTGCCAATACCCACCCCTATTAGTAGTTGTGCTGAGTGCATTTGTCACGTTTTATGATGTAACTGAGCTTACAGGCAGACAAAAGATTCTTACCATAGTTTGTACCTTAAATGCCTTCGAAGTAAACCTGAGAATTTTCAGGGACATTTAATACAGAATCATATTTGTTTACAGCTGATAGATTCCTCGCCAGCTGGTAGTGGAATTTGTTAGCTGGCTTTAGTTGTGCTGCAGAGCTAGAGGTGTTGCGTGGGACAAAGCCTTGAATGGATGAGTGAGCCGTTCACAATGGGCCTGCATCTGTCCCTCTGCTCCAACTCGCTGAACTGAAGGCCGACCCCAGCAGCTGCACCCACATCATCGCTACAACCGCACAACCTGCTCCAAATATTGTGTCCGGTACTGTGAATAAAAATTAAGAAATTTGTGCATCCACAGGTACTCTGTTTTTTAATACCTTTTGGCCACATCCTAGCAGAGTTACAAATGGCCTGCCAATGTTACCAAAAAAGATGTGTGTACAGCAGTCAAGAAGAGATCCATAAATTAAGTCATTTTTTACCATTACCACCAGCCTGTTCCAAAATACAGTCTCAGATATTCGCCAAACAGGCACTGGACAGCGGCATGTAGGGAATTCAAATGTTGCAATATTGTGAGATTACTGTGAGAAGAAAAATGTCTTCACATCTATGACTAAAAAATAGGAAAATCCTTAATTTATATATTTAAATTGTCTTATAGATCATCTCAAGAATGATTAAAACCAAGGAATCTATCAAAAATAAAGAATCAATTAGGTGCAGCCAGATCATAATTTCAATTTTATCATGATTTAAGTACAGTTGGTGGGGGGAAAAAAGTGTCTGTTTGAGCTGCTTTAAATGGAGAAATGGCGAAATGCAATATGATCAAAATTGCAGATCGTCACAGAGATCAGATCGCAATTCTATTTTTATGACAATATGCCCAAACCCTTTCCCCAGCGAATCCAGAATTATATCTCTTTGTATCTTTTTATACAGATTGATATCCTAGACAACCCAACCCCACAATCAATCAATATTATGACATCACCAATTCCTTCTAACATCAGATCATCACATGGGACAGGAGAGGTTCACCACAACACTCCCCAAACAGAGACAAAGCAGTGAAATGAACCCGAGCTTCTGACAGACAGATGCCACACACTCATCCAAACATTTAGAACAATGTGGGGGCTAGAAATCTGTACACACTCATTAAGCACAACAACCAGGTCCACAATAAGTAAATTCTCTATCATTATATCAACAACATGATTTAAAGTTCAGATATGAGTTAAAATAGGTGAAGATTCAGGTTTCTCAGCTCCTGACTGTGAGAAAAACAATCGCACAGTGGCATTTCCACACCTGAGTCGCTCCTGAGAAACAGAAATGTCCCTGCCGCTTTACAAACCTCAACCAGCACAATCAAAATGCGCTTCACCTGACAAGGCTCCTGTTATCTTAAAAGTTTTATTTAGTTCCTTAAAATAAATATGACAAAGCTCTGAGCTCTGTCACGGTGTAGCACCTGCACAGTTCTCACGCGTTGCTTCTCAGGTTGTGTTTACATTTAGCAGCTGTAGCTAAAAGAGCCTGAATGAGACAAACAAAGATCAAGTGAGGTAGATGTGGTGTCATTTACGTAGCTGCAGTTCGTAAGGATGTAACAATAACTGAGGGCGCTTTCACACCGCTAGTTTGATCATTTACCAGGCAATAACATTATTATGTAGCATATAGACTCCAGTGTGGTCAGCTTTCACAACTGAACCAAAATTGTCCGATTGACATATATCCAAGGCTCCTGAGCACATCAGGTTCCACTGCACATGGCTCGTGGACGCTGAGGCTCCACCAGACCTCTCCGAAGCCCTTAACAACACCCCGCCACACCCCTTAACTGGGGGTGTGACAGGGGCCACCAGCCCGGTGTGCAGACACAGAGCTACCTGGTTGATCCTGCCAGTAGCATATGCTTGTCTCAAAGATTAAGCCATGCAAGTCTAAGTACACGGCCGATACAGTGAAACTGCGAATGGCTCATTAAATGAGTTATGGTTCCTTTGACTGCTTTTACATTACCTGGACCATGTTTGGCCATGGTTCGAGGTTCACCCCATGTCTTCTTCATTCACCACAAACAGGAAATGAAATAATTAGTATCCCCTCCCATGATGCATTTCGAATAGTTTGTTTGGACCTACGGTCTATGGTTTGGACCCGAGTTAGTGTTCTCACCACAGGGACTGCACCAGAGTTTGGCGTTTGGTGCGGAGTCAAGCAGACCGAGAGCACCTCTTTTTTGAGGTGTCAGTCCGCTTGATTTATTTTGGATCCGAGTGCGATTGATGTTTTCACATCAACAAAAATGAACCAAACTAAGAGCTTCTGGTTCGAATTGAACGTTTGGTGTGCACCAACTGCTGTGGGTGTGAAAGATGTCAAAGGTCTCACAAGAATATCTTGGGCTGTCAGAATATATCGAATCAGATCCTCCCTTGCTCAAAAGCATTGTTTTGTTGCAGCAAAAGCAAAATAACTCTAAAGAATAAAGAACCTTTCCATCTTAATTCTGTGGAATACAGCAGTCAGCAATATAGCACCAAAGGCTTGTCAAGGCTTTTTTTTGTTGTTTTTTTTACAAAGAAAAAAATCCTGTCCTCAGTATTGCAATAAATATTTTCATATTTCAGAATCAGACACAATACTGTACGATGACAATTGCATATCATTACATTTCTACTTAGTAATAATAAGATAAGACTTTATTGATCTCACATAGGAGGTTAAGTCTGCACTGTGTACTACAGTTACTCTGTAGGGTCTTGTGAATGTGTGTGGAGTGCCCGGCAGTTGTTGCAAACACTACATCACATAGATCCATGAGCCACAGCCCCTGGTACAGAGCACGTTCACAGATTTTGTTTGCAGGGTCCTCTGAGCTGCAACAGCTCTAAAGGAGACAGTGGAAACTTCTCAATTGACAATTACAGAATGAGTGACTTAAGTATTAAGAAAAATGTTTCAACAACCTTGTGTTGAGTATTGAAATACTGTCTGCCATTTTGTTTGCTGGCCCTTTTGCCAAGATTTATTGGAGAGCTGAGTTGGAGGGAAAGGCCTTTTATTTTTTATGAGGACTAAACAAGCTACCTTGATTCAGGACTACCCCATAGGCATTGAAAAAGCAGTGCTGTCATTTGCCTGTAAATGCCTGTAAACAGTGTGCCCAACAGTGCAGTTCAGAGGGGAGCGCCTGTTCACACATCACTGCCCCTCTGCGCTGTGGTCAATGGCACCAGCACATCCTCTCACATTAGTCATGGCTGCACAGGTCTGGACAACGGGCAGCGCGGTCACCTGCATGCGTGGCATTCCTCCACACACAGCACAGAGCTACAAACAAGCGTTGCACAGAAACAATGGGCCCCCCAAGCACCCCTCACACGGCCCCACAGAGGAAAGCTGAGAGGGCAGGCTCCCAGGGACCACTATCAGTGTGCAGCTAAACAACAGAGAGCACATGAGGAAGCAGCCAGTGGCCTTGAGAAGATCAGCCTGGGCTCAGCTTCCGGTTTCTACAAAATACAAACAATGAGCAGAAATGACAATGTCACCCATTTGTTAAGAAATATTACAGCCTTGTGTCACCTTTATACGGCTGACCACAAATGTTTTATAAATTGGTAAATTCCATTCTGCGTCCGTTTGAGTATCCTTCAACAAAAATACAGATTTTTTAAAATCTACAACCTGGTCTTTGCAAAACAAAATCACCCACATTAACCTACAAACTACTTTGTTTTGTTTTTTTTCCTGAGGTATTTGTTTAGTTTTTACAGCAACAATTTTCTATGAGTGTGCAGGAAATATGCTGTTCACAGGCCTTAAATTAGAGAATTACAAATGCATGCCATTGATCAGTCAGTCAGTTGGTTGATGTTATCTTAGTTGAACTTCTATGGTCCGACAATAGAGCTGCAACAAACTTTAATTTCTCAATTCATTTGCATATTGTCCATTAGATAAGATAACTTCATTTGTTGTTTAGATCAGTGAAAGGCAAGTTAATATGAAATTTCTACAACACAAAACTACTAAAAGGATGTTTCCGGTATCATTTTGATGCATACAGCTTTGTCTAACTCATAAAACTTCTTCTCTCATAGCATGTTTTGGACTCCAGAAAACAATTATTCAATTATTGTCTAAATCAGTTCCAATTAGTTGACTTAACTTGCTTCACCCCTAGTTGACTAATGATTTTATGACAGTTATCCGGTATGGACAACCAGTTTGAGTCCAACTACAGCTTTGTGGGAATTCTACAACAGAGTCATTCTCATTCTTGTGAGGCACTATAGATTTATATGGCTTATTTCAGGCAGCAGAAAGCCTCATCATCTCCTTACACCCCCTGACCATGAGCTGTTCAGGTACACTCTCCAGACCCACTGAAGCCCCCGGCCCCTCTAACACAGCTCTGCAGACCTGTCTCCTCCGATCTACACACTGATGGACTCTCCGTGACAGAATGGATCCAGCTGCTGACACTACACTTGTCCTTTATGGCTCTGCTCTCCAGCTAAGTGCGATGTGTTTACTTACAACACCGTCCAGAGCTGGGGAGGGGGCGCGGGCTTGGGAAGAATAGTGCACGGACAAATCAAAGTGAAGGGTGGGGGGAGTGGCAGCCTATCAGGGACTGGGGGCTGCAGTGAACACAGCAGTAGTGACAGGACCCAATTTAGACCCGCAGCTCTCGCAATAGTAACCATGATTCGAACTGGTGCTGCAGGGTGTGACCAGTACCACAACCCACTCCTCTGACATGCACGCTGCGTTTTACACCAACAACATACAGCGAGCGGATCAAAAATCTTGCTTTTCCTCCTCCGTGCGCAGAGCCACGCCATGACAATCCCATTCCCACACAAAGAAAGCGGAATTCCCTTCCTCTCAGTGTGTGTCCCAGAGCCGACATATCAATTTTTAGCAGCTCGAGTGTGCAGGCAGGGGGTATCCGAGGACACCACGCTGCTTTTGGCATGAGGTGGCCCCGTTTAGCCTGCTTATGAATGCTGTTTGATGAAGAAGCATGCTCGGCTCCTCATGATGCGCTCCCCTCTGCCTGCTTTTCCAACACAAAGGAATGTGACACAAAGAAACATGATGGTCCATAATAAAACATACAAACATATAAAAGATGTACATATTTCTAGATTGGTTATCTGTTGTGCTTGTTGGGTCTAGCTGCCAAAACCAAACCACAGTCTCCAATCTCAGCATAAAGAGGCTGGGCGGTGCAGAGGAAATGGAAGCCTATTGGTATCCACTAATGAGAAGCAATCAACATGGAACCAATCTAGCATTCTTCTGAGGTGATGAGGTTTTATCAGTGACCGTAAAAAGCCACAACGCATGCATTTAACTCCTTAACTCTGCCCCGGAGTCTATAGCGCAGTGGGCATGAATGAAATCAGTTCCACACTAATCCTTTTAGCTCCTGCCCATTCGTGCAACAATTCTTACAACAGGGAGCGATCGTAGCCAAGAGTAGAATCCTGTGCGGATTCATGGGCTGACGTGTAGTTCACGAAGCACCGCGTTGGAAGGCCAAATCCAATAGCTTCCAAAAAGCGAGGACCGTGGTCATGGAGAGTTTGTAGTACGCGCAGTCTGGTTATTTCACAATGCCTCCAGACAGACTTTGTCCCCCTAAATTTCGGTGATCACGAGTAGTGGGCCTAACAGCTCCTTCACGTGAGTGTATTCTACTGTGTTTTAACCCAATACAACGAAATGCCAGTATGTAAAAGAGGAAACGAACGCAAAAAGCTATAGTGTAATCACATCAATTTCATAAGCATGGATTTTACGCACGGTGGACAGTGAATAACGGAATTTGGTATGGGGCGTTTTGGAAAGTATAAATCAGAAGCAATCGACAGACAAACACATTTCAGCTATACATGTTGTGTCCAGCTAAAGTTACAATAATAAAGAATTACCCAGAAAAGCAAAGTAAATTACAACAGCTAAACTTTGTAATAATCTTGACAGCGAGAAAGTAGTGCACAATCTTTTCCAGGCGACAAAACGAGCGAAAGGGGGGAGTTTGACAAGAAGATTTGGGATCGTAAAGGAAAGTGAGCCCCGGGCTATGGTCCACTTGGGGCCAGTGTGACTTTAGCCGCTCGCCTTTTAGCAGACAATAAACATTCCTCAGACAGGCAGCGGCAGGCAGCCCGCGGACCTGCGCCATCTTAGTTCCACTCGGGCTGCCTCTCCAACAAAGACCTTTTCCCCACCAACACGACAAATCCACGGGTCAAACTCTGTCAGAAGCGACAAAAGCGTAAACCGACTTGCTCAGTTTAATAAGATCACTTACCGGAATTTTCGTGTATGCTTGCCCCGAAGAGAAGGACGAGCAAAATACATGGTATAGCATCCATCGTGGCTTCGGAGCAGACTGGCGGAGCACGGCTAACTTCTCCCTGCAGTGAGCAAGGGCGCAGCGGATTGGCTGAAACCGCGCGAAGTCCCGCCTCCCTCGCCTTGTTCGGGCGGAAGAGTGGTAGTGATTGGTCCAGCGCCACCTTAAACCCCGCCCCCTCCAGAGCGCCTCACACTGCTGTAAACAAACACTGTTGCTGGTCGTTATAGTGGAAAAAGTGCATATTTTAGTCATTTACTGTAGAAATGTAAAAAAAATAAATGCATTACTAACACGTAGCACACATGTAAACCTTCACTAAACTACGGTTATTATTGGTAATTCTATCTTAGGTGTTCTGCAGTTGTCTGGAAATAAGATAAGGCTGTTAACTGTTGAAACAAAAGACTGAACCATAACTGTCTGTTACTTTCACCCATAGTATCTTATCTCACTGAAGTCCTTCTATTGTTTACAGTAGGCTTTAATACAATCTTTTAAAACAGGAACATATAAGAATGACATGTCACCATAGCTTTGACTGATATAGTAGTGTCTAATAACATAAGGATAAACTTGAGTATTGTCTATCAGAGAAATTAGTTTTATATTACTGTATATTTTTATTTAGTTCTGACATAAATTTTGCGATAGTATGTATGTATATGTATATTCTTATTAGACTGTATTTCATTTTCTCATTGAGGCTATTTATATTTGATTTCTAGTGCAATGTTGTCACTGCACAGCTCATTTTGCTTTGAGTAAATGAACAGATAGAACTGTTTTGTTAAAATTTCATATTTTGCTTAACTTGAATGAGCATACTTGCCCCTTGCAGTTCAGTATTGAGAGATGCTTTTACAACAAGCTGAATTTTGAATGTCTTGAATTCTCATCATTTTAACTCTAACTAATTTAGGTTTTATGCAGCCCTTTCATGCAGTCACATCACCCATCTGTCTCTTTTAGATCATACACACAGATGCTCGGGCCCTGTTCAGAACCCATGGCTTTGTCTCCTCTCCTATGGTTCATAGGTTCCCCATGGACACCGCACACACTTGACCTCGCCCATGTCCCTCCCCCATATGCCCCCCCCAGTCTCCAGGGAGGGTGACAGTGATTGATGGTGGTCTATTATTCTATGTCCAACTGTGGCCTAGCTGTGCCTGCATGTGCAACACTCTCCACAGCGCATGCACAGGGTTTGTACATGAGCATGTATGAGGTCAGATATAGATAATAGAACATTACCTTATGTTATCTGAGGATTATCATATGGGCTCTGCTCTAATTACCTGCCGCATGCTGTTTTTATTGAATAATATTGTATTTATAAAACCAAGCTCTGACTAATTTGCATTTAATTATTTGTTAATCAAAACAAACCACAGAGGATTTTAAATTTGCATACATTTGTAAATATGACAAGTAAAATAAGACAGATTTTCCCAGAGTGTAACAAATAACAACTAGGGGATAATGAAAATTCCTGTTCCAAATGTGTTTGGAAGCTTGCAATACATGACCAGGGACCAGGCGAGTTTGCACAACATTATTTGAGAATTTCATTGCCTGGTGAGTTCAGAATAATATCTCTCTTTTTATACAGAAAGTATTGGAGAAGTGTGTATTATGAATCCCAGGCAAAGAATTTCACGGGTTTAGTTCAGGTGACTTTGTGGAGCCAAAAATGACAACAGCAGTAGCCTGGAAGAACTTCACAAAATTGTTGCTGAAAAGTAGTTGATTCACCTTATTAGTATGGTTAGTCCCTGGATGGCCCCTAACCGGTCCCTGGCAGCTCCCTGGTTTGTTCCTGGTTGGTCTCTGTCTGGTCCCCACTTTCTGCTGGTCTCTGACTGGTCCCTTGTTCATCCTTGGTTGGTTCTTGACCTGACCCTGACTTGCTCTGGTTGGTCTCTGGCTGCTCCCTGCTTGGTCTCTGCTGGTCTCTGGTAGGCCCTGGTTGGTACTTGACTGGCCATATAGTTTCTCACTCTAACTGGTTCCTTGTTGGTCCCTAGTTGGTCCCTGGGCCCTACATGGTCCCTGATTGGCCCCTGATTAGTCTTTGTTCCTGCTGGTTCCTTTGGTTGGTCCCTGATTGGCATCTGACTGGTTGTTGGTCTCTTCTCCTTTAAGTCCCTTTCAGTCAGTGCAGTCTGCTTCCTTCAGTCTTCCCATCTCAGGAGAAGCAGCTCAGCCTTGTAAAATAGACATACATTAAACACTGATATCTACAGCATTGTGATGACGGAGCAGGAGACTGTCCAAAGCAAATGCATAAAAGATCAGAACATCTCCCGTGATGCAGACTACACATCACATCACATACATATTAAAAGTCTATATGGGATTCAAACTGTAGGAGGGCTGTGAACTTACTATCAAAGTGTTCAGAATGTATAGTTTAAAGGGGACATGTTATGTAAAATAGGCTTTAATGAGCTTTAAACCATGTGACAACAGTGCTCCCTTACATATACGTCTTTCAACTTGTATTTCAATAGATTCATACACGTTTCAGTGATCCTGTATTGTTTTGCATTTGTAGCTTGAGTGCTCCTCCGACAACTTGATACATATTGGACTCAAAAATGTCACATCATCATTTTTCAATATTAATATATGTCATTGAAAGTCTGCTGCTTGCTTTGGGAAAATTTGACTATGAATCATTTCTGCGGTTGAACAGGAAATCCCTTGAATGAACTTTTTTTTATTGTGAATTACAAGGAATTACTTATTGAATTACATAAGGATCTACATGTTATAGTTTAATAGGCCTTCTAAATAGACTACTTGAGAAAGGTATTATATAAGTATAATAAGTAATACGCTGGGGGTGTTCTATCTATGGAGTCTATATGGTGGAATGTTCAACAGTTGCCATGGAGACACAATACAAACTTTAGCAAATACTGTCAAAAAGTTTCGAGATTTGTCTGAAAATTCAAGAAAAAAAATAGAATTGCTTAAATGACGAATTTTGGGGAGCTTGTGATCAATACATATGTTCAAGAGACTTTTTTTTTAGTTTAGAAGTTTAAGAGCACAAATCATCTAAACCAGCTGTTTCTTGTCAGATAGTGTTAAAATAAAGCTCAGATTAAAGTATAGCAAGCTTCAGATAGAGCAGTGCCTACAGTTAGCATCACACCCCCAGGGAATATTGATGACATCTGCTCAAAAGTATCACTTGCTTCCCTGTTGGTCCGAAAACTTTCAGTATCTGTTGGGGCTTAATCCTCTTTTGGCAATTAATACTTTTCACTTTTTCCATGCATTGGTTACAAGTTAATAAGACAGTTAATCAGCTGTTGTTTCATACAGGACCTTTTATAACAGCCTATGATTAAACTCAGGGCTCTCAAGTTTTGAGCGGGGTCGTGCGTGTGACTGTAATTTCCGAGGACCGGGGGGGGGGTGAGAAATGCCGTGTGAGCGTGTGAACACGTCGAATTGCGTGTTGAGAGCCCTGTTTGTCTAAAGAGCAAACTTAAACTACAAAGCAACTAATGAGAGTTCTATAAATGAAGTTATTACCTGATGGTTCTCAGTTTGTTTTATCATCATCGCACTTTGTCAGTGCGCGCCGAGAGGGGCGGGGAGGAGGGACCGGGACATTTTTAACGGATTCATGTAAGAGTCTGGTCAATGCACCGGGCCCGCGTCTCACCGCGTCTCATCGCGTCTCACCGCGGGCAGTTCGGCTCTGGGCCGCGCGTATTCCGCGCGTAAGCCGTCGGGGGGGACACGTTACGCACAGACGGAGACACCGGGACCGGAGTCGGTGCGTCTCAGAGGAGACGTGGCACCGGGACTGAGGCTCAGGACGTGCCCGGGGGACGGCGAGCAGACGCGCCGTCCCCCCCTCCCCCTGTTCCACCTGCTCAGGGGGAGGGGGCGGCGCTGAAAACGCGCGGAGCCTGCATAAACTAAGCCACACAGACCGATTTTCTGGGCACAAAAAAAAAATAATTAAAAAAAAACCCTAATCAGCGTGAGAAATGCCATGTGTGGCGTGTGCGCGTGTGAATACGTCGAATTGCGTGTGTCACACTCTCAATGCGTGAGCCTTGAGAGCCCTGGATTAAACCAAATCATAACTTGCCTATTTTGGTGATTTAGAGGGAGGGACTCTAGCGTTCATTTTACATACAGTATAACTTAACAAACTGTTTTACCACAGACATACTGTAGCTATTAGTATCAAAATGAGACTGCTGTGTGCCGTCTGGATCGAATTACAAACTGTTTTTATCCTCCGCAAACCAGGAAGTAAGGCTCCCGCACTGTTAGCACGCTGGTTGTTGTTGGCATTACGGTGATAGCAGAACTCAGCTCTGAAGCCTGAATGTTGTGAAAAGCGCTTACAAACTCACTGAAGTGAATAATTAGGATGCTAGTGAGGAATAAGTTTGGACCATTGCAAACTGTGTGAAATACACTAGTTTTTTTTTTTTTTTAAGCAGGTCTATTATGCAAGTTTTTTTTTAGATTTAAACTGTATTATATGTGTTTCCTGTCACCATTTACCATTTTGGTGTGATTTGTGCATGTTTGAGCACTCTTTGATCACTTATCTTCAAGACGCCATATTGCTGATCAATCCTCGTTTTCACAGCCACCAGCAACACCAGCATACACCCACTACTCTTACTTTGTTATCCCATTTAATTTTCTTATATCAGTGATGCATGGATTCGACAGCGTTGCATAGTAATTTTAGTTTAAATTTTTTTTAAAATCATTTGCTCGCTACCATGATGTACAGCTATCCATAGGAAATGCTGACAACTTCACGGCTCTTTGTTGTCATGATGTTTACAGTGACATCAGGTCCCAATGGGGACCTGCATGTTTCTAACACAGAAGTCAGTAGATTTGTTTCTTTTATCATCTTTTATTTTTTCTTTTGTCATTTTAGATGATTATTAAAGATTTAAATGTTCAAAATAAAACACAATGATCCGTGGATGTCATAGATTATATTTATACAGCAGACACAAGCACAATAGGTCTTCTTTAAGCAATTTCTTTAAGGGAATTATACTGGCCCAACAATTCTTCAGTACCTCTTCAGTACTGCAAAAGTGTGTACTATGGAGAACAGAGCTCAACTGGATACCACATCAAATTATGCCACCACGACTAGCCTACTACTACGACTACTGGTGTAAATTTCCCAGTATAGTAATTGTTTATTTAGTTCAGGCATTCCTAAGCAGCTCAGGGCTTCTTGGGAGTACCATGGTAACGCTGTTACTGGCACCATGGTAACGCTGTTACTGGCACCATGGTAACGCTGTTACTGGCACCATGGTAACCCTGTTACTGGCACCATGGTAACCCTGTTACTGGCACCATGGTAACCCTGTTACTGGCACCATGGTAACGCTGTTACTGGCACCATGGTAACCCTGTTACTGGCACCATGGTAACGCTGTTACTGGCACCATGGTAACCCTGTTACTGGCACCATGGTAACGCTGTTACTGGCACCATGGTAACCCTGTTACTGGCACCATGGCAACGCTGTTACTGGCACCATGGTAACGCTGTTACTGGCACCATGGTAACGCTGTTACTGGCACCATGGTAACCCTGTTACTGGCACCATGGTAACGCTGTTACTGGCACCATGGTAACGCTGTTACTGGCACCATGGTAACCCTGTTACTGGCACCATGGTAACGCTGTTACTGCTAGCCTAACTGCTGTAGCTTCAGCTTGTTACCTTTAACCTATTTAAGTCTGCGTCTATGATAGAGATGGGTTGTAAATATTTAATTAATTGTTTCTTTGGTTGTTATTTAATGTCCTGATGCGAATTAACTTGATTAATTTACATATTTTGTGTGATTGTTGATGTAAACTCTTTTAACAGTTATTCATCGGTTGATTTATATGTGTGTGTAATTTCAGTTAGTACCGGTAATATGATTCAAATGTTGTTATAGATAACCAGATGAAAGGACAGGACAAACAAAAGGATAGATAAACAGACAAATGAAATCATAGACAAACAGAAAGATAAAAGAAAGGGCATTAAAGCTCCACAAATACATTCCTGCGACCGTGTCCACTCTCTGATCAGAGTATTGTTTTGGATAAAGTGTTCCAGTACATCGCATCACAAACATAGCAGTAATACTGGCCTAGGCTATAACCAAGAAATATGCAGTGCTTTCATTCCACAGAAAAAAAAACCCTTCATATTTTATCATTTATTTAAAGAAAAACCATCCACTCGAGAGACAGAGACGGATAACTTCAGTCAACACAAAAGGCTCTGAAACAAAAAAAGCTCTGTTATTTACAAATAAACATGATTCTGATCTAAAAAAAAAAAAAAGTCTTAGTATCAATGACTCGTCAGCGTCCATGTGACAAACCGCTCTGGATATAAACTCATCAATATTCAATGATGTGGGCCAGATCCTATTCAGTGTGTGTGTGTGTGTGTGTGTGTGTGTGTGTGTGTGTGTGTGTAGGTGTGTGTGTGTGTGTGTGTGTGTGTGATTAGACAGGCACATTAACAAAGTAGTAGGCCTATGTTATTTTGGGCACTTGGAATTGATGATGGGGGTAAAAATATCATAAGGAACACAAGTATAGTCTAGTGATATTGTCACTTGTCAATAACAATGTGCAACTATAAACTCATAGCCAGAAGAAGTCTTTTCCTTGTAAAAAGTACATTACGGAAGTAGAAAATACCATTTTTCTCAGAGGTGGAAAGTACCAGTTTTTTGTTTGTTTATATAGTTTTTCATTTGACTTTTTACTTTTACTCATAGGCTGTAGGAAGTGAACATGGATGTGCTTCTGGCTTCATCAACTCCGGCTTCATTTCTCTTTGTATTGATAACTGTCATCCCTCTCTCTGTAACTGCTGCAGTACGCCTTGTCATTTCGGTCATAAAATGTTTGCATTAACCCTCTCTACAAGATCCTGGTGGTTTTATTTCACAATTTTGTCTGTAAATAAATTCCTATTCCTATATGGAACTCGGCTCCAAATTTACCCCATGACTGCCAGCCTCGGTGAGCTTCATTTGACAGGAGCTGAACACTGTGGGTGAAATCACACTCCCTTAATCCACTTCTTCATACCGTCTATGGTTTTACGTCACTATCTACTTTCTATCTAACTTTCTGTAGAGGTATAAGAAAGTAAAAAAAAAACATACTTCAGAACATTCTCTATGGAGATAGTGACATTTTATGCCATACTGTGCAAAAAAAAGGAAAATAAATTAAGTACAGAGCAGTAGGTGTATGCTGGTGGTGCTGAAAATGGGGACTGAACAGCAAAATTAATCACCTTAAAAAAAGTGATAAAAGATTTCTCAAACATTCATGAATCACTTTGGGTTAGTAATACAACTTTGGGTTAGTAAATGGTGAGGGGAAACAACTATAACAAGCTCTGAAGCCAACTTTGCATAAAAGATCTGCTTGAAAATTGAAAACTTCTTCCACCATTGTTTAGATTTAGTTAAAGTTAAATAAAGTTACAATAGTACATAACATTTCATATAAACTCTCCTTTCTTATATATTTTTTTCATATGGATGATTTTAACTTTTTGACCAGTGCTCCAACCTGACTTTTTTCTACACTTATTTGTTTTCATCATTTGGCAAAACCCACAACAACAATCTTATTTTATTTTTTATTGAAAGAAATATGCACCTTTTAAATGGACATTTACTTTACATTTAAGGCACTTGCATACAGTCTACTGATTTCCAATTTTATGGAAGATTTTAAACATACATACAAGATTTTAAAGTGGGGCCATGACAAGACAACGATCCAGACTACAATTTAAATACAAAATATCTGTCATACAATTAAAAAAAGTAAATACTTAAACATTTGAGACTTACTTATGTTGGCTATAACATGCATACCACTTCACACACTGTAATTGCTGGCTCCAAACTGTGGTAATATTCATCATTTTTCTTGTTTGGTTTAAAAAGAGACTATAAATGTGTTATGATGTGGCTACTTAATCTATTTAATTATTCGTCTGTCTGTCGATTTGTGTCTTTTAGGCCTGAGTTGGGAGTGAGTTGCCATAGTAACCAATATGGAAGAAATATAACTCAAATTCGAAACCAATTTAATCATTATGTTCACCACCCAGCACGACCCATCCAATATGAATAATAATTTTGCGGAATAATTTGTCAAAAACACAACACTTTTAACATTTCTCAACTTAAAGATAAACTAGGTAACTTTTCCAGTTGGAGGTACTGAAATGTTCTACAGTATGGCATTAAACATATTTATCTAGCATATGTGATGCTAACTGAAGGCACTACTGTGTCAGAAGTGCTGTTACTCAAGTTAGACATTAATCTGAGCTTTATTTGAACACAATCTGACTTATGAGGCGTTCTGATTTGTACTGTTAAAAGTCTCTTACACATAAAATTTACAATCACAAGCGAGCTAGTATTAGACAACAGTTTTTCAGTTAGTCCATCTCAAAAGGTGTTGAAAAACAGACACCTAAACAGGACCATGAACTTGTATTGATCACAGGCTCCTTAAAATGTTTAGTTTGACTCCATTTAGTGTATTTTCTTGAGTTCTCAGACATCTTAAAACCTTTGTCAGTGTTTGTTAATGTGTGCATTGTGTCACCATGGTAAGTGATTAAAGGACAATTAATGTTTTTTTACAATCTGAGCCTTATTTCGGTAATAAAACAAGTTCTTTTACTCACCCATAGCACTTTGGAGCGAGATGGAGCACTTCTGGAGATGTTTTAGATTAGCGATATCCATAATGCAATGTAATATATGCCCCGAGCGGTCTCCAAATAACACAAACTTTAGCACTTTTCAAATCATAAAAGCTCAATGTCTTAGTCTACACTTTTGTTTGAGTCAAAAGTGGCCTGTAATCCGAGATTTATCCATAATTTACAGCTTTGCGTTTCATGTTTGGGTGCCGGGAGCTGAGAGTGAAATAAGCTGTGACTCCGCACATGCGCACTGACGTCCTCATCTACTCAAAACTATGGATAAATCTCGGATTTTGACTCAAACGAAAGCGTAGACTAAGACATTGAGCTTCTATGATTTGACAAGTGCTAAAGTTTGTACCCCGAGAACTCACATTACGGAGATTGCAAATCTAAAACATCTCTGGAAGTGCTCCATATGACACCAAAGTGCTATGGGTGAGTAAAACAACTTGTTTTATTACCGAAATAAGGCTCAGATTGTAAAAAACGTTAATTTTCCTTTAACATTCCACCACAGAGATACAGTATATGTAGAACACCCCCAGCATGATATCACTGCTAAGTATCAATTACAGGCGTTTTTATAACTTGAAAAACCTATAGTCTTGCTGTCCCCTCTCCACATTTTTGACCTACTTGTCTCCATGGCGATAGATGCGTTTAATGCCATACTGCAGAAGATTTGGCAAAACGATAACATCACTATAGAGGCAAGCATATGGCAGAGCCTCCAACAGGAAAGTTACATAGTACAGCTTTAATCGTAGAGAAGTTGTCTTCACATGAAACTGTTCATACTCCACTGTCCTGAAGTGCCCTTATTGTACCTCTGCAAACCACTTGGTATTTTCATGAAGGAATGTCACCATATATTTCCTGTGATTCGTTCAACCTATATATACATGCAAACACACGCTACATATGAAACAAAATATTATAAATTATCCATAAACATTTAAATGATAAAGTGTGTACATATAGTCAGTCATATAGTGATATCTAACCATTAAAAATACATCAATGTAAAGCTGGAGTAGGCAATTTATGGTTGATGCTGTGGCTATAAATAATCAGTTTGTACAATTCATTTATAAACCTTTACAAAAATGCAATATCAATTCTAAAAAATACTACAAAATGAGACATTTTTACTACCTATTTCAACTTCAAAAACACAACTGTGACCAAACAGAGCATTTCCACACACTAATACTGGTTCGCTCACTTCCACATTGCTGCAAAAGCTAAAAGGCACAAAAGCAAAGTTATGGAAGAGTTGCTGGTTCAAATCCTGACGAGGACGTGTGGAAATACAATAGAGCTTCAGTATAAAGTATCAAAACACAATGTAAACAAATAGAAAAATACTGTGAGTTGAAATACTGTTGAGCTGCAGCTGCCTGTGCAGTAACACTGATACATAAGTACATTCACAACTTAAATTGTCATGCATTAAAAGCTATTTGAACCTGGCACAGAGGCGTTCAGAGTCAGACTAGTTAGGGCTGCACAATATATCACACGATTATTGTTATGGCAATGTCAGATAACGCAATATTTATATCATAGTAGACTAAGGCTTTCACACTTGTCCAGTTTGGTCCTGATTTGAACTTTTAGTCCTAAATTAGTCCTAAAGAAGACATGATTTGGTCCTGTAAAGCAGTGTTTCCCAAACAGGGGTACATACTTAAGAATGAAAAGAAAAGGTGGCATTCAATTGCTTGGGACCTAGAATACACATTTCTTCTATACTTTACAAAGATGTGACTCCGGTCACGGGTTAATCTCTCAAATTCAAATGGGCATGGTTGACATGTGGATTAGCCAATCAGGGACATGCATGGTCCTTCTGTATCAATAAAATAAAGGAAATTAAATAACACAGGGGGCTGGAAAAACTTGGGGGTTTTCTATAAAATGAGCGAAGCCGAGCAATACTGGATTTTCTTTTTAAATCATAGGTGACCAAGCTTCTTCGTGAAGTCTTACTGCAAAAAAATAAATCTGACTGCAGGATCACGTTTGGCTGGGCTTAAGGGGCAAAGGTGGGCGGGGGGACCAGACGGAGAGATATCATTCTGGATTTGCCAGGCATTCATTGTAGTATATTGTACTTCCTTAGGAGTATTTCTGTATGATAAATTTGGAATGCATTCTATTAAAACAAGAAAATATAACTAGCAATGTACTAGTAAACAGATTTAGAAGTACTTAAGAAATATATTAACAGGGGGTACTGGAACTTGGGAAACACTGCTGTGTAGTCCAGGTTTAGTTCTGCTTTAGTCCCAATTTGATATGTGTGTGTACAAGTGTGAACACTCTAACTACATCACAATAAATGCTAAGGTATTTTTTTTTTTTATTTAAAGGTGCCACCTTCTCATGGAAATGTTATTGCTTTGCCTGCACTGTTCCACAGTATGGCATTCAACATATCTATCTGGCATTAATTCAATTACTATCTCTAAAAACATGCATTCTTACTGTAAGCAGGTTAATTTCTCCACAGATCTGACCTGTAATTTGGCCTAGTGGTGTTGGCTACTTGTCCTCATAAAGTTAAATATGTTTAAAGCCATTACTACAGAATATTTCAAACATTAACATCTCCATGGAAACAAGGAAGTGGCAGCCTTGCCATTAGAAAAATTTAAGCATTTGCAGTTTTGTCATAAATTACCATGAGCTTACTGTTAAAAAGTGCATGAAAACATTTGAATACTGTTATGTACACACTACATAGTAATCAAATATGATATCATGCAGCCCTAAAACAAATATACAGACATTTATCAACAAATATATTGCATTTTTGTTTGACTTCATATAAGAGGGCCATTTCCATAGACAAAATGACCACTGCTGATTGTCCTTCAAAAGTTCAGATGGCTTTAGTTGTACAAAAGTACACTGGAACTCTCCCTTTTCACTGTCCGTCATACTGGCCTCGGTAAGAGTGCCCATGAGCAAGGCACCAACACTGCAGAGGTGAAGGTACAATGCTAGGACCAAACACTGTGTATCTGTCACCACAATATGACTTAAATGTGCATTCAGGTAAAGCGGGCAGGTCCTGCTCGGGCCTCATGGTGGCGCTGTGACTTCAGATCCGGTTCTCTGCAAGGTACTTTGTTAAAGCAGATCTAATTGTGTTTACTTTTCCCTAAAACATATTGCACTTTGTTGCCAGGTTGGTAAGTCCACTGTGTAAATCTAATTCTAAAACATTTTATTGTCCGATGATCAGGAAGTGCGTGTTAGCATGCTGACTACCTTCACAGCAAAACTCTGGACTCTGGAGGAATAACTTTGAAGGTGGTACAGCACCATTAATACATGATCTATCAAGTTTTGTTTCATGTAAATAGAACCAGAAATTACAAAAACAGCTGACCAAAACATGTTAAAGTTGTTTAAGTTTTGCTTATAATTTTGTAATAAGATTAAAATTTTCACTATACATGTAAGTAACGTGCGGTGAGGTTTACAGCTGGTGAAGCAAAGTGCAGTAGGCTCAATATTGATGGCACTAAACTGCTCTTTACAACACATAAGAATCACCTCTACTAATAAAAGCATTTGGTTTATAAACGAAAGGGGGAAAAAAGAAACTCTAACACAAGTTTTGAACTCCAATTTTCCACACTAAAGAGAAGCAGATAAACCAACTGAGCTTAAACTCCATTACAGCACGGGTAAATCGGTTGTTCACACAGCCTTACTGCAAATAATCCGTGGACAGAATTGCCACATTAGGACTATAGATAATGTGTTTACTAATGATTTCTTTAGTTGTAAAAAGGCGACACCATCTAGTTTAAACTTATAGTCCATATTTAGAAGTGACTTTATTGATCTCACACAGGAGAAATTCTTCTCTGCATTTAACCCATCCTGTTATTAGGAGCAGTGGGCAGCACATTACTGCGCCCGGGGACCATCTCCATGATCTTCTTGCTTCGGTTTGGTCAGGACCTAAGCTGGAGGATTTTACCTATGGTGCATGTTTTGGGTTGGTGGGGGAAAGTGCCCGGAGGAAACCCAGCCAGACACGGGGAGAACATGCAAACTCCACACAGAAAGGCTCGGGCGATTCAAATCTTACGGCCATACCAACATGCCACACAGCCTTCTTGCTGTGAAGCATGAGTGCTAACCACTCAGCCACCGTGCCGCCGATATTTGTGTAGTAAATATGCAGACGCCCCTGTGCAGAGACAGAGACAGAGACGAGAGGACAGCCTCACCTCAGCTCTGGTCAAATGCCGATTTATGTTTGATTAACTCACTAAATGTGCTTCTTCGTGCACAAGATTATTTGTCTTGATGATAAGAAGACAAAGCACTTAAACAGTTCATATATACATGTATGTGGCTGCGCTGTCCACCTCCTCTCCCTTTGCATTATATGGGCAAGTACTGTGACATTTCGCTTTTTAAAACCACAGAACTCACCACAAATCACAAGAAATCACTAATAATATGGTAAATAACGAGATATACAGTATATAATATATAAAGTAAGTATTTCTTATTGACACTGAGTAGATTTTTTATCCCCAAAATGACTGGTGAGCACTGGCATGCCTCACCTGCCTCCCCTGACCGCACGTCGCTGATACATGCCTATTATGTCCCCAACTTCACGTATTCCAAGGTTGTAAATTTGTTCCCTGGCAATGGCAATAAAGTTGTTTTTTAATTATTATTATTGATTGATTATTTTGACATCTACTGTGGTTGCTGCCTAGTTAAAATGAGCTGATGACTTAACAGCTGGTCTCCTCCCCTCCAGGTGTTTATGTAGAGAATACCCTCTATGTATCCCCGGGCATCTGCTGTACCAAAGTGACCTAAAGTGAACCGGATAGCATTTGGGAGCGTGCACGAGAAGCTAGGCACTGCACGCTATCCTTCATTTCAATAGAATACTGCTATGGCATTAGCTTCAGATTGCTATAACGCAGGAGGCACTATAAGAATGATTGTCGAGGGCTGAGAGAAAGAGAGATGGCTAGTTCAAGAGGGATGAACACTCGTAAAAATGGGGCGGGTCTGATGCACCGCAAGGAGTAGATTAGCTAAATTGAGTAGTTTTAACTTGAGCTTTTGACAAAATAGTTCTGACCACTATGATTTCGTGGTCATTTCAAGCTAAGTTATGTGCGGATTTAACGTTTCTGGTTGGGATCTGCCACATGACGGACCCCACAAAGATGGTTTTTGCTTTTACTGAAATGTTCCACAGCATAGCATGAGACTTATCTTGGAAATCGCGTACAGATGTTATTATTGGCTAAAAATAATACCAGATACTGTCTAATTAATGGCATACTGTGGAACATTCCAAGGAAAGCAATAATATGGAGACAAGACAAGTGGCAGACTCTCAGCCTGAAAAGTTATAAAATATAGCTTCAAGTAAATATATTTAAATGAGTCAAAACTACTCAAATTGAGAACCCATTTCCACTTCTGAATAAAGATTCCTTTTTTGCTGTGCATGCCGTTTGCCTCGCGCTCTTCACCTACACAGGACAGAGGCTGGATTCATTCAAAGTCTCGTATCAAAGGTGAAACAAGATGTGGATGCTAGAAGATGCTAGAGGACGTGGAGGCAAGGAGCAGCCCCAGCAGCACAGCCAGGCCGGGGCTCAGAGGGTGGCCCGCGGTCCCGGACGAGGACAGGATCCAGGAGGTCTGCAGTTGTGAGGAGAGGAATGCGGAGAGGGGCACGTGGGACATCAGGGTGGGGCTGGAGTAGTTTATCAGGGAGTCGATCTTCTCCGCCTCTTTGCTGCACGCCTCCACCTGGACACAAGACATCGCAAGCAGAGGTGGGTGGGGAAGCCAGAATTGTGCGCAAGTTTGGGTAGAATGAATGCTCGATTTGTTAAAGGAGAATTCATGTTTTTTACAATCTGAGCCTTATTTCGGTAATAAAACAAGTTGTTTTACTCACCCATAGCACTTTGGTGTCATATGGAGCACTTCCAGAGGTGTTTTAGATTAGCGTAGACCCGTAGTGCGAGTTCTCGGGGCATATAATATATGCCCGAAACGGTCTCCAAATAACTCAAACTTTAGCACTTTTCAAATCATAGAAACTCAATGTCTTAGTCTACACTTTCGTTTGAGTCAAAAGTGTCCTGTAATCTGAGATTTATCCATAATTTACAGCTTTGCGTTTCATGTTTGGGTCCTGGGAGCTGAGAGTGAAATAAACTGTGACTCCGCACATGCGCACTGACGTCCTCATCTACTCGAAACTATGGATAAATCTCGGATTACAGGCCACTTTTGACTCAAACGAAAGCGTAGACTAAGACATTGAGCTTCTATGATTTGAAAAGTGCTAAAGTTTGTGTTATTTGGAGGCCGCAAACATGTGCCCCGAGAACTCACATTACGGAGATCGCTAAACTAAAACATCTCTGGAAGTGCTCCATATGACACCAAAGTGCTATGGGTGAGTAAAACAACTTGTTTTATTACCGAAATAAGGCTCAGATTGTAAAAAACGTTAATATTCCTTTAAAGGGACCCATATTAAACTATTTTCAAATCGATGTTATAATGTTAGTTCCTCATCAAAAACATACCTGGAGTTGTGATTTGTTTCATT
Source organism: Paratrypauchen microcephalus (assembly GCA_036785185.1). NCBI lineage: Eukaryota > Metazoa > Chordata > Actinopteri > Gobiiformes > Gobiidae > Paratrypauchen > Paratrypauchen microcephalus. The sequence continues at coordinate 6,839,682 of JAVJIX010000040.1, read as the reverse complement.
CACACATGTTTAACACACAAACCCTGCATATTTAGGCTTCTAAATCTGTTCTCTGAAAACACTAAGTTCCACCTTGTGAGGTCACGTGATAATACAGAAAGAACTCCACTGTGTCCACTTCATAAATAGAATCATCTGGATTGAACTAAAGGTTTTTAATGAGGTAACATGGCTTACAGCTCACAAAACTCAATTTTGCGTAATATAGAAGAACCGTCAAGTGAAAAAAGGGTGATAGTGTTGTCACAATACAAAAATGTATTACTCGATTTTGATACAAAGGAATAGTCTCAATACTCAATTCCAATTCCACAATGATATTAAAAACTCTTTATTTAGATCATAATTAATCATTGATAATAATTCATAATATTAACATTTCAACATTAAATCATAGTACTTTCTTTTGGATTCTCCTGTGTCCTTGTATCTGTGTAATCCCTTAGTGGTCCAGGTCTACTATGGCAAGTTGCTTTAAAGGTCCCATGGCATGAAATTTTCACTTTCTGAGGTTTTTGAACGTTAATGTGAGCTCCCCTACCCTGTTTAGGGCCCCCCCCCCCCCCCCCCCATGGTTAAAAGTTGTGAAATGTCTAAACTGAGCATTTGCGATCCTTTTCTGCGTTACACAAACTCGGAGCTCAAACGGGCGATTTTGAACAAGGCACCTTATTGACGTCAGATCGAAAAAAGAAATGCAAATGCAGTTCCACCCCCGTCTGTCTGTACTCAGCGTCTCTGTAAATCACGCCCAGAGAGTTTGGACTGCGAATGCGCTAGGCAATGCAAAATGCGTTTTTTTATTTGCCTGGAGGCACGTCCGAGTGTTTCTAGGCTCGGAAGTCCTTTATCTGAGCCTCTGGACCTTTGAACAGCAGTGGTTTAATTTTATTTTATGTGGAAATGTGTTTATTTTTCAATGGAATGCTTCAAATCTCTCCCCCCGTGCAAAAACACGGAAATGGATCAGCTGAGAGCTCAGAGCCGAAAGCGGAGAGTTTGGCCACGCCCCCACCCTCTACTATAGGCCAGCTCTTTTCTCCTCATTTGCATTCAAGCAACAACGCCCAGAATAAAGTGTTTGAGAGAGATATTTATGACTCTTTCTCATCTTATCTCTGTTTCTCATGCACTGAGTGTTGATTTTGAAGAAGGATTCATTTACAGTATTAGGGAACCATTAAGGAGCCATATAAAAGCATCAAGAAGTACCATGTCATGGGATCTTTAACATTAAACGGTAGGCTGGATATGTATTGCAGATATCTCTAACTCAGTTTTGACTAGTCAAAAAGAAATTTTCAGATATCCGCAAAGACATTCTTCCTAGGGCAAATGTCGTCACTTTTGCCATTCATTTGTATGGGGTTCATCATTATGGATATCTACAATTCAGTTCCAGATATCCACTACGTGAATTACGGATATCCGTAACTGGAATTACGACTAGTCAAAATTACGTTGTAGATATCTCAAACTGGAATTAGGGACCGTCATAATGTAATTGTAGAAATCTATTATCAAGTTATAGATATCTTGACATGAATTTTGACTAGAGATAACTGAAATTTAAACTTAGTGTTTAAATGAAGAAGAAGAAGAAGAAGAAGAAGAAGAAGAAGAAGAAGAAGAAGAAGAAGAAGAAGAAGAAGAAGAAGAAGAAGAAGAAGAAGAAGAAGAAGAAACTTTATTGATCTCACACAGGAGAAATTCTTCTCTGCATTTAACCTATCCTGTTATTAGGAGCAGTGGGCAGCACATTACTGCGCCCGGAGACCATCTCCATGATCTTCTTGCTTCGGCTTGGTCAGGACCTAAGCTGGAGGATACCTATCATGCATGTTTTGGGTTGATGGGGGAAACCGGAGTGCCCGGAGGAAACCCACTCAGACACGGGGAGAACATGCAAACTCCACACAGAAAAGCCCAGGCGACCCGGGGATCGAACCCAGAACCTTCTTGCTGTGAAGCATGAGTGCTAGCCACTCAGCCACCGTGCCGCCATAGGTCTATGTGCTCTTATACCTGTTCTGATACAGCTCAAGATCGTTCTAAAACTATTCAGGAAAGGTTCATTTCTGTCCTGTGAATGAAGTGAGTTTCTTAGTATCGATGCTTGTTCAAATGGGTATCTAGTTTTGATACTAGTTTTAGTATTGATTAGATTCTGATTTTAGATACTTTTGACAACCCTAATAGATGAAAAAAATGTTATTGAGTCTGTAGTGATGAACCAATATTTGTATTTATTAACGTATTGGCTATCCATTTTAAATCTCTAACACAAGTTGATTTTTATCTGGGTAAACCACCAGACTAAATGAAAGACAAACTTAATCTGGACACTTGGACAAAACAAAAGGTGATTACACAGCTCTCATGGGCTTGTAGTGAAATAGGGTTCAGGATAATTTTGCAGTCATTTCAGTTGATATCATTTGAGAAAAAATGATCACAGCCAGGTTAAAAAAACAACAACAAAACAAAACAGGAAGGCCATGAAAAAAAACATTGTCAATCTCTAGCCTAATGTAACATAAACATTTGAATTCCTATACATCTCTCTCTATACACGAACTCTAAGCATTTTAAAATCTTGTCTTGTCTTTGTCAGAATTTATGCAACTTACATCAGCAAAAAATAGCAAACTGAGCATATAAGAAAATAAGCAGAGTTAGGTACTGTAAGTATATCCAAATTGTCCTAAATGTTCAAATGAATTGTCCTTTCTCTCGATTTGATTTCCATAATGAGACGGATCTACTGAATGGAATTAACTTAAAATAAAAGTCTTATCCACACAAGCAGAATGGGTGTAGCCTCTTGCCCAAGAGCACAACAACAGTGCGCAATACCAATATTTGGTCAAAACTGTCAAGCTAGGTGGGTAGAGTAGTCCAAAAATTGTATTCAAGGTTATTCAACGTTACTTTAAAAATGATTTTACACAAGTACAAGTACAAAGTAGGGGTTCAAAAAGAAAAAAAACTCAAGTAAAAGTATAAAGTAAAAGTATAAGAAATGACGAGTACTCTTTGTTATTATATTATATTGTGATGAGTGAGCTACTGTGTCCAAATAATTGCCCTTGTGGATCAATAAAGTTTGTCTAAGTCTAAGTCACATAAGTAACATTTTTTTATTCAAGCTGTTACCATTACACTGAAAACGTACACTAGTCTCGAAACTACGCAGAGAAGTACACTGCCTGACAAAAGTATTAGGACGATTGTGTATTTCTGAACTCTGGACGAAACTTCTGGTTCCAACAAGATAATGACCCAAAGCACTCGTCCAAACTGTGTCAGGGTCATTTGGAGACGTGTGAACGGCGTCATCAACTGCAGGTTATGACATGGCCGCCCCAGTCTCCTGACCTGTCACCCATCGAAAAAGTGTGGGATTATTTGGATATTAAAGTGCGCTCCAGGAATCCGACTAACGTTAAACACCTGTGGAAATGTCTTCAGGATGAGTAGAAAACTATAGACGATGGATATTTTGAAAAATTGTTGGACAGAATGCCTTGAATTGGTAAAGCTGTGATTAAAGGGATATGCCACCCCCAGGTCAAATTTGGGCATCTCCCCACAGTCCAGAGACTAAAACAAGTGATGAAAAGCGTTTTCCTGGTCACCCAGCCATTGTCCGAGTCTGTCGCCACTGACCGCCGCGCGCAGCTGCAGCTACTCCGCGTTAGACTGAAGTCTAACGTCGCCAGAGAAAGATTTCGGCCAAAAGGAATTAATTTGCTTGATGCGTTTCCCAATTACTTTCTGTGTAGTGCGCATTCATATCGAGTGCAAATAAATGTGCAAATCAACACGGAGAGCTTGACTTGGTCATTTTGGGTGGGAACTATTTTTCAGTGCGGAAAAACAGAGCTGAAGCACACAGGGGAATCCCTGTTACGCACCACGTTGGGAGTTCCCCTGTTACGCTGCGTGCTGTGTGCTTCGGCTGTGTTTTTCCGCACTGTAAAATAGTTCCCACCCCAAAATGACCAAGTCAAGCTCTCCGTGTTGATTTGCACATTTATTTGCACTCGATATGAATGCGCACTACACAGAAAGTAATTGAGAAAAGCATCGAGCAAATTAATTCCTTTTGGCCGAAATCTTTCTCTGGCGACGTTAGACTCCAGTCTAACGTGGAGTAGCTGCAGCTGCGCGCGGCGGTCAGTGCTGACAGACTCGGACAATGGCTGGGTGACCAGGAAAACGCTTTTCATCACTTGTTTTAGTCTCTGGACTGTGGGGAGATGCCCAAATTTGACCTGGGGGTGGCATATCCCTTTAAGGCCAAAGGTGGTTATTTTGATGAAAAAGCTATTTAACTTGATATTGTTACATTTTTGCAATAATATGCCTTTACACATGGTGAAAATTGCTTTAATATATCAATAAATCGATTTATTGTCATTACCAATATGTCTTGTTATCATTATGAAAGTTCAGAAATACACAATCGTGCTAATACTTTTGTCTGGCAGTGTACACATTGTTCAAAAAGTTATTCAACTACGGTAAGTGTAATTGAATGGAATAGTTTCAGTTTAACTTGTGTTACGAAGAAATACAATTTGTGTGCATGACAGCTCAGCGCTCTAAGAACAAAACACATAAGTCAGGCTGGCCAGAGAAGAATCGACCTTCACAATCTGTTCACACTGTATTCTCCTATGGCACCTATAGTGTAAAGGATCTAAATGAGACTTAAAGTTCACAGCGGCTACTAACATCAGACCATGTGGGTTGTCTGTGCAGAGTTCATCCCCTGTGTCTTCAATTTTCAGCCTAAAAATACACAAACTAATGCTCCAGTTAAGTACTCCTGACCAAAAATCTACCAAAACATCTGGTTAACCTTTCTGATTTAGGGTCTGTTATCTACTTGTTTCCATGGAGATCCTATTACTTTGTCTGGAATGTTTAAAGGGTTAAGTTTTGTTTCATTAACACAAACCCTGCATATTTAGCCTGAGTTCAAACACCCTGTTCCATTTTGTGATGTCATGTGGTGATAAAGGAAGTGCTCCACTGTGTTTTTAAACTCCATACACCTTCACTACAGTCATTTGGATCATTTCAGCCTTGGAATTGCCTATATCTGCTAAACACATTTTCAGCATTTTCAGTAAGGATTACAAAACACAACTCCAGGCATGTTTTTGATGATAACATCTCCACGGAGACAGACACCGCCCCACACCAGGAATGTGACACAGTGCATCTTTTAAGGGCCTGTACCAGAGTTTTTTCCTCATGTATTTCAGCAAAATCTGTCTTGCCCTAGTACAGATGTATTGTATAAAAATCTCGTGCAGACAAAATATGTCTGCATCTAATTATGAAAATTGTGAAACGTGCTTGTGAAATTCATCGCAATGGATAATTAAAATGCTCTGATTGCATAAGGTAAGTGAGGAATAACTTTGGACCACTGCAAAATCAGGTACAGAACATTTAAGTACAGGTCAGAAGAGTAGACATACTGTATTTGGTATGGGTACTAGTGTTATTGGAATCCCTCCCCAATCTCTTTGCTTGCTCTCTAACACCTCTATCTTTTGCACAGCCTGAAAATGACAAAAAAAAGTTGTTTCTAAATCATAATCACAACTGTCTATAAATAAAATATATCAAAAAATCAATTATATTGTTTGACAAAGCTGGTGGAGACTCATTATGATCAGAGCTGCAGATGTGAGGAGTTCATTTGGTCCAAACATAAAGCCAATGGTTGCCTGGAAACAGCTGAAGCTTCTCCCACCCGCACGCGCTCAGTAGAGTGTGTAGTATACTTGATGGGTAATTTCGGAAGCTTGTTTGTCTAAGGGAGCTTTCGTAAACTCTTTGAGAACACTGTGTTCTCAGTTTTGTATCTTTGGCTTTGCTCCTTGTTGGTTCTTGAAAAAGATTTGAAGATTTCTACATTTTTAATCGAGTAATCAACTTCAGATGGATATGGCAAAGACTGGTTCACAAGGGTGTCTGATTAAGTTTTAGAAAATGTGCATAAATGAATACCGCGCCCATCACCATATCACTGATAACAACAACTGAATTCTATAACAACATATTGTGTCAGATTTATGTTTTGAGCTTGTAACCATTTGTACCCCATATTACGCTATTTTCTAATCTATGTTACAATGTCGTTTTCACAAACATCACAAACACACCTGGAGTTGCATTTTGTTTTCATTCACACATGTTCTACACAAATCCTGCATAATTAGGCTGTATTCTTCTCTCAAATAATACAGATAATACAGGACGTTTTTAAAGGAGAATTAACGTTTTTTACAATCTGAGCCTTATTTCGGTAATAAAACAAGTTGTTTTACTCACCCATATCACTTTGGTGTCATATGGAGCACTTCCGGAGATGTTTTAGATTTGTGATATCCGTAACGTGAGTTCTCGGGGCATGTAATACCGTATTGGCCCGAATATAAGACGATGTTTTTTGCATTGAAAGAACACTGAAAAAGCGGGGGTCATCTTAGATTCGAGGTCTAGACGTTATACCCATTCACAACGCTAGATGGCGCCAGATATCTTTAAAGCGAATGCTGCTAGCGGTAAGAAAGAAAAGAGAAGAAAATAAGAGCAGAGATAACAGAAAATGGAGAAACGTAGCGACAATCTGGAGAAAAGTGTGTCGAAGATCGGCCAGGTTAACCAGCAGCTGACTTCACTTAGACTTCACTTTGATGGTTAATGCAGTTATTGCAATTTTGTTGTTTTATCACAGTAGATTGGTTTATTTACATTTCAAAAACCAGAAGCCATTCATTTACAAATGTGATTGCACTTTAGTTTACATATATAATGTTCAGATATTAAGATGTGATAGACAGTTTTTGCATGATTTGAATGAGGCAAAATAACATGCTTTTTCTCTCAAATATATTGTTATAATCATTTGTTTCAGATGTACTGTAATTATTTTCTGTATAAAAATTAAATTTGGTGTTCAAAAAGTCTTTTTTCAAACTTGAGTCTTGAAAAAGAGGGGGTCGTCTTCAATGTTCCCCCTAATGTTTTATGTGTCTGAGCAAACACACCAACTCCCTGAGCGCTCCTTGGACCCCTGTGCGCGACATCCGACATGCACCCCCGGTACACGCTGTTGCGAAAGAGCTGCACGTGCTCCTCGCACACCGGTAGAAGTTTAATACGAGACACGTACTTTTGTTTCTGAATACGGGACGATGAACCCGCGGCTGAAAAAAAAAAAGCCGAACTCTTTCATCTCTGCGCTGCATAGGGTTTCTTGTGCGCTGAGAATGTGCGAGCAGTGCGCAATTGCACAGGCGCGCAGCTTAGAGGGAACGTTGGTCGTCTTATAATCAGGGTCGTCTTATATTCGGGCCAATACGGTATATGCCCTGAGCAGTCTCCAAATAACACAAACTTTAGCACTTTTCAAATCATAGAAGCTCAATGCCTTAGTCTACACTTTTGTTTGAGTCAAAAGTGGCCTGTAATCCGAGATTTAGCCATAATTCACAGCTTTGTGTTTCATGTTTGGGTCCCGAGAGCTGAGAGCGAAATAAACTGTGACTCCGCACATGTGCACTGGCGTCCTCATCTACTCGAAACTATGGCTAAATCTCGGATTACAGGCCACTTTGGACTCAAACGAAAGCGTAGACTAAGACATTGAGCTTCTATGATTTGAAAAGTGCTAAAGTTTGTGTTATTTGGAGGCCGCAAGCATGTGCCCCGAGAACTCACATTACTGAGATTGCAAATCTAAAACATCTCCGGAAATGCTCCATATAACACCAAAGTGATATGGGTGAGTAAAACAACTTGTTTTATTACCGAAATAAGGCTCAGATTGTAAAAAACGTTCATTCTCCTTTAAGCTCTGTACACTTTCACTAGAATCATTTTCTCTTAACTAAAGATAAAAGGTAGCTGTGAAGTGAAAAAAAATCCACTACATGACATCACAAGGTGGAACACTGACCCCTGTCCAGAGTGTGGCTAAAACATCTCATACAACACAGCACCTCTTCAGTCGCCCTTAGAAGATGATGACAAAAGTTGTTACAACAACAACAACAAGGTGGAACAGAGCACTTTGAGTTCTGGAGATGTAGACAGAATAATAACAAAGGGTTGAATGAAAACACAACTCCAGGTATGTTTTTATGAAATAACATTAGAGCATGGCTAAAACACAATAGTCAATTTAGCTCAAGTGACAAGTTTAAAATCTAATTACAGTGGTCTCTCACAATATCACGGTTCACCTTTTGTGGCCTTGTTGTTTTGCAGATTTTTAAAAAATTCCAATTTTATTATACTGGATCAGTGCGCATTGTGTTCTTCTGTGTCCTGATTAGCTAAGGGACTGTAGACCTTGCCGACTTGTCAGTCATTCTCCTCCGTGCCATGTCTCCTGTACAATACAGAATGCATTCAGCTTGCCAAATTTGTTCGATCGCTAGCAGTGTGACTCTGAACTGCTGTATGTTTGCAAGTTTTCTCCCCGACAAAACCCACAATGTAGACAAAATACACGCGTGAGTCACTATTAATAAATTCTTATGTGTCCATCCTTGTAGCTTGATCATTAAAATGTGTTGTTTCTAAAAGCTATCATATTATTTTTCATATAGGAAAATGTTTATGTTTTGATTTCTCAAGCAAATATATTTAGGGCCTGAAAACAGGTTTCATTCTATAATACTGTGCGTTTTTTGTTGAAAATCTGCGACAGTCTGTCTAAACAAGAGAGAAATGTGAAGAAAATGTTAATGCCAGTCTGAGAAAAGTGTATAATGTGTGTGGTGAGGCGTTTACAGCCTTAAAACATGTATAATAATTGTAAAATATATCGCGGATTTCGCCTATTGCGGGTTGTTTTTAGAACATAACCACCGCGATAAACAAGGGACCACTGTGATAAAAGGAGAAGTTCAATTTGTCAACTGGACAAAGTTTGTTTGGTTGAAAACGTTTCGCCGCTCATCCGAGAGGCTTCGTCAGCTTCGTCAGACAAAGTAAACAAACTTTGTCCAGTTGACAAATTGAACTTCTCCTTTTATCATGGATTCTACCTGGACGACTGAGGGACTTTTCACGCAAGGGACCACTGTATACACAAATGATGCACCAAAACAGTCTATTTTAATGTATAGAATTGTAAACACATAAGACCCTTCATAGCACAGAATGTACAGCATGTTTTACACACATTATTTTTTCACACACAGAGTGCTGTATCACCTCCTGGTCACTTGCTTCCAGCACAACACTCAAATCCATAGAATCTCTTTTTAAAAAGTCAATAAAAACTTACTCATGTCACCACTGAATTTTAGATAAGTTTAGTTTACTCAGTTTTGCATAACTTCGTTCATTTCAAAAAGTAATTTTCATATTCAGAGCTTTGCACAGACTATCTCCTCCACGGGGGCATGTTATAAAACCAAAGACTGCGTGTGTGTGGGTGTGTACCAGGGCCACAGCTCGAGGGGACTGTGAGGTAGCACACAAATGCACCACATTTGGACAAACTGTGATGTCTGTCATAGGGACTAATTATCAGAACACTCTCCCACTGACAATAAGAGAAAGCCTGTGAGCACTTTTAATCTGGCCTTTTACCGTTCTGTGTTCTGTCTGTGTGTAACTGTTTTTCTATGTTGTATTTGTTCTCTGGGTCACCTGCCTAGGGACAACATGCTATAATCTGACATATTTACACTGTAATCACAGGTCTTCATTAATATGCATATTCTCGATCAACCCCCGTTCTCACCGTGACCGGCACTTTGTTGTGACGTTTACAGCTACGTCTGCGGCCATTGGGAACTGTAGAACCCTGAACTCAGCAGACATTTTCTTTTATAAAGTAATTTTACATTGATATTGCGATTTCAAATGTGCAAATTACAATGTTGTGGAAAAAAGTCACCCTCCTCGTCCTGATTTCTTAGTTTTTTGCATGTGTGTCACACTTAATTGTTTCAGATCATCAAACAAATTAAACATAAAATGCAGTTTTTCTGTGACGATTTTTATTATGTTATATTATTTATTATTTATAAGAAAAAAATACTATCCAAACCTACATGATCCTGTGTGAAAAAGTACTCCCCTCCCTTGATAAATGATGAGGTGACTGTGATTAATCAAATAATTGTGGAAAGCTGAGTTCAGTATCATAGCCACACTCAGGCCTGTTGCTGCCAGATCTTTCAAATCAAGAGATCACTTAAATAGAACTTGTCTGACAAAGTGAAGTTGGCCATACTGAACCCAAGATATCATGCCTCGATCAAAAGAAATTCAGGAGCAGATAAGAAGAAAAGTAATTGATGTCTCAGTCTGGAAAAAGTTACAAAGCATTTCTAAATCTTTGAGACTCCAGCGAAGCACGGTGAGAGTCATTATTCACTAACGGTACAGTGGTGAACCTTCCCATGAGGGGCCGGCCTCCAAAAATTACACCAATAGCAAAGCGACGACTAAGACAAGAGGTCACAAAAGGACCTCAAAAACCGTCCAGTGTGCCTGATTTAAAACAATTCTGCAAAGAAGACTGGACCAAAAATTCCTCCACAGCGATATGAAAGACTGATTTCCGGTTACTGCAAAGGCTTGACTGCAGTTGTTGCTGAGGGTGGTTCCACCAGTTATTAGGTTTAGGGGGCCATGTAAGTTCAGATGGCTTTTTTCAGCAATTAAAACAGCATTTTGTATTTTTTATTTGTGTTTATGGATTTATTTTTTGGGCAAGTAAGCAATTTACATTCTTTATGCATTACAAAAGTTCAATCATAACAGAAATAGCAACAACAAAAAATAGTTTAATTTAATTTAAATGTCTGAAGAATACAAAAGAAAGAAGAGGGGGTGCCCTCTTCTTTCTTTTGTATTCTTCAGACATTTTACATTAGACCATATGAACTAGTGAGAACAATGAGTCACTGTCATTTTGTGTTTACCTTGTGTTATCTTTGTCTAATATTTAAGTTTGCTTCATCTAAAATGACTAAGAGCGACAAACGTGCAAAAAAAGTAAGAAATCCGTAAGGGGGCAAATAATTTTTATCAGCACTGTATAACATAATGACACCCATATAACACGGGTGTCATAAATTATGATTATATAGCAGACTATAAAGCAGATTATATAGCAGACTCAAGCAGACTTAAAATTAATCAAGTATCTAAATCATAGAGCAGTGTTTCCCAACCAGGGGTAAAAGTACCCCTAGGGCAGTGCTTCTCAATTATTTTCTGTGACGCCTTCCTTAGGAAGAAAAAATGTCACGCCCCCCTCCCTGCGCGCGACTATAAATAGTATTATTTGTCTAGAAAATTGTTATTAGTACGCCTCTGCATAACATTGTATCCTTTATTAACATTAAAAACAAAAAAAGAAAGAAACTTACAACAAAGACCACTGTCTTTTTGCACTGAGGACTCAAATATTAATGTGTTTTTAATGCAGATTTGCGCACATTTGTTTACGTTTTACAGAAACAAAACTTAGTTTATGCAAATAAGCCATGTGGTTTTAAAAGCACTGAAAAAAAAACAAAAAATGCTCTCTCCTTGTGCCGCTGATGCGTCAGCTTCTGTTGGACTAAAGGACACGACTCAGTGGAATATACGTGTTTTTTCTGTGACAGAGGATGTTCTGCTGATGGTGAGTCTGTTCTGTATATCGCGTATTTAAGGTTGCCGACCCCTGCCCCAGAGCAACAACGAGAGCGCCACTGCCAACTACTGTTGTTGATGTGCAATTACACTTCTAGTTCTAGTACAGTACGGCAAAAAAGCATGTTTCCCAGGGTCACACGGGCCCCCCCTGGCATCACACCGCGCCCCCCAGGGGACGCCCGCCCCACTATTTGAGAAGCACTGCCCTAGGGGTACGCGAGCACACTGCAGGGGGTACTCGGCAGTGTCGTTGCCAGGCAAAGGGGGAGATATTTTTTTGAATTTTTTAATTCCAATTTGAGTAAATTTGAGTTAAAGAAAAGAGAAAATGCCTGAGAATTACATTTTCTAATTAAGGAGATGAAATAAAATGATTTTCATTTAATAATCTGATGTGTCACATTCTACTTTTGGAGAATTATCAACACGTTTGAGTGAGGGGGTGCTTGAGGTATGACAAAAAGGCTCAGGGGGTACACAAGACAAAAAGGTTGGGAAACACTGCCATTGAGAAATCCCATATCCTCATCCACTTCTTGAGTAGTTTTCATTAGCGCACTTGTTGACAATACTGCCACTCTATTTTATTCTATTTTATTTATTGCATGTTAAGTGTTGGTTTACATTCTGCTCCAAGCACCGCAGCAATTTCCTAATGTTGTGAACTTGTTCAAACATATGGCATTAAAACCTTTCTGATTCTGATTCTGAATACAAAAGTTTGAAGGTGATTCGACAGATGTGTCCGCCCCCTCAATGCACACATAGCACTGAATATTCACGGTCTACTTCTCCAAACAAACAGCCAACTCTGCCATAGTCTATAGACACAAGCTGTGACTAATGTATGTGTCCTCCATTCGCGCTTCTTAATATACTTTTAATTGGCTCCAAACACAAGGTTTTCCAAATGATTGTTGGGCTGCCAAGCAAAAGAAAAGCTCAGGGCAACATCTTGAACACAACACTGAAAACATGCAGAATTAATCAAGATGAAGCCAGCACAAAATCAACACAGAAATTGTATTCCGTGACCTCAAATATACTTTTTTTTCTCTTTTCTTTCAATGGCATCCAAACAAACCTCTCAAACAATCATCTTTCAACTGATTCTTATGAATGTATTCTATCTACCTCTGTTCTTTGTGCTATATCTTCCTACCAGCTACATCACCAGTGCCAAGGTTCAAGAAGACTTTTTATTTTTTATCATATTGTTCAATCATTGCATTGACGGCATCTCTCTGTCTGAATATAAACTTTTTTTTCCTATTCATTAAAGGAAAGCTATTATGCAAATGTAACTTTTGCCCAGATTGTTGCGTCACAGGTAAGAATCTGGACTTCTCTTGTGCAGTGCTTAAATTCATAAACCAGCATCAGACTCTTTCAATGGTCAAACTGTATTCACAATGAATGCAGATAGTACAGAATAGAAAAAAAAGTGCCACAAAAATGCATGTGTGTTCTTAAATTATGATAAAAGAAGAAATTCAATTTGTCAACTGGACAAAGTTTGTTTGGTCGAAAACGTTTCGCCGCTCATCCGAGAGCGAATGCTGGTAAGACACTTGCTTATATCTTGCTGCAGGGAGGAGCTAACTAGCCAACTACTAGGCTTAAGAATGGAATTATAGATGGGAGACAAATTATGTCTGACTCCACCATTTCTGTTCAGAGAAGGATTCTCTTTTTTGACAAAAATAGCCTCTTTAACTCCCCTCTCAAACCAATTCTTTTCCCTGGCTAAGATCTGAACCTCACTGTCCTCAAAAGAATGGCCCGTGGGTTCTAGGTGAAGATGTACGGCAGATGACGGTCCACTCTGGCACACCCGCCTGTGTTGGTACATCCTCTTGTGAAGTGGCTGCTTGGTTTCTCCAATGTAGCGCTCACTGCAGTCTTCACTACACTGAATGGAGTAGACCACATTGCTTTGTTTGTGGCTCGGTGTGTCAAAAAAGAGAATCCTTCTCTGAACAGAAATGGTGGAGTCAGACATAATTTGTCTCCCATCTATAATTCCATTCTTAAGCCTAGATCAAGCAAACAGGGGAACAATAGGGCTAGCCAGGTCCGGGCCAGAGGTGTGAAAAACAGTTGTTGTAGGGATGAATAGGTATGCTAATCTAGACGCCAGAGAAACAAAAAACTGAAACCAATGAGATAGTTTCGGAAAGTAGTTAGCTAGTTAGCTCCTCCCTGCAGCAAGATATAAGCAAGTGTCTTACCAGCATTCTAATTAGAGCTGACGAAGCCTCTCGGATGAGCGGCGAAATGTTTTCGACCAAACAAACTTTGTCCAGTTGACAAATTGAATTTCTTCTTTTATCATGGATTCTAACTGGACGACTGAGGGACTCTTCACGTTCTTAAATTATGTACTGTGCTTTGCCTGTTTGGCTTTTGTGTATTTCTACTATAGTAAAAATAGATTGATTTCTGGGTGTTGCTTTAGGACAGGGGTCGGAAACCCGCGGCTCCGGAGCCGCATGCGGCTCTTTGATCCCTCTGATGCGGCTCAATACAGTGGTCCTTCATTTATCATGGTGGTTACGTTGTAAAAATAACCCACGATAGGTGAAATCTATGAAGTAGTCAGCTTTATATTTTACAATTATTCTACATGTTTTAAGGCTGTAAACGCCTCACCACACACATTCTTCACTTTTCTCAGACTGGAATTAACATTTTCTCACATTTCTCTCGTTTAAACAGTCAATCTTTTGTAGATTTTCAACAAAAAAAGCACAGTTTTATAGAATAAAATCAAAGATCCAAACCTGTTTTCAGGCCCTAAACATATTGCGTGTATTTCACAGTTCCTCTGACCGAGCCTCTTTGTCCTGGCGCCGCTCCACTGTCGCGGGTTTTGTCGGGGAGAAAACTTGCAAACATACAACACTGCGATCGATCAAACATTTATAAAAATCCAGCAAACTGAACGCATTCTGTACTGAACAGGAGACATGGGACGGAGGAGAGTGACTGACAAATCGGCAAAGGTTCAAAATGGCAAAAAAAAACTGTTATATGCAGTGTTATTTCATTTTAAATTTCAAAAGAGTTTTGTGGCTCCCAGTATTTTCTTTACTGTGTGAAACGGGTCCAAATGGCTCTTTGAGTGGTAAAGGTTGCGGACCCCTGCTTTAGGATTAAGACATCTACAAGATAACAGTACAATATAGGGAGGTGGACCCATTATTTAAATGATGGCAGAAAAGAGAGAATACAATAGTGTAGACGCATTTACAAGAAAAGGTGGATAGAAGTAGGAGTGGGACATTGTCATAACACATTTGTCTTTTCTGTCTTTAAAAGATGTGTTGCATCATACCTGCAGTTTATTACCCTTGCTACCTTATTAACAAGCATTAGTAACTTATTTTTGTCAGACATAATATTTTCTATTCCATTTCAGTTGACCCTGTAGCCCTGTAACTATGGACTTGAATGGATCAGCCTTAATTGAATAATCTGTGAGAAGAACTGAACAAAAAGCAAAATAAATCAATAAATAACCTTGTGCCTCACCTCATATACAAATATAATTTGTCATAATTATATGTAATTGTATGTAATTTTGTTCATTTCCACAAACAAAATCAAAATGAGGAATGACAGTGAGAATGCTATATAATTTTTCTCACATTTAAAGGTGCACTATGTAACTTTCCAGTTGGGGGCTCGTCACCTGCTTGTTTCTACGGCTATATCATTGTTCTACCTGGAATGCTCCACAGTATGACATTAAACAGCTCTACCTTATATTTATTCAATTACAGGTGGTTTTATAGTTCAAAATACCTACAAAAAGAGGTATTCTGACTGTGATTGGGGTTGCCCCTCCACAGATCTGACTTTTAACTTGGCCTGGTTTGGATTTCATGAAGATAGAAAGGTTTAATCCCACACTTTGAAACATTCCAGACATTTCCATGGAGAAAAACATTTATCTGACCCTCCACCAGAAAAGTTCCACAATGCACCTTTAAGTCTAAATTAAATTTTTTTTTTATTAAATACACTGAGTGACTGAGTATCCAGTGTGTTACCTGCAGAGGCGTGGGCTGCTGCTCCACTGGCACTATGAGCACCACCAGGACGTGATCGATGCTCAAGTACCCGAACACGTCGCACTGAGGCACAGACACATGGAGCCGCAGCACCCTGAGGACCTCCTGCACCGTCACTGGCTCCTCACGCTTCAGCTGACAACACATCAGACACACTGTTACCAAAGGCTGGAAAGAGTACGGAACGTCTGTACACAAGTAAAACTGCAAATACTGCTGCAAAATGTGTACAGTGGTACCTCACCTTACGAAAGACCCGACCCAACAAACGAAAATTTCATGTTACGAAACGCCTTCACGTTAAATTTTGGTCTCTAGATAAATAGATAGATAAATTCAAGTTACGAAACGCGAAATCTCAAAAATTCAAATATACATTATACGCTTTTCTCAGACTGGATTTAAACTTTTCTCACATTTCTCTCTCGTTTAAACACTCAAACTTTCATAGATTTTCAACAAAATGTATTAATAGTGAAGCGTGGGGGGAAGGGGGAGGGTGGAGAAGACACATGCGCGCAGACACATGTGTGATAGCGCAGCATGACCCGGCGCGGGGCTGCTAGCGCAAGACCCATGCTCAAACCGTGCCATGTCTAAACCAGGTCTGAACCAGGTCTAAACCAGATCTGAACCAGGATTAGACCACCGCGGGTCTTGCCTGCGTTCGTTCATGCGCTCAGACTGCGTGCAGTCCCGAGGGGAGTCCTCGCTGCTCGCCTCAGCCGTGACTCGAAACGAAACCAGGAAATAGACCCGCACGCAGCGCTTTAATCCACCTGGTTTAGTCCTGGTTTAGTCCTGGTCCAGTCTTGGTTTAGTCCAGGTCTAGACCTGGTCCAGTCCAGGTTTAGACCTTGGTCTAGACCTGGTATAGTCCAGTTTAGTCCTGGGTCTACAGTCTCTACGCAGGACACAGTGTTACACTATAAAAAAAAAAGTTACACTATTTAAAAAAAAACTTGGAATGAATCAGGCCTTTTCCATTGAAATAGCTACTCAACTTACGAAAAATTCACGTTACGAAACCACTTCTGGAACGAATTAATTTCGTAAGGTGAGGTACCACTGTACTGACAGTAAAGTTTAAGTATACACACACACACACACACACACACATAACTTTAGGCTTTAAAAGTCCTATATTATGCAAATTTTACTATTGAAACCTATTTGTCATGTTAGAATGTTGCTACCTCCTCAAAACATACCTGGAGTTGTGTTTTGTTTCATTCACATGTTTGAGCTACCTTTTACTTTTGTTCAGTAGAGATCGGCTATTCCACGACTGAAATTATCCACATGATTCTAGTGAAGGTGTATGGAGTTTAAAACACAACGGAGCACTTCCTGTATTACCACATAATATACTCAGATTAATTATGCAGGGTTTGCGTGTGAATGAACTGTGAATGAAACAAAACACAACTCTAGGCATATTTTTGTCATCATTGGGGTCAAAATTGGCCCTGTCCCTACTAGTGTGGTCACAATATTAACATTTTGAATTTAATTTTGATACTAAGGAATAGACCCGATATGCAATAAAGATTTTAATACCACAATGATCATTTAAAAAACACAACAGACTGTAAATGTCAACAAAAAATAATAGTCCTTTCTTTATGTTACCATGTGATGATACCATAAATGTACGATTTAGGTATCGTTTTAGTATCGATTAGTATTTCCTTTTTGATACTTTTGACAATCCTAATTATTATTCAAATTAAGTCCATTTTTTTTTACAATAAAAATGTTGTATCATGACGACTATAGTGGAAAGTAGCAAAACATAACAACAGTATATTTAAAAGTCTTTTGTTGTATTCTCTTTTCATATATTATTTTTATCACATGGAAAAATAAGACCCATACCTGGTATCTCATTCCACAGGTAATTCTTTCAAACTTTCTTTATACTTCAAGAATCCAACCAAACCACCACATAGAAAGTCCCAGAGTGCATGTCCCCACACAACTTTTCTATGCCGCAATCAATACGTTCTAATTAATGCAGTGGTGCTGCTCATAGCTCAGGCCTATCCTTATGTGAATTCGCTGGTATTTTGTATGGGCAGAGGGAGCTGAACCCTCCTCTCTGATACGCCCCCAGTTGAAATAATGGACTTGAAAACATTGCATTAAAAAACAAAGAAATGTCAAAGTTGCATATTAAGCATCCTCCAAATTATGCTAAACTGACCTTTTTCAGTGATCAAATTGCTTTGACTGCGCAGTTAACTTGGGTCTGTTCACTTTCTGTCCAGTGTGTGTAAGAGTTGTCAAAAAATTCAATCAATCAACCAAAATACTAATCGATACACAAATCTGAGCAGGCATCAAAACTGAAGAAATGACATAATTTAGTAAAAAACGCAAGGTAAGGTTAAAATTACATTCATTTATGATATCAGAATCACCTTTTCCATATTCTAGCGTGTGTAATGTTAACTACTAATACCACGCTGGGGGTGTTCTACGTGGATCTTTCTTGGTGGAATATTCAGCAGTTTCCATGGTGACACAATGCGCACATTAGCACGCAGACAAAAAAGTTTTAAGTCCGAGAACTGTCTGAGGATGGATTTAAACATCACATTTTTAGGAGCCTGTGATGAATACAAGCATTCTCAGTCCTGTTTAGGCGTTTGATTTTCAACTAAAAGATGATAGTGACTTTGCACTTTGCACACAGAAAATGATCTTGTATTTGTTTTTTACAGTTGTCAAAGTCATATAAAGTTGCATTTTTATGTTATGGTAGTTTCACACGATCTGTTTTGTACTTTAATGCTAAATTAATTAATAAATAGACCCATAATTATCTGTCCCAAAATTTAAGTTAGTGAAGATTTTAAACAGTTATACCCACACTGAGTAAGCTGATCGCGCCCTCTTGTGGTAATCCTGTGTAATTACATCTACTTGTGCCCCAGCCACTTTCAACCTGGAATTTATTTTCAGCAACTCCCATTTCTGCGAGTTAGACCAGGTCCACATTCTAAACTCTTTATTACCTTTCTCTTTTCTTGTTGTACAACATGTATTTTGTGTATGGCAATGGAGAAATTAACAAGCTGCTTTTTCAGTTCTGGACAGACACTGGTGACACTGCCTTATATCTGCCTGAAGGGAGGAGCGAACTACACTGAAACTACTCTGAAACTAACACACCTACTTGGTTACAGTTTCTGTTTGTTAGGTAGGCCTACTGAACTGTACTGAGTGTGGGGTCAGATTAGCAGAATCATTCAGTCCCATAATGAGTGCTTTCACACCTCTGCCCTGACCTGGCTATCTCTATTGTTCTCTTTGTTTTAGGTTTGAGGATGGAGTTTTAGATGGGAGACAGATGATGTCTGAGACCTCCATTTCTATTCAAGGAAGGATTCACTTTCTTGACAAAAATAGCCTCTTTAACTCCCCTCTCAAACCAGTTATTTTCTCTGGCCAAGATCTGAACCTCACTGTCCTCAAAAGAATGGCCCGTGGCTTTTAGATGGAGATGTACGGCAGATGACGGTCCACTCTGGCACGCCCATCTGTGTTGGTACATTCTCTTTTAAAGTGGTTGTTTTGTTTCTCCAATGTAGCGCTCGCTGCAGTCTTCACTACATTGAATGGAGTAGACCACATTGCTTTGTTTGTGGCTCAGTGTTTTGTCCTTCATGTGGACCAGGTTTTGTCTTAATGTGTTTGTGGGTTTGAAATAAACTGGGATTTCATGTTGTCTGAAAATCCTCTGTAGTTTATTTAGAAACACCAGCCAGGTAAGGAATGGTTACACCCTTTCTCCTGGGTTCTGATACTCTGTTCTCTTGTTTTTTACCTCTCTTTGTTCTATTGAAAGCCCGTTTAGGATACCCACAAACAGAGAGGGCTTAGTGCACATTTTCCCTCTGTGCAAATAACTCCCAGTTTGTGCTGCAGTGGGTGGTGTGAATCAAAAAGCAGGTATTGGTCAGTGTGTGTGGGCTTCCTGAAGACCTCTACCTGGAGTCGCTGGTCTTCTATCATTACTGCACAATCTAAGAAAGCCAATGTGTTTTCCTTGGCATCTTCACAAGTGAATTTGATGTTCGGATCTACAGCATTAATTATTTGTGTGAGACAGGTTTGGTTACCTTGGAGAAGGTGTTGATGTGCTCCTTGTTCCAGAGGATCTGCAGCATGCTGGCACAGATGGGGCAGCAGGCTCCTGAGGGCAGAGGGCACATGTACAACTCTATTAGTTTATATTATTACTAGGGCTGTCAGTTTATCGTGTTGATTAGATTAATTAATTACACTGCAAATGAACGCGTTATAAAAAATTAATTCATTAAAATTAATTCATTTTGAGTGGCAATTCAATGTGTGTGCATTTTAAATTTTCACGGCCAGGGCCTTTGAATGGCAAGTTTATTTATAAAAAGAAAGAAGACAACAAGAATGATCAACAAGAATGCGCTGATTTGTAGCTTTTGTCAAAAAGAATTTTCCGATCACCGAAGCTGCTCCAGCCTGACGGATCATTTGAACAATAAACACGTCCGGACAAGTTCCATTGTTACTGGTGATAGTGCGCACTTCACCAAACCACCAAACCACGCTCAAATTTGAGAAACGAATGAGCAAAGGAACACATGAAAACTGACAAACTCAATCGCAAAGTGGGTTCGCTCGCTCGATCGCTCACTCACTTACAATCTCTCTCCCTCTCAATCTCTCTCTCTCTCTAAATCTCTCTCTCTCTCACTCTTAAAATGCGATTAATTTGATTACTTAACTCATTGAGTGCCGGTGACGAGTTTTCTCGTCATGTTGAAACCAAACGTTGAGTGCCGTGACGAATATATTCGTCAAGGACGTTTTTCAGCGGGGATCGCTAGAATACGACCTGGAGCAACTTTGAAGGTGTAATTCACGTCTCCCAACCTGTAGGTAGCGATCTTGTATCATTATTTGCCGATCGGAGACGCGGAAAAGAGGAGTGTAGTTTGTGTACTGTGTATTGGCCAGAGGAGCAAGATGGTGAGGCGAGGGGAATCCGGAAAAGCAGAGGACTGTTGACCTATGGAGCGACCTGATCGCTCTTGGGACCCAGGATCCCAGATCAGAGGATCGCAGAGACAAGCCGGATCAAGCAGCGAGGTCAGAGCAGAGATCTGCTGTGCCCGAGGCAGGGGACGTGTCGTGCTCGCGCTGCGCGGAGCAGGGACTCTGATCAGAACTACGACAGCGCCAAAGAAGAAGTTTACTGACTTGGAGCACTAGATTCTGGTCTCCAAAGAGGCATGAGATGAGAAGAATAAGTTTACATGATGCTGCTGTGTGGTAATTGTAATGAATGAAGCTATATGTGTGTGTGCGTTTGTGCGCGCGTGCGTGTGTGTGTGCGTGTGTGTGTGTGTGCGTGTGTGTGCGCGCGCGTGTGTGTGTGTGTAAAGGTTTATGCATGGGCTTGTGTGTATGTACATATATGTGTGTGTATATTAGTTTTTATTATGGGTCTGTACTCTGAGCCTCAATATTGTTGTGAAGTGACAAAGTTCTATTTTATAGGAAAAGATATTATTATATCCTGTAAACATCTCTTGGCACAATTGATTTGAAGGAATTTTCAATTCACAGAGCCTTATATTCTTATATTTGTAAATAAAAAATGTACTTTGTCATCAAAAATCTCTTTCTCTGTTGTTTTAGACGTTTGAGGTGTCACTAAATCCATAAATATTGATGTCAAAATCACCGATCTGCTCGAAATGACTCTTTGTACAAAATGCTCGTTTTCTCCACTTTGTGGTAAAAAAAAACTGTGTTTTTGCTGAAACTTCCCTATGTTCTACTATCAATTACTTGAGAACCGAAAAGGTTCTAGGTGAAAAGAAGAAAGTCAACACTTTATTTTGATGTGTGCCATGTTTATATAGTCAAAGAACTCAGTATTCTGGGGGTCTTGGAAAATCAGTAAAAATACACTAAAACGTCCGGCACTCTGGGGGATAGAATTCTGAAAACAGGCCGGCACTCAATGAGTTAATTACAAAATCCTGTAATTAATTAGATTAATTTTTTTAATCGCCTGACAGCACTAATTATTACACCTGAGTTTTAAGGTGGACTATGTAATTTTTCTAGAAAATGTTGCACCACCTTGTCTCCATGGAAATATTATAGCTTTGACTACTACAATGTTGAACAGTAAGATATTGAAAGGTGGTTATATCCATAGAGAGGCAAATCCACTCACAATAATGCATGTTTTTCAAGGATTTTTTTGCAATAACCATGCATAATTGAACTACTGTGGAACATTTTTGGCAAATCAATATCTCCATGGAGACAAGCAGGTCCAGCAGCAAAGTAACAGTGCAACTTTATGTATCTACCAGTGAAGACTGTATTTCACTGGCATTAATAAATGACCTATCTTGAAATCTGCAAGAAAGTATTAATTCCCAAATGTGCAATTAAGTTTAAGAATTCAAAAAGTTTATTAAATTGTCAAAAAATAATAATACTGGTATTGAAAAAATAGTTTAAATGAGAATAAAAGGCAAATCATTAACAGTTACAGGCAGTTACCTGGAGGAATGACGGCCAGACAGCCGGGGGTAGAGACTGGAGGACACCGGACAAGAGCACAGGAGGAGTCAGGGGCCGAATTAGACAGGGGCCCCACAGCATGACAGGGGCCCGGGTAATCCACCGCCACACGGTCTGAGAAGGCATCACATACGGTTTCGTACGTCTCTCCATTATGACCACATACTGGCTGAGGGCCCCGGCAAGAATCCTGAAAGCATTAGGGGTAAAAAGTAAACAATATGAATAAATGACTAAAATATAATGAGACATATTTTTGGATTATGATCAAGATAGTCGTGTGTAGTTATTGCTGTGTTGTAGACGACATGGCAACATTCTATAGACAAATAATATTTAATACAGGTGGAGGCAGCTAAAATTAAAATTGTTAACATGCAGATTTTTGTTGTTCTAGGGTCTAGTCACTGAAAGAAATGATCAGGTTCAACATTTGTGAATTCACCCATTTGATATTTCATCGCAAAGTACAATATAATCAATGGGGTAAACTTACTGTTGACCCCCATCTGGGAGTATGACATCAACTCTTTCTAGAAGCTCAAAACCACCAATAGACAAGAGACAGTACTCAGGTTTTCATATGGCTTTGCTCCCATTGTACCTTTTAATATGAGGGAACTGGGAATATAAGGATTAAGTGGTATCATAATTTCTCAGATCCTCACATATTTGTTGATAATCAATAGAATAGAATATTTTTTTCATTGTTTTGCTATTTTGTCATAGTGACCTAAGTTTGCAATGTGCAATGACAGAAGAAATTCACTTTCATTTTACAATTCACAACTGACAAAAGAGGTTGGTGAGACTGACTAAGCTAAGGTAAATTAAACTAAACTAAAATCAATTAAACGATAATAAAATAAATATTACAAATAGTAAGCTAACTATCATTAACAAAAGATTCATAGCATTAAATATTTTGCGCCATTAGACATAATAGACACCAGTCCAAAGGGGCAGTAGTACCTGGCAGTGTCCCATGTAGGCGAGGTTCTTGCCAGCCTGCTGCAGGTGGCACAGACTGGGGTGTACCAGGCCCTCAGTGTCACACACAGGCTCCACAGTGGTACGGTCACAGGGGGAGGGTCTGCCCACACACTCAAACTGAGGACAGTCCCCCGAGTCGCTCAGGCATACACGGAACCGAGACACACACCTGTACACAGCACAGCAAAGATTAAGGGAAAAATGGCCTTTGCATTGGACTCTCATTTAAACACTGGACTTGAATGCCGCTTGGTCAACCTGTCAGGAGCAGGTCTTAAGCAAGACTCGGTCAGGACTACATTAGCTGAAGCATTTTAGTTAGTATGCAGTTTAGTTAGGGGGTGCTGTGCTGTCACCCATTTGTCACTGCAGCATTAGAGGACAGTGAATTTTATTCTTCATGTATTATCCAAAAATGAGAACCTCGCACTTCAATCTCTTCAGACGGGTGCGTTGGAGGCAAGGGAGCAGACCCAGAACACACGAGGAGAAAACAATCCTTTTTTGCCTTATGAAGGCCTAGGGCCGAAACGTTGCATGTCTTAATAAATTTCTCATTTTCTAAGTAAGACGGAGTGCGGGATTGTTTTCTCCCCATTCTTCATGTATTAAAAAAGGACAACATGAAGTGTACAGCGGTATACTACATACAGTACCTCTGGCTCCTGGAGCACGGCTTGCGGGCACAGGGGTTGGTGAGGCGGCACTGTCCAAACACAAACTGGTGGTCCTTGAAGCCCATGCAGCGTGCCACACATGCGCTTGGGTAGGTGCGCCCGTTAGACGCACACACAGGAATGAAGTGGTCTGGACAGCTGCATGGAAGACCTGTGGAGGACAAGGACGATTACAGAAGGAATCCACTAAATACCTGTTGACCTGGTTTGATAATAAATTCAGAAAATAGCACAAGAATTGCATTTTAATTCTAGTCAGTTAAAGTTTGGTACAAAAAAAGCACTTGATTGCGGTGTGAGAAGAGTACAGAGCAGAGAAACATACCAGTGAAGTGGTGCCTGTCCCTCTCAGAGCTGCCCTCGCTCAGACACTCTCTGGTGGAGCACACTGTGTCTCCAGAGAAACACGAGCAGTGGTGACAGTCGATCTGGAAGGATGTCCCGTGACCTGCAGAATGTAAAATAAGTTCAGCTGATTTTATTTCTGCCAAAACGTAAATCATGATTGATAACAGAGCCTGGTTTAAAGACATTTACAATTATATTTTACATCAATTGTATATTATAGGAGATTGTGTGACACTTTTTTTAAACTAGGTTTTACTAGACAAATACACCATACTCACTCTTCCTCTGCCCGCCCACCATGCAGGCCTTGGTGGTGTCCACACAGGGCATCTCCACACAGTTCTCCAGACGCCCACTAGCCCCACAGCTGCATACCTCGTAGCAGCCGGCTGGAGCGCTACGGGAGGGCACCTGGATTAGAGCATCCTGCTGCACCAGGAACTCCGAAGCCTCACCCAGTTTACATGCTGAAAACAAATTAATTTTGAGAATGAGATTTCAGAGTATATTGCAATCAACTTGAAACGCAATTTGAGTTCACAATTATCAAATCACAAAGACTGCAGTTTTTTTTACATTATAGAATGTCCTTTGTAAATAACAGATAGAAAATTATAGAAAATCTTGTTGTACATGTTTATACCTCAACAAACATGTTCTGGAATGGGATGGGGTCTGTATGGGATTCTTGTATCCCACTTGTATCAGTTCATATTTCAGTCTACTCTCAAATGTTAATGCTCCTGAATTTGTTTACTTAAATTGCATCATCTAATCTAATCTAAATGGAAATCTAATTGTAATTATAATATCCAACCTTTATGCACATAAATAAAACAAACTCTGAGTACACATTGTACATTAATAGTTATAACTGACTATATTATGAACTAAAAGCGAGTGAGGAATGTGCTCTGGTCTGTGCAGCACCTGGCACACAGATGTAGGGGAGGCAGTTGTAGTCGTCCAGGCAGCCTCTGCGGTTCACCTCACACAGGTGGTTAGTGGAACAGGGGTTGGGGTTACACGGATGGATCACCTCCTCCACCACACTAGTTGGGTGGATGCTGGGAGCTGCGTACACACACACACACACACACATTATACTGTGTCTGAAGCAGCACTGTTAAGGTTCAGTAGTGTCTCACTGAGATAAGTGTGCAGGGGGATGCAGCGCTCTGGGTCGTCCGCCGGGGAGAGCAGCTCACAGATCCTCTCTGGAGTTTGGCCCTCTTGGAAGCGCCTCCTGTCCCCACACTGGGTCAGGATCTCTACACAGTCAGACCTGCACACACACATTTAAAATATATTACACCATATCATCAAGATATTCACAGATAGATACTAAACTAGTGGGTACACATCATCATCGTATAAAAGTGAAGCACTTGTGGTTGTGGCTTGAGCCCAGCAGAACTATACACAGCAAGATGGATTCTCACTAAATTTCTGAGATCACAAGCTCATGAGAATTGATCTTGAGAGACTCCTGCAGTACGACTAATTGGCCGGGTGGCCCAATGACAGAGCAGCATTGAGGTTTGTGTAGAACCCAAAGGCAAAGCAAACCAAAACAAACATGGCAATGCCAGCAGACATACTTCAGCCTATTTTACTGAAAATACAGAGTATTGTTTGTGAAAAATGTGCAGAAATTAAGCACAGAGAAGATGTACATGCTTTTCTCTCTACTTGATGTAACAAACAGTCTGCTGTTCCTCATGAGTTCTGCCTTTTCTGGATTGCTTTCAGCAAGAGTGGCTCCAGACTGATGAATTGAGTTCTACACATATCAGTCTGGTGTGAGCCAGTTGTAAACTGTGTTTGATCCTGTTCTCGTCCAGGTTTAGTTCTGGGTTTAGTCCAAGTTTAGTCAACATTTTGATGTGCAAGTGAGAGCACAACTTTGACAAATACAGATAAATAATAGAACATTTTTGATAACTAATTTTTGTTAGAATTTACAATATGTTCGCAAAGTATATTAATATTGTACGATCATTTCAGAATGTACATGTATTAAACTGCCATCCTCCTTGATTTTAGCTCCCTAATAGTTTTTTAGGTTATAACATCACATGACCATAGGACATTTCTGACAGCTCTTGCTGTGTATCTCTTGAGACAGTGCACCTCCTGCTGGTGGGGTACGTACTTGCAGATGAGGCTGCCTCTGGACCTGCTGTGGCAGGGTTTGATCTGCAGCACACAGGCTACAGCCTTCCAGGTGTCAGGGAGGCATTTCCTTATGTCCAGCACTGGGATGTTCATGTAGGGCATCTTGATGGTGCCGTTGGACCACAGTTTGAAGTCGTTCCTGGCGCCCTGGTCTGACTGCACGTTACAGCTGCGGAAGAGCTCTGTGGGCCTGGACACAGAGGGAATACAGCCATGTTATAATGAGGTTATGATGTTTTGTTTCATTCGCACATGTAGACTGAGTAGATTTTATTATAATTCCTGAGTTTCAGATGACGTCATAACATTTTACTGGACTATAACATTTAATACAGATGTGGGGCAATTAAAATGAATATTGTTAAGATGTTGATATCTGCTGTAATATGGCAGGTTCTATGGTCCAGTCACTAAAAGTCACTTAATGATCAGGTTCAACTTTTGTGTATTTCCCTTTTGGATATTTCATGATAAAGTATAATGCAATACATCCCCCATTTGGGAGTATGATATCATCACATCCAAGAATCTGAAAACGATACATTTACTTTTTTTTAACAGATATATGTGAACCTGTGAACCTAGCTCAAGATATTTCCAAATGTGAGACCTATTAAATTAAACTAGTCAGAACTACTCATACGAAAGAAATCTAACCAATGTGGCTATTCATTTCAGTTGAAAACAAGACACAGTGTTCCAGCAGTGATGTTCTGGTCCAGCTGTGGGCAGTGATGACAGATTTGGGCTGGAGCTCTGGGTGTGTCCCCGTGGTTATGGAGGACTTGTTTATCCAGCGCTGGGCCTGTCTAATGTGACTCATCAGCAGCTCATTCAGTCCATAGTCATTTAACCCAAAGCAGTGACTCAATAGACAGGCTCACGTGTTATTACTTTCACTGCAGTCACTTAAGCAGCTAGGTCTAATGTGCATTGTTTTTTTGGGACAAAATTGGGAGAATAGAAGTAACTCCATTGATCTAGTGTTGTCACAATACTGACATTTCAAGTTCAATTTTAATAGTAAAGAATAACGACTTGATGCTCAGTGCTGATTCCAATGCAACGATAATAAAAAATGCTCATTCTTTGGACAACAGAATGTGATTTTCAACATTAAAGTGCCCATATTACACTATTTTCTGAACTACTGGTATGTTATAATGTTGTTTCCTCAACTAAAACATGAGTGCTTGATTTTGTTTCAGTCACAGTTCTATACATACACAGAAACCCAGCTGAGTTCCTCTCTAAAATGGAAAACATTCCTTTTTCCACCTTGTGATGTGTTGTGGCAATAAAAAAAGTGCTCCATTGTGTTTTTAATCTTCACTAGGATCATATGGATAAATTCTGCCCTAGAATTTCCAATATCTACTGAAAAATATGTAGCAAAGGTAGCTGTTAACAAGGTGGAACAGAGTATTTTTTTACTTTTTATCTCATAATTTTAACTTTCTTATCTCATAATTTGGACTTTTTATCTCAAAATTTTGACTTTCTTATCACATAATTTTGACTTTCTTATCTCATAATTTTAACTTTACTATCAATAGTTTTTCTAGTTTTGATCCTAGTTTTAGTATTGATTAATACCTGATTTTTGATACTTTTGACAACCCTATTATGAACAAGTTCCATATTAACCATCATTATAGATGTGTATTTTGATAGTGTGAACTGAAGACAATAATAATCTTGAAGAGAAGTATTTTTTCTACACAAAATGTAGCATGAATTATTATTGACCTTTTTTAAATTTAAAATATATTTATTGTCCCATCATATCCAAATGAGACAGTAATGTCTTATACACTAAAGCTAATAACATAGATGAGACATGAGTTTGTCCTTCGCCCACAGACAGGACAATCCGGCCCTGGGCCCTGTGGCCCCTGTTAGTGGCCCCTGCTGCTCCAGTCTCCACAACACGACTTTGAACTCCTCAGGGTTCCGCGGGGCTATCACATACATGCTGGTATACTGCTATTATGAGTATGTTTATTTATTAGCATGTTAGCCATGGAATGTTCCCGTCCCCAGCCCTGTCGTCTGAAGCCACTCCAGATATAAGTTTCTCCTGTGGTTAGAGTTTGATGGTAAGGTCACGATGACGCTCAGTCAAAAAATAATGGAAACATGAGACTTGCAGTTGTTTTAAAAGATGACTAAAATAGGCTGTACTAGATCATGAACTAAGCCCTAACTCGTGTGATGAGTATGATGACTAAAACATAAACAAGTGCACTGTAACTGTGTCACTGGGCAAAACACTTTACCCACACCAGCCACATGAATGCCAACTGCAGAAATGTTCAAGACTCAAGAATGCCCAGTCTTTTCTGATCTTTGGGTTGGTTCTGGTCAGTATAGAACGCTCATCGACCAAGCCACACAGTCACCCTCTCAGCTCAGATCAGAAACCTTGGTTTCATCTTCGATCCCGCCCTCTCCTTCAGACTACATCACCAAGACTGCCTTCTTCCACCTTCATAACATCGTCTGCCTTCACTCCTTCCTCTCCCCCTCTGCTGCAAAAACTCTCATCCATGCCTTCATCACCTACAGACTTGATTACTGCAATAGCCTCCTTTATGGACTTCCCTCCACTGACCTTCAAAAACTTCAACATGTTCAGAACTCTGCCGCTCGCCTCCTCACCCATACCCGCTCACGAGATCATATCATCCCCATTCTGCAACAACTCTACTGGCTCCCTATCCAACAGTGCATCAATTTCAAGATCCTCCTGATCACCTCCAAAGCTCTCCATAACCAGGCTCCTCCTTACCTCTCAGACCTCGTCCAGCCCCACCGTCCCTTCAGTTGCCTCCAATCAGCTGACTCTAACCTTCTCACTCTCACAGTCAAATCAAAGCACCGGACCTTGGGGGACCGAGCCTTTGCCATGGCCGCCATGGCCTCCAATCTCCATGTACGCTGGTGCATGAGTGTGTTTGTGAGAGTGAATATGGGATAGAGGATGGAAAATATGAAAAATGTTGTGTATCTCATGTATGCCCATTACAGTAACAAGCATTGTCCTGAACACGTTAACCACCCAATGACATCATGAGGGGGGACAGAGCATTTTAAGCTTGGGATAGATAGGGTGAAGGCCAAATATACTTCACATCTCAAACATGTAGGTATTAAACTATACATCATTTCCACGATGTACTGTATTTGATGAGAAAACAGATACTATGACTACTATGAAGTACATTTTAGCATAGTTTAGCATAATATTAGACTCATATCCTCTCTAGTTATCTCATATATTTGACACATTTAAGTCTATGCCCACTTTAAGCACACCTGTATTGCTGTGTGTACTGAGCAGTGAAATGGGGTCACCTGTTGTTGAAGTTAGTGCAGTAGCCCAGGTCCTTGCAGCCCAGTTGGCAGGGCTCCCTCACATCGGACAGGCAGCTGATGAGCTCGGCCTCCACAGGGTTGTACTCACACCGCTGGTCAAAGTCCTGCCATGTCTGAGAGCCCCAGTTTGTGCTCATCTCCTCACACATCTCTCTATGAGGGACAAAAACAGTTTATTTTGCATCTTGACACAAAATCAAATAATGAGGTCTCTAAAATGTTTGCACTTTTCCCCCTTCAAATTCTTATTATTTTTATGTAATACATCAGATTCCAGACTAATTGTTTTTTAATTAACTAAACAAAGATGCAGTATGGAAAATTTCAGGTGGATGCAACGTTCATGTCTCCATGGAGATTGCCAGGTCATTGCTTTGCCTGGAGAGTTGCACATTATGGCATGACAAGCCTGTAACTTTTAATTTATTTTCTCCCCTAGAGGCTTTATTGGACACGACAGCTGTAGCGTGAAAAGGTGAGAGAGTGTCAGGATATGCGTAAAATGGTCAAGGCCCTGAGGTGCACCCACAACAACACAAGATTAAGTAGTTTGCAAAAGGAATTTGATAGAGGTACTCAGGCCAAAGATCCAGTCTATGAAAATTTATAGCAGGAATTAAACTTATCCAGGCCAATTTTACAGCGCCAGGCCAATTTTCAAGTAAAATCTATGCTCACAGTAAGAATGCAGATATTTAATGTATTTTTCAATTAAAACACCTGTAATTAAATCAATGCATGGTCTATATATATAATGTTCTACTATGGAACATTACAGGCAAAGCAACCAACATCTCCATGGAAAGATGCCCGCACCCAGAAGTCACATACAGTAGTTCATAGTTACAGTACAGCCTATGTAAACTGGACGTGATTGGCACCTGCAGAGGGAGGTGTTGGCTTTGGCGCAGCAGTGCAGTTTGGCCTGGTCCATCTTGGCAGGGTGGGGGGTCTCCTCTTCAGGTGGGGAGGGGGGGTGAGCGCTGCCCAAGAAGCACTGCCACAGGGGGTCCTGGGGGAGGGGCTGGGAGCCACACTCCTCAATGAGACCCTCCATGATCTCGTGCTCCGTGTTCATGGTGCGAAGGATTCGACGGCAGGCCACCTGACAGTGGCTCTGCTCGGCTCGATCGCAGCAGTACAGGCCTGGAGGGAGGAAGAGGAGGGTTCAGTGGAGAATATGATGGGGGAAGTTTTGGGCACAGAAGCGCTGTGTGAATTGCGTGTGTCACACTCTCAAAGCGTGAGACTTGAGACTTGACTCATGCTAGCTCACACCATTCCATCACATGCTAGCTAAGCAGTCTCTACACCCTCTCTCTGCTATTCCGATATTCAGCACCCATCGACTCATGTCGTTCACTCCATTTCAGCTCGTGCTGCTCACGCAATTTTGACGTACGCTAGCTGTCTTTAAACCCACTGCCATCAATTCACATTCCGGCCCTTGCTGTTTCACGCTATTATAGCTCAGGCTGCTCACGTCATCCATTACAAGCTAGCTTAAGCTATTGTAACCACGTGTCACACTATGCAGCCCCTCCCAGCTCCGCCCTCACCTGAGCTACACCATCTCAGCTCACCACCTCTTTCCTGATCGAGAATCCTACCATCGACATCAGCTCATGACTTCACTATTCCATCCTATACGCGTCCTCAGCGATGCTCTCCTCATCTAATCCTCATCTCCCCCTGCTCATGCTACATCATCGCATTCCTTCGTCATTCTCTGCTCTCATGTCATGACTACTAACTGTCTCCAAATTCGCCCGCTCTCATCCGTCCAACATTCAACCCGTACCCGCCCTGTGAACATCCCCAATATGCACCTCCACCCTCAGGTCCTCAGCTGTTCCACAGGTTCCAAGCCGACTGACAACTAGCCGACTGGGTCTCACGACGGCTCACCCGGCTCTCACGACCGCATGACAGCTCGCCTGGGTCTCAAGACGGCTCGCCTGGCTCCCACAACGGCACGACAGCTCGCCTGGCTCCCACAATGGCACGACAGCTCGCCTGGCTCCCACTTCGGGTCTCCTGACCCACAACGGGTCTCTCTCTCTCGACCCACGATGCGTCTCTCGACCCACGTCGGGTCTTTCTCTGCCTCTCTCTCCCGACCCACAACGGGTCTCCCTCCTGACCCACGATGGGTCTCCCTCTTTCCGCCTCTCTCCTGACCCATGACGGGTCTCCCTCCCGACCCACGACGGGTATTTCTCTGCCTCTCTCTCTCTCCCGACCCACGACGGGTCTTCTTCTCTCCACCTCTCTCCTGACCCCGTCAGGTCTTCCTCCCGTCAGGTCCCCCCCCCCCCCCCCGACCCTCATCCCTCATCCATCTAACCCTCATTTCATAATTCAACATTCGAGCCTCGCTTCCTTCACCTACAGGTTCCTACGCTTGCCATCCGCACCCATACTGAAGGACCCATACTGTTGCTGTCAGCAACAGGAATGAACAATCAGAAAATAAACAAGTGAACCACTCAGTTAGGAAACGTAAACGAGTCCAGTGATGGTTTATGGACCTTAAAACTGTGCAGGAGAAGTCAGAAGTTTTATCCTATTTTTGAATAAACCAGATCAAATTATAAAAGAAAAAGACTCCACAACATTTAAGAAAATCTCCACCAAATGAAAACACTGCTGTAAAATTGAATGCATTGAAAATAAATGAGATTACATGGTTAAATTTAAAGCCATAAAGAGTAGGTTGGTTGATGGGTGATGTTTAGTTGTGTGTGTGTGTGTGTGTGGTGCGGCGCTCACTGTCCAGGGGGCTACGGATGGGGTAGGATTTGGTGAAGTTGTTGACACAGTTGAGGAGCTGGCTGCTGTGGCTCTGGCAGTAATCCTTCACGGCGTTGATCTGAGACACGGTCAGGGTGGAGTCCGTCCTGAAGATGGCCTGGCAGTACTCACGGCAGATGGTGTGGCGACCCGCGTAACTGCAGCACGTGGAACCAACTGCACCCATCACAGCACAACAATCAGCAAAACTATAGGTATTAGCTAAGAGGGAATACCCAAATGTCCATCAATTCAGAAAAATATTAGTCTTAATTGAGATAGCCAGATCAAACCTCACACACATTGCTGCTGTGTCCTTGAGCAAGACATTTTTAACTCAAAAACCTACCCCAGTCAATGCATGTGTGACCGGATGTAACAGGTTTCTTAACTTTTTTCTTTAAAGAAACAAATGGAACAAACTGAAACTCCACCAGCTTGTCTCCATGGAGCTTGTTGCTTGTCTCTATAGTGATGTTATTGCAAGGAATGTTCCACAGTATGCATTAAACTGAAAATCATTCTAACAGTGAGAGGCATCACATCTCCTCAGATCTGACCTGTAACTTACACCAGCTGTCTCAATTGAAATAATAATAATAATAATAATAATAATAATAATAATAATAATAATAATAATAATAATAATAATAATAATAATAATAATAATAATGTATTATTATTATTGTTGTTGTTGTTATTATTACCATTATATTATTATTTTTATGATTATTATTGCTATCTACAAGGAATTTTGAAATGCAGAATTTCTTTGTTGATTTCTTTACTGTAACCATGTTTTAGTGTAAGAAAAATGACAACATACTTTCATTTTTGGTGATGCAGCCATACAGCGGTTTCTGAAAGGAGAAAATACCAAACCACAAATTGAAACATAATTGAAACATAATTGAAAAAGAAGTGAAAGTGTAGGTGAGTGTGCATACCTCAGTGACCTTTTTGCAGACTTTTGTTATGTCACTCTTGGATGAAGCCTGCACAGGGGAGAATGATGTACAGACAATGACATATAGATTTATATAATAGTACAGGTACACAGGAGGACTCACCTGTTCACACTTGCGTCTACACTCAGCAGAGATGGCCAGCTCACAGCAGCCTAAACCCACCCAGCCCTCAGACTTCCTGGACACTCCTGCAGAAAGCACATTCATAATACATTTTCTCAGTACAATAAAACCTCTTTCTGTCATGGTGCAGAGGTAGGTGGAGCAAATCAAAAGATGTTTAGTGGATTTATGTTGATGTTGCATTCTGAATAATGTAGTTTGAGACACAGCGAATGTAAGAATTGGAAACATGAAGCAGAACTATATACAGTGGTACCTCACCTTACGAAATTAATTCGTTCCAGAAGTGGTTTCGTAACGAGAAAAATTCGTAAGTTGAGTAGCTATTTCAATGGAAAAAGCCTGATTCGTTCCAAGGCCCCGATCCAAGTTTTTTTTAAATAGTGTAACTTTTTTTATAGTGTAACATTGTGTTCTGTGTGTTTCTCACATTTGTCTCTCGTTTAAACACTCAAACTTTCATAGATTTTCAACAAAATGTATTAACAGTGAAGTGTGGAAGGGGGAGGGGAGAGAAAACCTAAACACAGCTCAAAGCTGTCTGTCACTTCCGGGGGCGCTCCACAGTGTGCGACCCGGTTTGGTGCATTTAAGCAAAGTTTATCCGTGTGTTTGGTGTGTCATCTCTTATTTTTGATCAACAATGTGGTTACTCAACCTGGACTACTTGTTGCTGTTGTTCTCTCTCGCGTACTCTTTGAGTCATGAGACAAATGAACCGAGTGCGCTCCGGGGAGGAGCCCTCCCGCTGATTACCTTTAACTTTACTTCAACTCCGGTTCTCCACGAATGTCGTTCCTCCTCCAGACATTCCACCGGAGCTCCGCAAGACGACTGCCAGACCGGGGCGCCGCAGACGGGGGAAAACGAGGCGGAATACACCGGAGACTCAAACACTTGTATCTACAGGACCGCCGCAGGCTACCTGCCCTGCCTTCTATCCTGCTGGGGAACGCACAGTCCGCAACAAGCTCGATGAGCTGGAAGCTTGGGTCACGGTCAGGAAGGAGATTAAGAATGCCTGTTTACTTGTCTTCATGGAATCCTGGCTCAACGATTCGGACCAAGATGAGGATCTGTCTCTGAGCGGCTTTGGGACTCCGCTCAGACTGGACCGCGACAGGGAAATAACCAGCAAGACTCGCGGTGGTGGAATGTGCTGCTACATCAATGAAAGGTACTGTAAAACTGTTGTTGTGCGGGAGAGGATCTGTACTCCAGACACTGAACTTTTATCAGTCTCTCTTTGGCCCTTTTACCTGCCACGTGAGTTCCAGCAGCTGTTTTTTACTATTGTGTACGTGCACCCCCGGGCTGCCACTGCTGCCGCTGCACAGCTCGCACCGGCTCGACACAATCTGCCCCGATGCCCCAAAGTTTATTCTGGGGGACTTCAATCCCACGAACGCATGCTAGAGCAGGTCTAGACCTGGTCTAGACCTGGTCTAGACCAGACACACGTGTCAGAGCGCAGTCTTCTCCCCCCTCCCCCTTCACCCCACACTTCACTATTAATAATTTTGTTGAAAATCTATGAAAGTTTGAGTGTTTAAACGAGAGACAAATGTGAGAAAAGTTTTAATTCAGTCTGAGAAAAGCGTATGTGTGTGGCTGAGCGTGCATTATTAGAATTTTTGAGATTTCGCGTTTCGTAACTTGAATTTTCTTTCGTATCTAGAGACAAAAATTTACCGTGAAGGCGTTTCGTAACTTGAAATTTTCGTTTGTTGGGTCATTCGTAAGGTGAGGTACCACTGTACTAGTGCACTATAGGATACAAAAGTCCAGAGGGGAATACATATAAATCTAATTTACTCAGCTCAAGTTCAGTTCAACAATGTACTACTACTATAAAAAAAACTATTGTTATTTTGATGTTGAAGGATATAACTACTGCTATTCGCCAGTATCGAAGATATTGTTAACTTGAGTTAGGATAAAGTACTTGTGTTAGTCATTTTATAGCTGTATAAATTGTTCTTATAAATGTAAGTGGAAAGTAAGAGCCCAGTAATAAAAACGTCACATTTGTACCTGGTAGTGTTGAGTTGACACAAGTCCACAGTTCATTCTGCACAGAAAACAAAAACTGTCATTTAAACCTATCATGCTAAATGTAAATACTACAGCTATTTTTGAACCACAGCTGTTATATAGCTTCACTGGGAAAGTAAATAGTGGGTTTGTTTTGGTCTAACTGTGAGTGAACCCAGGGCAGAGGAGATATGGAGCTTAGCTAAACGCCGTGCCTATGCCCTCCCTGTGTGCTGTGCGGTGAGGGGGGCGCTCACTTCCTGTTGTGGCTCTGATAGAAGCTCTCTCATTAGAGGCAGAGGAAGTGGTTTGGTGGTTACAGAATAAAGTGGCACCTGGTCCCACTACACCAGCTCCGCCTGCTCCGTGGTTAATGGAAGTCAGATACATTCATATACACCACAGCAGGGCAAGCACAGGGCTCAGGGAGACACAATAGTTGGCCTGGATATGGGACAATTTAATGCAGTGTTTTGGTTTTGGTTCAATCTTGACAGTTTGATTGGTGAATATAAAAATTGGCATTTTATTATTTAATATAACTTGCTATGTGCAAGAATTAGGGATACACTGATACCAATGCAAGTATTAGGTACCGCTTCTGATCCAAAGAAATCTATCTCCATGGATCAATTTTACCCTGGTAGAAGCCAGTGTGATATTTGTGTAAAGAAGTCCAGTTCTACACATTATCAATAAGATCTCTATCACTGAAACGATCAGGAAAACTTTTGCATAATCCAGGTGAGAGGAAATTACATATTTCCCACTGATCAAAACTTAAGTCCATATTTCTGCTAAATACTGTTGGAAAGGAACAAAACACATGTACTAATAATAAGTATTTAGAATACTATTTTGAATGAACTGCTTTTCATAAAATTACTCTTTAATTTGGTAGGATTCAACAACTGGAGCTGTATAGGATTGTTTCTCAGGAGAACTCAACTCACTCGTGGGAACTTGTCTTGCTGTGAAAGGCAAGAGTAGTTTCAGAATGTCAGCTCAAGGATTAGTCAATCTATAAAAAATGTGTTATCATAATATTCAACATCAATAGTTAATGCATCTCTGTGACTTGATCAAGCAGAGAACCACAGACCCAGAGCTCTAAACCACTATTACATCATGTGTTAAAGCAGGGATGAGGAGAGGTGAATGTGTGTACTCACCATGGACTCAGGGCAGTAGCTGGGCAGCCTCTGCAGCAGGTGCTTCAGACGGGACTCACTCTTTATGGTGGCAAGCTGCAAACACAGCACAAGTTAGCAGTCTGAGTATTGAATAATGAAGACACATGATGAAACACAGAAAATATTATTTAATAACTAGAAATCAGTATTTGGGTTATATATATATATATATATATATATATATATATATATATATATATATATATATATATATATATATATATATATCAGACAACACAATTTTGGACTCATTAAAGTCGCTTAAGTCGTTAAAGATCGTTATGATTGTTAAAGTTTTTTCCAGTGTTCCTAACTGACCCAGGTTTTGTTTCATCAACTATTTCACACATGTACGCCGCCTGGGCCACCTCCCTGCCACGCTGCTAAACCCACCAATCAGAAGCGGGATGCTGTGCGTGGACAGGTCACGTGTTCTCCACTCCAATCAGTGTAGCTGGTCATCTATTTCAGAAATGGCTTCATCAGGACCAGAAGCGGAGTCAGGGGTTTTGAACCCAAAGAAAAACACATCGGTCATTTGGCAGTATTTCGGGTTTGAGGCTGCAGACGAACATCAGAAACAGGTGCTGCGCTAAACATGTTGTGCAAAAGTTGCCACATCCAGTGGAAACACGACCAATTTACTGCATAACACCACTTGAAAGTTCACCACTAGTTTACATTACAAACACTATAGAAAGACTATCGCGATTAGCATCGCTATATTTAAGTTAAGTTTAGTTACGTTGTATTTTATATGTTTGTTATAAAATACAACAATCAAGCTCCCTTGAGCCATAAAAGACTGACCTTGCACCACTTTAAGACTTTTTTTTTGCTCTACTTAAGACATAGACTTTAGTTTTCATTCTTTCATTCTTAGTTTTCAAGTTTCTGTGATGTTTGCAAATGTTCATGTGCACTGAAACTTAACTTAATTTGAAAAAAATTGTGGATGAAATTGAAATTGCAATATCTGCCAGAAAAATCGCAATAATTTTTTTTCAATTATATATATATATATATATATATATATATATATATATATATATATATATATATATATATATATATATATATATATATATATATATATATATATATATATATATATATATATATATATATATATATATATACCTTTCCAAACTTTCCACCTCTGGTAATGTTGTCAGATAATGTATTATTAGTGACTTCCAGAACCTTCATTTAGAGGGTGGGACAGACTGTGCTGATTATAACCTGCTCATGCCTTTAACTGGCACATGTGGTCATTTAGTAAACCCTCTTTTCTTCCCTCATCTACTTTCTTAAACAGACTTGGAGTCATCAGAGGGTTCCAAACTCTATACAAAATGTTAAGAAGTGAGAGGAGACAAGAGACCAGGGATACGTACCTGATCACAAGCCTCTTTACAAGAGGAGTATTCAGGGGCATGGTTACAGCACAAGGGATCTGAAAAGAAGAAGACATGTTGAAAAATCTGTCCCACCAAGACATACTGTAAAATCATTTGCCTTTTAGAACCAACTTTCTGTATAGTCAGGTTTAAAGGTTCACTATGTAAAACTTAACACCAAGAGATGTTATTGGTATGTCTTGTATGTTCCACAGTTATGACAGTTATTAAATGTATCTACATGACACAGGTGTGTAATGTCAGCAGGTCAAGGTAAAGGTAAGATCTGTGGAGAGGCAAGCCCATTCACAGTAAGTGTGCAACTTTTCAAGGACTTTTGGGGCTGTGGAACATTCCAGGCAAAGCAATACACATAATACCTTCATGAGAGAAGTAGGTAGCACACACCAGAAATGACATACTTTTAATGGCAGGTAATGGACTAGAATAGCAATACCATAGCA
The DNA here is from genome assembly GCA_036785185.1 of Paratrypauchen microcephalus. NCBI lineage: Eukaryota > Metazoa > Chordata > Actinopteri > Gobiiformes > Gobiidae > Paratrypauchen > Paratrypauchen microcephalus. The sequence continues at coordinate 6,800,772 of JAVJIX010000040.1, read as the reverse complement.
TGTAATCATATGTTAAGAGCTAGGACTGTCTTTTTATCCATAAACTTTAAACGTTTGATAACTTTCATCCAAAATTCTTATCTCGACATTAGCTACATGTTACACAGTGTCCTGGCTGAACTCATGTGGGTCAGCGCAATAAGAGGTACACTACCAACAAAAGCATGTGGCATAATCTGTCCTAGAGGAGGGGCCCGTACAGGAGGGGCCCCGAGAGGCTGCTAATGAGCCCTGGCCCCATTCCACACAGCCCCTGAGATGGCACCACCTATTTGTCCACACTCAGGATGACCCCGCCTCCCTCATGTACACAGAAAAAGTATTTATAATTGTGCATGACTGGCTGTAGAAGACAACTTTATAAAACTGACAACTCAAACAATGTTAACTATCCAAACCACAAGCTGTTATTATTACACCATGAAGAAATACTGTGGTAGTTAGTTAGTATCTACAATAAGGGATAGATATGTTAACTATTCAATAAATCACATATTGTGGTACAGTGGTCCCTCACTCTATCGTGGTTCACTGTTCGCGGCCTCGCTGTTTCGCAGATTTTTTTTTGTTCCGATTTTTTTTTAATAGTGTAACATTGTGTTCTGCATCCTGATTGGCTAAGAGACTGTAGACCTTTGCCAATTGATAGATGGGGGACACGGGGGGGATCGGGACCAGACTGGAACTAGACCAGGACCAGGCCGGGACTAGACCGGGACTAGACCAGGACTAGACCAGGACTAAACGTGGACGAAACCAGGTCTAGACCAGAACTAAACTAGGTCTAGACCAGGTCTAAACCAGGTCTAAACCTGGACTGGTCTTGGACTAAACCAGACTGGACCAGGTCTAGACCTGGACTAAACCGGGACTAGACCAGGTCTAAACCAGGATTAAACCACCACGTGCCGCTCTTTTCCGGATACGTGCAGCTGGTTTGTGGCTCGGGCTGAGAGGACGCGGTCCGGGCGACGCGGTTCGATCTCGTGCTCGCAGCCCCGGTGTACACGCGGCCTTGCGCCGGTCGTGCTGCTCTGTCGCGGATTTGACCACGATGAGGAGTGCACGGGTCGCGCTCTTCTCCAAGGGGTTGGTGCGCGTCGCGTCCCGGGACGTGGCAGTGCCGTTGGATGAGTGCGGTGCTTCCTGCGGATCCAGTGACTCATGTCTCCGGCGGGGCTTCCAGAGCCGTGTCTCCCCCCACTCTTCATTATTAATACATTTTGTTGAAAATCTATTAAATTTTGAGTGTTTAAATGAGAGAGAAATGTGAGAAAAGGTTAATTCCAGTCTGAGAAAAGCGTATAATGTGTGTGGTGAGGCATTTACAGCCTTAAAACATGTAGAATAATGTAAATGTAAAATATAAAGTTGTCCTACTTCGCAGTTGTCCACTTTCTTTTATTGAGGGTTATTTCTGGAACCTAACCCCCGCGATAAACGAGGGATTACTGTACTGCAAAAATATGAATTGTGTATTTTGGACCTCTATACCAATAGTCTTTTCATGGTACTTAAAGACCTTGTATTTTGAAGTCAGAATAAGTCTATAAACTCTCTGCTTCTAATTATAAAGCACCTTTTGTCAGAGAATCAGGAAGTGCACATTTAGCATTAGCATGTAAGTTGTTACTAGCATTACCATGACGGCAGAATTCCACTCTGGCCTGTGAGTGTTTATAAGCTCATGGTGAATAATTAGAATGTTCTGAATGCGTAAGGTAAGTGAGGAACAATACTGACTTTGAAATAATGACATATTTTATAGACAATAGATTTAGAATGGAATTTTCAACACAACACAACATAAAAGTACTCAAAAGTTTCAGGAATGGTCCAACTTTCTCTTTTTTATTTTTTTCAGTCGTCATACCAACTGAAATGAGTATCTAGTCTTGATACTAATTCTAGTGTTGATTAGGATCTAGATTGTTTGTCAACCTTTCATTCTTGTCCCAAAAATGCACTGCAAACTGAATCTTGTTTTTCAAAAAATAAATTGCTACTGAAATAGAGAAAAACACCATTACATTCCTCTAAAAGTCTAAAAGTCAAACCCCTAATCTGCTGCTTTGACACAATCTTAACAAGATAAAAAATGTTGACGTAAAAGTGACCGACAATCAGCATAAATACAATGTGTAAACCCTGATATAGTCCAGTCTTAGTTTGGTTTGGTTCACATCTGGCCTGGGGAGGTTGTGCTTCCACAGCTGTGATCCAGAGCCTGGTTTTGTACGGATACGAGATACGTGTGAGGTCAGAGGTTAGAGGCCACAGCCCTTACATGCATATACGCACTCACACAGCCATTTCACTGTACATACATCATCACTAACACGTGTACCTCATTGGAGAGCGTCAAACGGATTTATCAATATTCATTCTTCTCTAAAAGATCTAAAAGATGTAACTTTTCTGGTAAAAATAAAAGGCATTATAAAATACATAAGGGTCGCAGTGTTGTTCTTGTCCTGCATTCCACAGAAGCACATCAGCTCAGGGGCCATGGGGCCACAGGGGCCATGGGGGGCTAATGGCTGCAGTCAGAGGTGATTTCCTGTTCATTGATTAATAATGGGCATTAAAGATGGCTCCAGCCGCAAAAGCAGTGTCAGGACAAGGCCCGTTCTGAGGGGCCTGGCCTGCACACAACAAGGGCCCATTCTAACACCCAACTCTGGCCTTAAGGGCACAGAGCTGGTCAGGGAAATGCAACATGCTGTCTTCTAAGGCAGACTTACCATTTTTCTGACAAGTATTGTGATTAGATTTGCGAATTAGACTACCAGTCAAAAGTTTGGACACACTGTCTCATTCATTGTTTTAGTTCTGTTTTTTTACCACTTTCTACACAGAAAACATGAAATAAATGAAGCAAGATACATGAAAAAAAAGCCTTACTTCATATATTTGATGTCTTCTGTATGTATATCAAATGTAGAAAGTAGTAAACATTGAACTGAACATGTGTCCAAATTTTTGACTGGTAGTGAATGTTTAAAAAGTAGGATTCTGTTGACATTTTAACAACTTCAGGAGCATAACATCTTGAGAGAAGAATGAAATATGTCCCAGTATGAACTAATACAAGAATGGCAGACATTTGAGAACATGTTTATAAAAGTCTAAAGTACAAGTACTAGAGCTGCTGTTCTGAAATGTGATTCTTCTATTAGTTTTGAGTTCATATTTTCATATTTTTTTGTCAGTGTAAAAATGGAACAGAATATCCTATACCAAAACAAAAATCGCACATCTAACAGCAACAGCAAATGGCTAGAAAAACTACTATATCTTTTCCCCAAATTGTTCAGCCCAATAAGATGCAGCCTTTGCAAAGTGATAATTACGCCAACTCAGATTTCGATTTTCTGCAGCCCAATTAATCCTAAATACTCTATGGAGAGACTATCTATGACAGAGAAAAGCGTGTTTTAAATTCCACCACAGTCCTCTTTAAGATTAAACTCAGTAAAGAACATGAGACCACATCTGTTTTCTTATCAGTACACCAGGGCTATCCACTTACACCATTCTTCTCCAACGTTGACAATATTCTGGCAACTCTAGATCATATTTTAATGAATTGATCCTTTTGAAGTTTTAGTTATAGCACCTAGTAATGCTGTGTATTTAATCTAAGATTTGAAATTCAGTCATGCTAGTGTTGTTGATGTTCAGGAAATTAATACTGAAAGTCATTTTAATAAGACTAAAAAAAATGAGATTGATCAGTATAAGGGGGAATTGTGTTCTTGTTTTTTGTCATATAGTTGAGTTTTGTTTATTTTATACATACAAGGGTCCTTTCAGTAAAGATGGCATAAGAAATGCAGTTAGCGCATTTACATACATGCTCAAGGAAAACAGGATAAGTGTCCTAGTCCAATTTAAACTGATACTTAAAATACGCAATACTACAATTCAGATGTCCAGGTTCAATTCTCCCAGATCTCGTGAACACATCTGGAGAAGCTAATTCATACTCGGAAGTCTGTAGCATGTAAACGAAGTCCAATTACATAAAGGTGAAGGCTAGGAAAAGCATTCAACTATACTGGGTAAGAAAGAGCTAGGAAAATAAGTATGCGTTTGGAAGTGTTAGTGCCAATTCCAAATTACTAGACGCCCCTAAATGTCTCGTAGCCCTGCATCAGTATTCTTTCTTTGACCTCTTTAGCCCCTTGAATGTGGTGGTTTAGCACACTCTGTGCTCCCTGTGCATGTAATATAATATAATAATACTCATCCCAACATCATCAATCACCCAAACTGTGCCTCACCTCTAGTTTGACACCAGTAATGATATGAGTTTAATGGATCCCCAGAGCCAGCTGCAGAACATACAACTCAATTACACAAGAATGAGGTAACCACAGGATAACTGGATCTATGAAGTTCTATCACATTATGTGCACATTCATTTCAGACATGTGGTGTGGTGGTGAGGGAGACTGTCCTCTCATCTGGGGAGGTGAGCCTGTGTGTCTGAGGGAGTTGTACAGGATTTATCAAGTATTGTTCAGATACTAGTATTTTTGTTGAAGTTTGTGGAAAATTGCCCTGGGTCTATGAATGGGCAAAAGTTTGTGATTAGTGTGGTCATGTCTCAAAACTGAAAAAGGGGTTGCAGCATGGGATCAGATCCAGTCCAGGTTTAGGCCCATAAATGAATGTAAGAAACATATTTATCTTAGCGAGTTAATCTATCTTATCTATCTTAGCAAGTCAATGGGTTCTTCTGATCCTAAGCATTTCATTGCGTTGTTGACCTTGTGTTGATCCTGCATATGATAAATAAACAATCTTGAATCTTGAATTTAATATTAGTTATGTGGTAAACAACTACAGTGTTTATAGTGTGTATAGTAAACATTATACACACTGTAATTATAATTCATTGTAGCCACAGCTGTCCTGTGGTAGACTGACTGAAGGGAAGCTGTGCAATCTGCTCTTCTGACCACCACCTATACCTCGCATACACCACTTTCATAGTAGACAAGGCAGGTGAAGTGCCTTGCCTCAGGACACAGAACTTGGTCTATGTAGGAATCAACCTTAGCTGACCAGCCAGTCCCTTCTACATTCTGTTCGACTCCAGAAGGGATGGGACCGGACCAAAAAGCATGGAAAAATCTCAGTTCAAAATGAAGACAGTAGCAGGTGTCCCTTAAGTGTGACAAAAATCAACATTTGGAACAAAATATATATCTTCTTTTACCTGAAATAAGTCATAGTTTAAAGCCTCTATTGCTGATTCTGGATAAGTCCACACTGTTTCTCAATCCTCTATGTAGATTTTTCACCATTTTTATGTGTAGGCAGTAGGGATGCAAATTATTGATTATTCATTAATCTATAGTTGATTGACCTTATCGATTGACTTACGATTAACTTATAAGCGGCGTTTTTCACCTGAATTTTAGTCTTTCAATAGGGTCTTTAAGAATATAAGCTATAGTAACATAACACTGAGTCAAAAATATATCATAGTATTATTATATTGTATATTCCTCAATTAATTATTCCTTAGTAAAAAGCAGACAAATGTATTGATGCTGAATAACAAAATACATTCTTTATTGAAAATAAATTGAGGACTGGCTCAGTTGTTGCACTTGAAGCATGGAAATCTTGAAATTAAAAGGAACAGAAGAAATTAAATAACAGAATGTTATTTAGTCTACATATTATGATGAAACCAGTGAATCCAGGCTATTTTTTAGGACATTCTCAACATTTATTTTGAACTAAGGCATCAACAATAGTTCTCTCCCTTAATCTGTGAAGGGTTACAGTACAAAATATAAATTTCACAGGGCCCCTGGACACAGCATAAAACATTACAGGGCCTCAAACCAGAACAATCAAGAAATTATAAAATTATACATGCTTTTATAATTTCAATAATATATTATTCAATAATAAATATATGGTTCTAGGTCCAGCTCTACTGTGAGTTGTACGGCAACATCCAGAGAGGAAAGGGTTACATGATGTAACGCTATGGTCTTTCTCGCGAGTGGGTTCACATCTCGTGTTCAGATTCCAGAGTAGCGCCCTCTAGCGATTTTGTTCGGCCAACGTCTTGATCGACAATTAATTGTAAGTCGATTAATTGTTGGCATCCCTAGTAGGCAGCCATGTTTGTTTTTGGCGCCAACAGATTCTGATCGGTTAATCTGATTGGTTATTCAGTCACACCCTCTGAAATCAGGGAGACAGGATACAGCTCCAGATCCACTTGTCTTTGCTAAGTTTTTTCAAAGTGTGTGGTTCTGGCTGGACAGGTAAGAATCAAATCTTCGTGGGCAAATGCTCTAACCACTGAGCCACTGTCAGTTTAAGGAAAGAAATATATGGATAAACTTTATATATTTAAACTGCATCAAAGTATCTGCCACTGCTTGTCACTTCTAATTTGCCAAAAGTCTTGTTTTCCTTTACTGTTCTGTCAAGTCAATCCAATCCACAATGACCCGAGTAGAGCTATTTCAAATTCCCTATTGTTGCTTAGTCCTATATTCAACCCCCTCACACACAAATTTCGGTGTATTGGCGATGACCGGGAATTGCCAGGAAAGCCCGCTCTTTTGGCCGCACTTTAATCTAGTGTTGACCAAACTATAATTAGGTTTGTGGATGGGCTGTGGACACGCTGCTCCGGCACTCCTCCCCCCAAAGCGCTTTGAGGAATCTAACTGGATCCAGACGCATTCTCTCACGGGCCAGCCATCACAGCCCAATGGCAACATGAAAGACCAGGACTGCAAAAAAAACAACAAGAAACTCAACCTGCCGGAGAGAAAAATGTATGGAATCCTAACAGATGCTGATATAGCGGTTGGCACTGGTTGCTAAGGTCGAACAAGTTTGGAAAAATGCTTAAAGCTGCACTATGCACTTTTCTGATGGAGGGTTTATCAGCTGCTTGTCCCCATAGAGGTGTTATTTCTTTGCCTGGAATGTTTAAAATGAGTATCTAGTTTCAATACTAGTTTTAGTATATGTTAGTATCTGATTTTTTTATACTTTTAACAACCCTAATCGCCATAAACATATCTTGCATTTATTCCATTATTACTGTTTTTGTTGCTAAAAGAATACCCAAATATATACTGACATATACTCTCCACAGATCTGACCTGTAACATGGCCTGTGCATGGCGTTACTTCCAGAGAGAGAGATGAGTTTACTGCAATACTGTGAAGCATTCTAGGCAATCAATAACGTCATCATGGAGACAAGCAGCAAACTTTTCCACCAGAGAATTTACATAGTGCACTGTGCATTGTATAGCCGACAAAATAAGAGCTTAACAAAGAATTGCATCCTTTGTGATTCGCTAATTCACATTGTTAAAGGTCCCATGGCATGAAATTTTCACTTTCTGAGGTTTTTGAACGTTAATGTGAGCTCCCCTACCCTGTTTAGGCCCCCCCCCATGGTTAAAAGTTGCGAAATGTCTAAACTGAGCATTTGCAATCCTTTTCTGCGTTACAAAAAATCGGAGCTCAAACGGGCTATTTTGAACAAGGCACCTTATTGACGTCAGATCGAAAAAAGAAATGAAAATGCAGTTCCACCCCCGTCTGTCTGTACTCAGCGTCTCTGTAAATCACGCCCAGAGAGTTTGGACTGCGAATGCGCTAGGCAATGCGAAATGCATTTTTTTATTTGCCTGGAGGCACGTCCAAGTGTTTCTAGGCTCGGAAGTCCTTTATCTGAGCCTCTGGACCTTTGAACAGCAGTGGTTTAATTTTATTTTCTGTGGAAATGTGTTTATTTTTCAATGGAACGCTTCTTATCTCTCCCCCCGTGCAAAAACACGGAAATGGATCAGCTGAGAGCTGAGAGCGGAGAGTTTGGCCACGCCCCCACCCTCTACTATAGGTCAGCTCTTTTCTCCTCATTTGCATTCAAGCAACAACGCCCATAATGGCCTGTTCAGAGAGAGAAAAATTACTCTTTCTCATCTTATCTCTGTTTCTCATGCACTGAGTGTTGATTTTGAAGAAGGATTCATTTACAGTATTAGGGAACCATTAAGGAGCCATATAAAAGCATCAAGAAGTACCATGTCATGGGATCTTTAAAGTCCCATATTACACTAGTTTCTGATTTGTTATAATATTGTTTCCTCATCATAAACAGACCTGGAGTTGTGTTTGTTTCATTCACACATGTTCAGGGCTCTCAAGTCTCACGCACTGAGAGTGTGACACACGCAATTCGACGTGTTCACACGCTCACACGCCACACATGGCATTTCTCACACTGATTTCTTTTTTTTTTTTTTTTTTTTGTGCCCAGAAAATCGGTCTGTGTGGCTTAGTTTATGCAGGCTCCGCGCGTTTTCGAAAAAAAGCTCCCCCTGCTCCGGGCCCACGGTCCTGAGCCTCAGTCCCAGTGCCACGTCTCCTCTGAGACGCACTGACTCCGGTCCCGGTGTCTCCGTCTGTGCGTAACGTGTCCCCCCCGACGGCTTACACGCGGAATACGCACGGCCCAGAGCCGAAATGCCCATGGTGAGCCGCGGTGAGCCGCGGTGAGCCGCGGTGAGACGCGGTGAGACGCGGTGAGACGCGGGCCTGGTGCATTAACCAGACTCTTACATGAATCCGTTAAAAATGTCCCGCTCCCCCCCGCCCCGCTCTCTCAGCGCGCACTGACATAAAACAAACTGAGAACCATCAGGTAATAACTTCATTTATATAACTCTCATTAGTTGCTTTGTAGTTTAAGTTTGCTCTTTAGACAAACAGGGCTCTCAACACGCTCACACGGCATTTCTCACGCTATTCATTACAGTCTCACGCACGACCCCGCTCAAAACTTGAGAGCCCTGCATGTTTAACGCACAAAGCTGAGTTTTTCCCTCAAACAGAAAACTCATGTCATGAGCTAATAAAGGAAGTGCTCCACTGTGTTTTTAAATGCCATACACCTTCACTAGAATCATTTGGATGATTTCAGGCCTGGAATTGCCAATCTCTACTGAACTCTTCATGACATCACAAGGTGGAACAGAGCATTTTGAGCTTTGGAAGTGTAGACAGATCAATAATAAATGATTACTCATGTGTGAATGTAACAAATCACAATTCCGGGTATGTTCCTGATGAGGTTACAGCATTATAACATGAATAAAAGTATTATAGGACCTTTACTCTGCCTGCTTAACCTTTCGACATATGTTTTTGTACACAGCTCCACAAGTTAAAACTGCCAGAGGAAAACAGAGCAAATGTGTGGCCCAAAAGGAGATCTGAGAGCGGGTTCTGTTCTTTCAAGTCCCAGGTCAACGTGGCACTAGAAGAAAAACGACCATCTACGGCAATCCTCACATACGGACATGCTGCCTCCATGTGGTGTGACTTCAAAGGCCTCCAGCATCTGAGCCCCAGCCTCCAGATAACAGACCAGGGCCAAATGGCTTATTCAACACAGTCCTAAGACAACAAAATGGCTAATGTTAGTTTAGTCAATTAGCAAGTGAGAGCTAATTGAAGGCCAGTTGTCTTACAAGTCCAATACACAGCACTTTTGTTGTGTTGACACTTGCAGCTTCATTAGCATCTCTAAAGACTCCTGCTGTAGCTCTCCGATAGCCTGCACTGCAGACAGAGCAGAGGGCTGATGCCAAGCACTAACAACACACTTCCTATGTGATAGAATAGGATATGTGCTAGGATATGATATGAAAGTATATAAAGTTCAGCACTAATTTTATGGATTTATACAATGAGAAATGGTCTTTGATTGAAATGCAATCTTCGCTCAACTTCACTGGACATTGCTCATTGCTATCTTTTTTCAGTTAGTCAGTGCAGATTGCTCTGTCTATCTCTATTTATATGGCTTTTCACAGACTTTATCGGGAAGAACGGGTTATTAGTCTAACACTGAAAAGATGACACTGTCCTAAAAACTGGCTTAAAAGTCCTATATTACAAAAAAGTGTGCTGTGTTGTCATGAAGCTGTAGTTTTTACGTTAACAGCTACCTTTTACCTTTTGTTCAGTAGAGATTGGCAAATTCCTGGGCAATTCCAGGAAGATTCCAGGGAAATTATCCAAATGATTCTAGTGAAGGTGTATGGAGTTTACCATGTGACATTACAAAGTGAAATACAGTGTTTTCTCAGCCTAAATACGCAGGGTTTGTGTGTGAAACATGTGTGAGTGAAACAAACACAACATCAGGTATGTTTTTGATGAAGAAACAACATTATAACAGATCAGAAAATAGCCTAACATAGGCCCTGATACTGATACTGTTATGGGAGAAGTTAATGCATGTTTCCTCTGGAGTTTGCATTTGTTCACATTAACATTTACAACAATATGATGGCAGTGGAAAAAAATTTACAATAGAGTGTGTAGGTTCAAATAGGGCATATAAGGAGCAAAAATTGGAATATTACGTATAGGCCAAATAGTTCTCAAACTCCTTCAAGATCTACCATTTCAATAACACAACTATACAATGTCTAATTCAGACCAGCTAAAGCAGGTAAACTAGAAAAACAGCACAGAAAAAAGCACAGAAATATGTATAAAATGTGAATATACTTGACTCTAAATTAAATAATCACTAAACCTGGAAAGGAAGTTGCCAGCTGTCAGAAAATCACCATGCAAAGGCCGTGAATTTACCACAAACTCATTGTATCATGAATTTTGTATTATTACATGATAAACAACTACATAAATCAAATTCCAATTATAATGAAATGTACAAACATAAAAATGTCAGCCAAAAGCTCAAAGAAGCTCTCTCACCAAATTGAATAGATTTTAATTCAATTTTCCTCACAATAACTGGCAGATTTTAAGAAAAACAAATACTCTCTTTGTTTTGCCTCTGAGTGGAATGCTTTGGGCAGATGACAGTTTTGGCTGGAGAACATTTCTACTGGCAAAAACAGAATGTCTCAGATAATGTCACAACACTGTCTGTTTTATTCAAATGTCTAGTATGTGTTTACATATAGACCTACTGCAGGAATGGACATTGCCACTGGGAGAGAAATAAATACAGAAATAAATAAATACAGAAATACTGTTTTTTGTTGTTGCATCCAAGAGAGAAACATCATATCCTAACAGTAATCTGAAAGCATGCACGTTTTAGTAGGACTATCATCATATGCATATTTCTTCTGTATGTTATGGCCTTCATTTTCAAATAAGCACAATCAATTATAATTAATTTTGTAACAGAGCATAGTCAAAACTATTGAAAATCAGATACTAATTGATATTAAAACTATAACTATAATTAAACTAAACTACTGTATAACTACTCATAAGTAATTTGTCAGAACTTGGCATATGTAATGTTACGTTTTCAGTAGAGTACAGGTACTGATTTCGATATGGCTTTAAGTATCTGCTGAAAACGATAACAACAAACATCACTATCGATAGAAAAACAGCATTTATATCATTAAACCATAATGAAATAAAATAAGACAAAACTGACCCAAATGAGTATTAAATTTGTATTTTAAAAAAAAGTCTATTCCAGCTACGACCAGTAAACAGAAGAAGAAGAAGTAGAAGTCACGCTTTATTCATCCGCGTAGGGAAATTATTTCTCTGCATTTGACCCATCCTTCAGGAGCAGTGAGCACCTCGTCTTTCAAGCGCCCGGGGACCCATCTCCATGATCTTATTGCTCGGTTTGGTCAGAATGTCAGCTGGAGGATTTTACCTATGGTGCATGTTTTGGGTTGATGGGGGAAACCGGAGTGCCCGGAGGAAACCCACCCAGACACAGAGAGAACATGCAAACTCCACACAGAAAGGCCTGGGCGACCCGGGGGTCTTATTACATCAATTCATATGTCCAATCAGTTTATCTGCTGAACCAATATTTGGAAGATGATATCCGATCCAGCTCATTTTTCAGTATTAGTGCCAATATCCTATACCAGTACTGGTGCAACCCTATTTTCCAGTCTATATGAATTCCTAATAATATCTATGGACTAAATTTGATGTAATTTTTGTTATACTTTACTGTTAGTAATTTAGATTGTGACATTTTCCATCTTTGTCAATCCTTTGACCCTCAGCTCAGATGGATAAACAATAAACGGGCATGGTAAAATAATAATAATAATAATAATAATAATAATAATAATAATAATAATAATAATAATAATACATGAGCAATATTCGATCAGGGCGCTTACTGCACAAAGCAGTACTTCTGACAGTTATGGCAGCCGGGCGGAGGGAATATGTCGCCCTTTGCATGATCCCTCACTCCTCCTCTGTCTCCATGCTTTTGTCTCTTGTCCATAAATCTTCTGCACACATCTTTTAACTTTAGCATTCAAGGTTTATTGCAGAAAAAAGCACCAAAACACTCCAGTCCTGTGCGGTAACATTTGCAGTTTCCTGTCCCCTGGCTCGCTACAGCAGCAGCAGGCTAGCCCTCTCCAAAAGTAACGGGAAAAGTGAGGCTAGTGTTCCCTAATCCTGGACTAACTCTGGATCCTGGTCACGACTCCTCTTCCAAACACTGTGCATACATTTGAACCTGTATCGCGATCGTAAATCGACGTAAAAGTTCCATACGCAAACATCCTGACTAACTTTTACGCACTTAACTTAGGTTTATCCGCGTAAAGTTGGACCATTTCTAAGGGAGTTTAGCTAACGACATTGTGTTTACTTGGCAGAGAAAAGTCAGAACTACAAGAAAAGCAGGTGTTAATCTCGTTTAAAGGTGTTTGTTAATCTAAAAAGTGCTTTATGTTTGAAAGAAATCGCAGTTGACCAGCGTTGGATGTCGCGCCACGGGACCTACCCTGAGCTCGCAGCGGCTGGCGAACCAAGTAGACGGCGAGGAGGAGGATGGAGCAGCTTATCTGGAAATACATCTTACGGAAATCCAAAAGTTCATCGTGGACTAGAAGGCTTTGAAAAGTGAGTTGTGAGCCGCTCCATAGATGCAGTCCCCTGGCCCTGGGTGTCCCGTTACTGTAGTGTGGGTGCCCCGTCGCTCCTCTGGCCGCGGAGGGGAGCGGACATGCGCACAAGGGAAACAGCCCAGAACAGAACAGCCTGGGCTCGGTCTGCTCCCTGTGTGCACGGTCTGGAGGTCTGGAGAGCTGGAGAGGGGCTGTCGCCAGATGTTGCACAGAGGAGCGGGGAGGAAGGCCCCGGCGCAGGGGCCCCGGCACTGCACACAATCTGGCTGTTATTTTATACATGACTTTGGATGTTATTTGTCCTTATTTAGGCATATCTGCTTTCTTTTCTATCTCGGGAAAAAAAAACGTTATGAAAAAACAAATAAGATATAAGATAGTTAGTTCCCAGCGTGCAGAAATGTGATTCCCAACGAGGGGTACGCGGACCTCTAGGGGGAAGTCACGTGAGTACCACTTTTCAGATGGTTGACCCACTGCCAACATTAATATTTCAAGACGTGTTCATAATGTTGTAATAGGCTAAACGTAAAGACAAGTTCAAATGTCTAATCCACCGCTTCTGTAACTCCATGGAGATGTTTTATTTTTTTCCATCAGCTGTGAAGGTTTACCTATTTTTTTTATACTTTAAAAAATATATATATTATTATTTATTTTTTTTGTTTATTATTTATTATTTATTTATTATTTTAAATATAAAATGTAATACAGTGGTCCCTCGCTCGATCGTGGTTCACTGTTCGCGGCCTTGCTGTTTCGCGGATTTTTTATTTTTTTTTCCAAATTTTTTTATAGTGTAACTTTTTTTTTTTTATAGTGTAACATTGTTGGGGGGAAGGGGGGGGGTTGACCACGATGAGCGGGTGCACGTGTCGCGCACTTCTCCAAGGGGTTGGTGCGCGTCGCGTCCCAGGACGTGGCAGTGCCGTTGAATGAGGGCGGTGCGCCCTGCGGATCCAGTGACTCATGTCTCCGCTCCCCTTGCGCGTCTGGCGGGGCTCCCACCCCACCCAACCCACGCTTCACTATTAATACATTTTGTTGAAAATCTACAAAAGTTTGAGTGTTTAAAGGGATATGCCACCCCCAGGTCAAATTTGGGCATCTCCCCACAGTCCAGAGACTAAAATAAGTGGTGGAAAGCGTTTTCCTGCTCACCCAGCCATTGTCCGAGTCTGTCGCCACTGACCGCCGCGGTATCTGCAGCCACTCCGCCTTAGACTGGAGTCTAATGTCGCCAGAGAAAGATTTCAGCCAAAAGGAATTAATTTGCTCGATGCTTTTCCCAATTACTTTGTGTGTAGTGCGCATTCATATCGAGTGCAAATAAATGTGCAAATCAACACGGAGAGCTTGCCTTGGTCATTTTGGGTGGGAACTATTTTTCAGTGCGGAAGGACATGGCCGAATCACGCAGCACGCTGCCAGGGGAATCCCAGTTACGCACCGGGAAGGGAGTTCCCCTGTTGCACAACGTGGTGCGTGATTCGGCCATGTTCTTCCGCACTGAAAAATAGTTCCCACCCAAAATGACCAAGGCAAGCTCTCCGTGTTGATTTGCACATTTATTTGCACTCGATATGAATGCGCACTACACAGAAAGTAATTGGGAAAAGCATCGAGCAAATTAATTCCTTTTGGCCGAAATCTTTCTCTGGCGCCGTTAGACTCCAGTCTAAGGCGGAGGAGCAGCAGATCGCACGGCGGTCAGTGGCGACAGACTCGGACAATGGCTGGGTGACCAGGAAAACGCTTTCCACCACTTATTTTAGTCTCTGGACTGTGGGGAGATGCCCAAATTTGACCTGGGGGTGGCATATCCCTTTAAATGAGAGAGAGAAATGTGAGAAAATGTTAATTCCAGTGTTTTGAGGCGTTTATAGCCTTAAAACATGTATAATAATTGTAAAATATAAAGTTGTCCTACTCTACGGATTTCACTCATTACGGGTTATTTCTGGAACCTAACCCCCGCGATAAAAGAGGGACCACTGCATTAAACTAAACATCATTTCCACGATGTACTGTATTTGATGAGAAAACATATACTATGACTACTATGAAGTACATTTTAGCATAGTTTAGCATAATATTAGACTCACATAGTGTTTAAATGAGAGAGAAATGTGAAAAAAGGTTAAGTCCACTCTGAGAAAAGCGTATAATGTGTGTGGTGAGGAATATAAAGCCTTAAAACAAGTAGAATAATTGTAAAATATAAAGTTGTCCTACGTCGCGGATTTCTCTTATTGAGGGTTATTTCTGGAACCTAACCCCCGCGATAAACGAGGGATTACTGTATACAATGGTATAAACAATAACAATGCTAGAGGCTTAAGAGTTCATATTCACAGGGCTCAGCGTGTGCAATTTTTGCATTATAGATTATACAAATAAATAGAAATGATCAATACATTCACATTTTATATTTCAAATTCCGTACAAAGTGCTTTTGTTTTCATGGCTTTGGGATTTTTGCAATAATTTAGAGAGTTTATATATGAGGACAAGGGACTGAAATACAACAAATTCGGGTTTCTGACTTGAAAATTTACAGCAATGGATATGAAAACCTCCATGGAGATGTTAGGCCTTTAGCTTTGCCTTATTTGACGTCAGAGATCAAAGGTCAGATCTGTGGAGAGGTGACTCTATCTCACAGTAAAAATGTTTTTCAAGGTATTTGTTCTGCAATAAAAACTTCAATAAATGTAATGTAAGATGCTGTATGAGATGTAGAGCTGCACCCATCTAGCTTTTTCTGTTCCGATACTTGACAATACTTTAGCTTTAAGTATCTGTCGATTCTCAATATCAACCAATACTAGGGCAGAGACTTTGCCTGGAAAAATCCAGGTTCATTGCTGTAAATACAGAGAGATATCTTTCTGGATTTCCAGGCAAGCAGAGACTGAGAATAAACTGTCTTTTATTTGTATGGTATAGTAGTTTTGTAACTGTTGTTTACAGACCAAAATGGGATATCGCCTGAACCAATATCAGCCCCCTGAGCCCAACACCTTTTCGGTGCCCAAAATCTCCATCTGCACTTACCCTAATCAGAAACCCTGGGCGGGACCGGAGGTGCGTGCTAAACTGAAAGCTCGCACTGCCGCCTTCAACTCAGGAGACCCCGAAGCCTACAAAGCAGCCAAGTACGACCTCAGAAAGACCATCAGGACTTCCCAGAGGGACTACAGGGAGAGAGTGGAGTCTGCCCAGCAGAGCAATGACCCGAGACGGGTGTGGCATGGGCTACGCTGCATCACTGACTACAAGGGGAGGAGCGGGCCTGTGGAACTGTCCAGCGCATCATTTCCGGACGAACTCAACACCTTCTACGCCCGGTTTGATGCAGATAACACCACGCCTGTCACCAGACCCCATGTGGACAGTGAAGACGCTGTACTTTGTATAGACACTGCTACAATGAGACGGGCGTTCAAGAGAGTGAATCCCCGCAAAGCACCAGGACCCGACGGCATCCCCGGACGGGTGCTGAGGGCTTGTGCTGACCAACTCGCCGGGGTGTTCACCAACATCTTCAACCTGTCTCTGAGCCAGTCTATCGTGCCCACCATCTTCAAGACCTCCACTGTAGTCCCCATCCCAAAGACCCCCACAGCATCCTGTCCTAATGACTATCGGCCCATAGCACTCACATCTGTCATCATGAAGTGCTTTGAACGAGATCATGAAGAGACACATCTGTGACTCCCTCCCCGACACCCTGGACCCCCTGCAGTTTGCATATAGAGCAAAGAGGTCTACAGACGACGCTATTGCTCTAGCAGTCCACACCTCTCTCAGTCACCTGGAGAGAGGAAACACATATGTGAGAATGCTCTTCATCGACTACAGCTCGGCATTCAACACCATAATCCCCTCAAAACTGGTCTCTAAGCTCACCGCCCTGGGCCTGGGGACGTCCATCTGCTGCTGGATATGGGACTTCCTCACCAACAGGCCACAGGCGGTGAGGATCGGCAGCCACGTCTCCTCCACACGTGTCCTCAGCACTGGGGCACCCCAGGGCTGTGTTCTCAGCCCTCTCCTGTACTCCCTGTTCACCTATGACTGTACCGTCAGGCACAGGTCCAACACCATCCTCAAGTTTGCTGACGACACCACCATCCTAGGCCTCATCACTAACAACGATGAGAGTGCCTACAGAGACGAGGTGAAATCACTGACCAGCTGGTGTCAGGAAAATAACCTCTCTCTGAACGTCAGCAAAACTAAGGAAATGATCGTGGACTTCAGGAGACAGCGTGTAGACCAGCATCCCCCCATCTCCATCAACAACGCTGAGGTGGAGCAGGTCAGCAGTTTTAAGTTCCTTGGGGTACACATCACTGAGGATCTGTCCTGGACACTACATACAGACACTGTGGTTAAGAAAGCCCGACAAAGACTCTACTTCCTGAGAAAGCTGAGGAAGTTTGGTATGAACACCAGCATCCTCACAAACTTCTACAGGTGCACCATCGAGAGCCTGCTGACGGGCTGCATCACAGTGTGGTATGGGAACTGCACCGCTCAGAGCCGCAAAGCACTACAGAGGGTAGTGCGAGCGGCAGAGGACATCACTGGCAGCAGTCTCCCCTCCATCCAGGACATTTACCACAGCAGGGGTCTGCGTAAAGCACGCAGCATCACTAAGGACCATACTCATCCGGCACAAGGACTCTTCCGTCTGCTACCCTCTGGTAGACGATACAGGAGCCTGCCAGCACGCACAAAAAGACTCAAAGACAGCTATTACCCCCAAGCTGTCAGACTACTGAACTCTGGGTAATACTCTAAATAATACTGAACTCTCAATAATACTGCACTAAACTACTTTTCATTATGCATAATTATGTTTACTGCTGCTGCTCTATATGAATATATCATGTTTGTCACTACCTCACTGTAAATTACTGTTACATGTGCAATACTTATACCACACTATGTGCAATATTTATACCATACTATGTGCAATACGAAATCCACATGCAACACCTACACCACACCATATTATGTGCAATCTGTGAAATACTTACACCTTATTTGATCTTGATTTAATCCTACCTGCACCTTGTACATTGTACCTTGCTTTTTTATTTTATTACATATTATTACATATTTTATTATATTGTTTATTATATTGTTTATTATATTGTTTACTTCTTCCCCTGCACTTTGCAACACTTTTTTTACCATGTACTATTATTGCATGTTATTAGTACTTCTTGACTATCTTAGCGAGTCAACGGTTCTTCTGATCCTAAGCATTTCATTGCATTGTTGACCTTGTGTTGATTCTGCATATGACAAATAAACAATCTTGAATCTTGAATCTTGAATCTTGAATCAACTCAACCAATATCTTGAAACTGATAACCGATCCATAACATTTTTCAGTATTAGAATATCTGATACCAGTATTGGTGCATCCCTGATTATAAGGAATTATATGCACAACAGTAGAAAGGTAGGTCTTAGATTATCTTGAGATTTGTGTGTTTAATCTACCTTTTCCCATATAAATGCACATTTCCCTACTTTTCTGTAGTTTTTGTATGAACTCACATGCTGTTGTAGTATTTTGAGTGTAGCTACATGGTCAAATCATAGAGATTTGAATGGTTCCAGAGTTTTTTTGCTTTCACTTAACACCATATCAAACGGAACATATATTGACAGAGTGCAACAGGGATTCGCCATACATCACAGAGGAGGACAGGAAGCCTGTGGGGTCCCTGGACACGGGGGCTTTTTGTAACTATAATGCCCATGTCAACAGCACCAGGGGACCATTGTGTGGCCCAGTCCCCTGCTTTTGTGCGGCCCCTGGAGGATGTGAGAGAGGAGGCACGAGTCAGCTCTTTACATGGGCTCTTGAATGCACGGGCAGCAGGACAAGTCAATCACATAACTGTCTCCCCTTATGTCCCCCCACTGTCCTTTGTCCCACTGACACGCTCAAACATATGTGTGTGTCCCTGTCCTCAGATGCTCACTGTAGGAGACTATTGAATGTCCCAAATAGAGTGTCTGGTTTCCAGTATGGTCAGTTGCAGGGAGTAATTCATATTTACAGTATTTTAATGGACAACAGAAAGATAACAATTTGGTTTGGGGCAATCAGAGGTGGGTAGAGTAGCCAAAAACTGTAAGTAATAGTAACATTACTTAAAAATCATATTGCTTAAGCAGAAGTACAAAGTAGTGGTCCAAGAAAGTAACTTAAAGAGTAACTGTCAGGAAGTAACATATGATTTATAATTTGAAGTTAATGTAATTAGAAAGAATTAAAAACTAAATAATGTCAAAGGATAGACACAAAAATGAGAAAACCATTCAAGAAACACAAAAGTTCTAATTGTTTTATATTGTCAACATAAAGATTTTGTGACTTATGGACTTATTCACTGTGGTAAGTGCGCTGGGACAGACTGATGGAAGAGGGGCTCTCGGACTCTCTGACCACCACCAACCCCCTCACACACTCCATGTTCATGCTAGGCAATGTGGATGAAGTGTCTTGCCCAAGGACAAAACGACAGCCCAAATATGGTGAGACTAAATGAGACTAAACCATGGATAAAATAGTTCTAAATCCAAAGTATGACAAAAACATAGATCTGTCTCTAAATAAAAAGTGTTCTAAAACTCCAGAGGGCTTCACGTATCATTAGATGTCCATTTGCCACAGTTTGGATTAAGTAAGAGTTGAAATCCTGGTGTGTTGAAGGTTGAGGCAGGAGGTAACATGTTTACATCTCAGTGTTTCCTGTTTAGATCTAGCTTTTGGTGTATAACTTGAATGTAGCTATTCCCAGATCACCATCAGTCTGCGGTCAGATCACAGATGGTCATTTAGAGAATGTCCCCTGGCAGTGGCAACTCAAGTTCAACAGATTTAGATCCTTTAAGACTGGATGATTTTTTCTGACTGCACCATCTCATGCACACAGTATATTGGATAAATTGTGTGTTTTTTATTTTGACTGGGGCCCAGGAGCTCTCTGCCCAACACAGGGCTTGCATTAGCCATGGCTGACCAGGCCTAGTCCTATTTTGGTCCAGGGTAAAGGAGAAAATAGCAGTAGCAGCACCAGCAGCTGGATGTTTGTGCCCCACTCCACCATCACAGGCTGTAATTAGAGTCTAATCTGGGACCAGCAGACCTCCACACACTGGGGCCATGTGGGGACCAGACCTGGGACTGTGGCTCAGGGTGCTCTGGACTAACCACAGCCGCTCTGGATCAGGATTAGGTACTTTCATATCATTCAAAAATGTTGTAGGAACTCATAAACCTACTTAATGGTTTGAAAGAGCACCTGACCTGAGAATGATCACTCCTTTAGATTGCATTAACACTTACACAAACACTGGATCAACATGGGAACAAATCAGAATAATCCTGGAGCTAAACCTGGACTAGACCAGGGCTAAACCATAATGTACACGCACACGTAGTCTCCCTCTCCAGAGCTCGAAGACTGTTACTTTTGGTGGTGCTGCTTTTGACAGCATGAAGTGGTAATCCCACAAGTGTTCTTCCATGTTTTTAAAGTACATACACCTTTACCATTTAAGATTCAGATTACTTTAGCACAGTTTCTAGTTAAATAGCTAGTTTTATTTATAGCCTGATTTAGTGGAAGGACTGTCATTTACACAGAGCAAAAAGTCAGGGCACACATTTATACAGTTCAGATTCATATTTTAATATTTCATAATAACCTGTACATGTAAAGATAAAAAATACTGCTAAATTAAATACAAATATTTTATGTTAGAACAGTGAGCTTCCACTTGATGCCGTGTCTCAGCTTTGGTGGTGCCAAAATCTCAGCATCTAAAAACAAACAATACAACCATGGTGAGTTTATTGGTAAAAATACATAGCAAAAACACATAATACACAGTAATGAAATGTACTTTATATCTGACCTTGTGCCTGGGCCTGTGGAGGGGCTGCTGGACTCTGCTGTTGGAAGGAGGCTGAGATGCTGTTGGCCGTGCTCTGGGGCCCAGTGAGCTACAAAGCAGAAAACAGTATCAACAGTATTAAATATAGTATATACAGTGGTACCTCATCTTACGAAATTAATTCGTTCCAGAAGTGGTTTCGTAACGTGAAAAATGTGTAAGTTGAGTAGCTATTTCAATGGAAAAATCCTGATTCGTTCCAAGGCCCCGATCCAAGTTTTTTTTTTATAGTGTAACATTGTGTTCTGTGTGTTTCTCACATTTGTCTCTCGTTTAAACACTCAAACTTTCATAGATTTTCAACAAAATGTATTAACAGTGCAGTGTGGGGGGGAAGGGGGAGGGGGGAGAAGATTGCGCTCTGACACGTGTGATAGCGCAGCATGACCCGGCGCGGGGCTGACAGCAGGTCTAGACCAAGGTCTAAACCTGGACTGGACCAGGACTAGACCAGGTGGATTAAAGCGCTGCGCGCGGGTCTATTTCCTGGTTTCGTTTCGAGTCACGGCTGAGGGGAGCAGCGAGGAGGGGACTGCACGCAGTCTGAGCGCATGAACGAGACCCATGCAAGACCACCGTGGCTCCTCCTGGTTTAGTCCAGGTTTAGTCCTGGTTTAGTCCAGACCACCGCGGCTCCTCTAGACCTGGTCTAGACCACTGCGGCTCTTGCATGGGTCTCGTTTATGCGTTCATGCGCTCAGACTGCGTGCTGCTCCCCTCAGCCGTGACTCGAAACGAAACCAGGAAATAGACCGCGCGCAGCGCTTTAATCCACCTGGTCTAGTCCTGGTCTAGTCCTGGTCTAGTCCTGGTTTAGTCCTGGTTTAGTCCTGGTTTAGTCCTGGTCCAGTCCAGGTTTAGACCTTGGTCTGCTCGCAGCCCCGCGCCGGGTCATGCTGCGCTATCACATGTGTCAGAGCGCAGTCTTCTTCCCCCTCCCTCTTCTCCCCACACTTCACTATTCATAATTTTGTTGAAAATCTATGAAAGTTTGAGTGTTAAAACGAGAGACAAATGTGAGAAAAGTTTAAATCCAGTCTGAGAAAAGCATATAATGTGTGTGGCTGAGCGCGCATTATTTGAATTTTTGAGATTTCGCGTTTCGTAACTTGAATTTTCTTTCGTATCTAGAGACAAAAATTTACAGTGAAGGCGTTTCGTAACTTGAAATTTTCGTTTGTTGGGTCATTCGTAAGGTGAGGTACCACTGTATTATAAATAGTAGACCAATAATTCAAATACATGAACACAATATATTTTAGTGTGCAATTTACTTTTCAAAGTTTTTTCAAAGTAAGTACATTTTGTGTTATTAAGTGTTGTTATGAACACTGATATCCCATCTTTATTCAGGAAAAAAGATTAATCTACGTCAACATTTTTGTTACTAAGGTAATGGTGGCGTTTTTTTGTCCCCCTGAATCAACTTCTTCTTCAGATGTTGTTGCGTGTAATAAGCAGTAAAAATCAGGACTGACCGGAGTGCAGTTGTTGAGCGTGTTCTCAGGCCACACCTCGGGCACAGCAGCCTCTAGCAGACTCAGAGCCTCTGCGTACTGCTCCTGGAGCCTGTGTGCCTGCCGCTCAAACTCAAACAGAACCAGCATCTTCAGCAGGCCGTGCACTTCCTCTGAAACACAGCAGACAGGGCGCAGGTCAGTGAGCAGCAGGGGTTTGAAATCTGTATCTGTATATTGGTGTGGTGGATTAGATTTGATTCGATTCGATTTTGAGTTCATTAGGGCTGCAACAATTAACTAATCGTGACTAGTCAACTGTAAAAAAAATTGTAGCACTTGTGGTCGGCTAAAGAGGCTTCAGAGAGTGGATGTTTATTTCCATTTATTGCTGTATGCACTGAACCACAAGAGACACATCTATGACCAATTAGGACCTGTAACCCCCCCCCCCCCCGAGTTGCCTTCACCTGTCTGTGTGCGTACCAAACATATCTAGTCTAAAATCTTATTTGTTTCTTGTCCAAATTAATATATCTAAAAAAATGTCTCCTATATAAATATTATATAAAATAATGAAAAATATAAATGAGGTAGGTGGCACTTTACCATCCTATAACAGCATTACTAACTGTTCCTCATAGTAAAAAAAAAAAGTTGTATTTTGATACTTTTTAAGTCCAAGAATTCATAGTTACATACACAGCTGTTTTTAAACTTTGTCAATTATATTCCCAGTAAATATATTTATTGTAACTTTTATGATTGCACATTCAGAATTATAACAAAACCAGTTGTGTATTCCTAATCCCAAATTAACAGTTGGAACATTTGTGTTTGGATATTACATGAAAAAGGAACCATATGTAAGATTTTGACATTAAATTCCATAAATATGACCCAACTGTGTCCCCAGATTAATCTATATTTTACTGATAACAACTATAATGCTGATTTATACTTACAAATTACAAATACATTGGACATGACAGCTAAATTATTTGAATGAGCCTCATGTGGGTCTCTCATTTAGGTTGCCTTTAAATGCTGAAATCCAGTTAAATGTTGTCCTGTACACCGAGAATGACAAAAACCTGTATATGTCCTCTTTATATGCAATTAAAGTACTACCAATCCAGGTCCAATTGTGTTTGTAGTTCCTTTATTAAACCCGTAAAACCACTGGCTACATACAGTTCCTTAACGGAGAATTAACGTTTTTTACAATCTGAGCCTTATTTCGGTAATAAAACAAGTTGTTTTACTCACCCATAGGACTTTGGTGTCATACGGAGCACTTCCAGAGATGTTTTAGATTAGCGATATCCGTAATGCGAGTTCTCGGGGCATATATATTATATGCCCAAAGCATGTAATATATGCCCCGAGCGGTCTCCAAATAACACAAACTTTAGCACTTTTCAAATCATAGAAGCTCAATGTCTTAGTCTACACTTTCGTTTGAGTCAAAAGTGGCCTGTAATCCAAGATTTATCCATAATTTACAGCTTTGCGTTTCATGTTTGGGTCCCGAGAGCTGAGAGTGAAATAAGATGCGACTCTGCACATGCGCACTGGCCTCCTCATCTACTCGAAACTATGGCTAAATCTCGGATTACAGGCCACTTTTGACTCAAACAAAAGCTAAAGTAGACTAAGACATCGAGCTTCTATGATTTGAAAAGTGCTAAAGTTTGTATTATTTGGAGACCGCAAACATGTGCCCCGAGAACTCAGGTTACGGAGATCGCAAATCTAAAACATCTCTGGAAGTGCTCCATATGACACCAAAGTGCTATGGGTGAGTAAAACAACTTGTTTTATTACCGAAATAAGGCTCAGACTGTAAAAACCTTAATTCTCCTTTAAAAAAAAAATCCTCCATGTATATCAATAACTGCTCTTCATCAGAGACTGTGACATTCATTTCTAGAACATGAGCCCAACCTAGATCCAGATGTTCTCAGTAATACAGAAAATAAGCAGACATACATACCTCTCATTTTGTCCACAGTGGTGATGATCTCCCCGAGGGCATGTATCAGTGCCCTGTCTTCCATCGGGCTTCCTTCTTTCAAACTCAGCTTTTTACGTTCTGCTTTCCGACGGTTTTTCGATGACCTCCTACGTAAATCATAGTAGATAATAGCAGTGATAAGACGTGAATGCAATGATGTTTTACAGCATAAAAACAGCGATAGTCTTACGAGGAGATGCGCGAGTTGCTCTGGGAATACTTGGATCCGGTCAGGACACTGCTGGCTTCACTGTACAGCTCAGCATCGGCACAGTCCGGGCCTTCTTCATCTGACAAGTTTTAAATGTAAAGTTTCAAAAATTGGAAGCTGATTTCTCATGAATTTGAGCTTAGATGTTTTAGAAATACTGTCAGAGAGCACTGGAATTGCCGGTACCAATTAATCAAATTTACATCTGACTTGAAATTTGTAATCTGTCATTTTTATTTTGATGTTATAAAGATGCAAATCTCAGCAGCAATCAAAACAATGAAAATTATAATATGATCTGTACCGAGCATGTCCTCCCTGGCCTTGAGTTTCTGCTCTCGGACCACAGCCAGTCTGTTCCTGTGGCGTGTGAACATGGACACCTGAGTCTCCAGAAAGATTGTTTGAGCGCTGAAAGCTGAGGACACAATAATGTTCCTTAAATTAGATATGTAAAAACAGAATAGCTAGCCGAAAGATGCAGGAACATTCAAATGAAGATGAGAGGAGAGGGTTAGGTGTTAGATGAAATGCAGGAGCTGTGTACCTTCTAGCAGAGCAGGTTTGAGGTTGGTCTCCGTGATGTCATGTCTCTGGTGTGTGTGAATCTATAGAGGATAAAGGACAGACATGAAGTTCAGGTACAGGTGAGACCAGAACTAACAGTGTCTACAGAAGTGAAATAAGCCAAAAACAAACCAATCGCAGAGCCTCGTCCCAAACAGCCCCAGTGATCAGAGCCAGGATGGCCTCCTCACAGTCCTGTTAAACACAACCAGCTCAGTTAATTCAAAAAGTGTTTAAAATATGAACTTTGAACTGAATCCTTATTATTAAAACATAAATCGCAAATCTAATTGCAATCAAATTCTTCACAAATCACAAGTCCTATGTGACTTACACTGGCATATTGGTCCAGCAGTAGAGCAGCCTCGGAGTAACGCCGCTGTTCACTCAGCTTTTCTGCAACATTTGGAACAAGGGGATCTTTTTATAAGCCATTTATTGTAGAGTTTGTAAGAGATACTGTAAAATAAATATAAAAACATCTAATAATAATAAGCCACCACCCTCCCTTTCTCTTACCTGCCATGTCGCGGGCCAGCAGAGCCAGCTGGTCTGGGGGCAGAGGGATGGCCTGGGCCACACACAAGGCCTGTCTCCAGCTGCAGCAGCTCACAAAGCTCTGCAGAGCCGAGTGAGTCTCTCCACACCTCCACAGCAGCAGCCCTGCCTGCTCCATCTGCTGCTGCCCCACCAGGTGCTCCGCGAATGCAACTGTCAGCTCCTGGGGACAATACAGGGGTGGAAGTGGAACACCTTTACAGTCTGTGTATAAAAGGAAACACTACAGGTGAGCAAAACACTACAGGAATTCATCCAGACTCCATCTACTGCATGTTTTCATGAGGTCAGCGGAAACCAGTGCACCATAAGAAAAGCCATACAGCACACCCCAGGAATCCAATGTGGGACAAACAAGATGTGAGATGAGAATGCCAACTACTTACTGACTGAAGTGCTACAACTAGAGGTAATGTAGAGGGGCTTCACAGTGCTTCTACAGTGGATGTACCTTATAGTGAGTCTTGTCAGCAGCAAATAATCGCAGAGCTTCAGTGTAGAGCTTCTGCTGTTTGACCAGCTGAAGCACCTCAGGGAAATGTTCTTTTCCTGAACAAACACAAGAACGGGTTAGAAATAGATATCTGAGTCGTGTGACACCCACCAAGTTCTTTGAGTGTGTTATCTTATTGAGTGTGTTATCTTACAGTTTGAGCAGAGAAGTGCCGTGCTTCTAATGCATGTATGTATGTATGTATGAAATATATTGTAATGTCGGCTTGTACTGACCACACTGACTAAGATTGATCAGGGCCTTTTTGTAGCGCTTCAGATGTTTGTCGATGGTGTAGCGCTGATAGCTGGGCTCCAGCTTCTTCAGCATGTTTAAGAAAGGCAGATACTCCTTTGGATCCTGTATACAGACAAAGTTCAAAGAAACCTTTATTGTCAAAAGCCATATGTACAGGTTGCACACACAGGATTTGAAACCGCAGCGCTCCCTAGGCCCACAGTGCACATTAAACTTATCTTAAACATATCTTATAAACATAATGACTCAAACATCACATATACCCATAGCAAAAGGTACAATAGGCTTGTATATAATACAAATAAGTAAAATACACAAGGTGTAGCGTAATAAAGCTCAAATGGTGTAATTTAAGCAACACTGTCAGTGTCATTAAGTATGGCCAAATATGAGTCCTATGCAAATTTAAAAATAAAAAAAAATACATATTTTAGAAGGAATACCTTCTGAGATTTCTCAGCCACCATAAGCACCAGGTCAAAGTCATACGTCCCCAGAGAGTGTTCGTACAGGTCATTGACATCCACCAAGAACAGCAGGTACTTCAGAGCTTCCTCAGCGCTGACAGCCGCCGCAGCAGGAGGGGGGTTTACTATTCAGACAAACAGACCATCAGAGAGAAAGGAGTCCCATATTCCAATACTATTGTGTTCTTCTAACATAATTTGTATTATCTAAAATAAATAAAACACTATAATGCCAAGGTTCTCCATCTGATGTTTCACTTATTAAATAAAAAAACACCCTTTAGTTATGATGATAATCTTATTTTTATTAAATATGATTATGATAAAGAGCGACAAGAAGTCTTTCTTTGTATTTTTGTTTAAATTTACCTAAATCTCCTATGTAAAATATATATATATATATATATATATATATATATATATATATATATATATAAAAAGGATGTCAACAATTAATCGATTAACGGTTAATTGTCGATCAAAATGCATTAATTGTAATTAACCGCTAACCGCGGACACGCGCACCCGAAACAAGGCAACCGCGCTGCGCCAAGCTCGACTCACAGCCGACCGCAGGCGCCAACGGCACTGCTCAGCAGCCCCGGGTGTACGCGCGAGGCGAGATCGAACCCGGAATGCGTGCCGCTGCTGCTGGTTTCGCCGTGGCCCGCGCCCCGAGCCGCAGGCCAGCCGCGCGGGGCTCGGCAGCGGCACGTGGTGGTTTAATCCTGGTCTAGTCCAGGTCTAGACCCGGTCGAGTCCCGGTCCAGTCCAGGTCCAGTCCAGGTCCAGACCTGGTTCAGACCTGGTCCAGTCCACGTTCAGTCCTGGTCTAGTCTCTTAGCCAATCAGGACAGAACACAATGTTACACTATAAAAAAATGTTACACTATTAAAAAAAAAATTGGACAGAGCGAGGGATTACTGTATTTTGTTATTCAGCATCAATACATTTGTCTGCTTTTTACTAAGGAATAATTAATTGAGGAATATACAATATAATAATACTATGATATATTTTTGACTCAGTGTTATGTTACTATAGCTTATATTCTTAAAGACCCTATTGAAACACTAAAATTCAGGTGAAAAACGCCGCTTATCAGTTAATCGTTAATCGATCGATAAGGTCAATCAACTATCAGTTAATGAATTAACTGATAATTTGCATCCCTAATATATACATATATATATATATTTTTTTATCTAAGCACTGGGAGCACTTTTTTGACACAACCCTTACCAGCAGCAGTGAAATATCAAAGTCGTACAATGCCTCACCTCGAAGCTCATGGACTTTCTGCAGAGCGATCTCCAGCTCTGGTACGGTCTTTCTCACATGAGCGGTCAGAATGGACAAACAATACCTGCCCAGCAAATACAAGTTAGTATGAAAACCTGTGGCAATTTTTCAGCAACTTGTGTTTATTAGCACTGACTTGTTTGGGTCTATGGACTCCATAGTGTTCCTTAGTGCATCACATACAACATCCACCTTTGTCCCAGGAATTTTGTGAGGTGGGGGACGGGAGTCTTCTGGCTTTGGGTACATGGTCTGTGTGGTGTCTTCCTCTCTGTAAAACCAAACAAACAAAAAAAACATTAGCGATGGTAGCAGGTTGTGCGAGTTACAATAATCTACTTTCAATCTTACTTGAGCTCAGTGAGGAACAGGTTTATGTAGTTGATGGAGCCGAGCTGTGTGATAAATGTCTCAACATTGTCCAAAAATAACTGAAAAAGGGAAGAGAAAAACTTGTCTTTTTGTCTTCTTTTTAGAAATGTTCTTATACAAATACAGTGGTACCTCGCCTTACGAATGACCCAACAAACGAAATTTTCAAGTTACGAAACGCCTTCACGTCAAATTTTGGTCTCTAGATACGAATGAAATTTCAAGTTACGAAACGCGAAATCTCCAATCCAATCCAATCCAACTTTATTTATAAAGCACTTTAAAAACAACAAATCTCAAAAATTCAATTAATGCGCGCTCAGATACACGCCCGAAACGTAAATACACTTTATCAACACACACGGGGTTAGGTTCCAGAGGTGGCCCGTGGTGGGAGAGGTCCACGAGGTAGGACAACTTTGTATTTTGCAATTGTTCTACATGTTTTAGGGCTGTAAATGCCTCACCACACACATTCTACGCTTTTCTCAGACTGGAGTTTCTCTCGCATTTCTCTCTCGTTTGAACAATCGAACTTTCATAGATTGTAGTTGGGGGGGGGCACGGCTCGCCGAACGTGCGATGAGAGCGGAGACGCAACAACACATGATCAGTGTGGTAAAACTCACCTGTCTCACGACGGTCTAAACCCCGCTCACGTTCAATTAGTGAGTGAACAATCCAACACTTGGTGAATTCTGCTTCACAATGATAGGAAGAGCCGACATTGAAGGATCAAAACGTCCATACGGCGCAAGGCCGCGCTACACCGGGGCTGCGGGATGGAGAGCCGTGGCGCCCGGGCCGTGCCTCCTCCTCGGGGCCGCGAGCACGCGCGGCTCACAGCTCACAGTCTCAGCCCCACGGCTCTGGAAGTCACATAGAACCAGAGCCCACCCCGAGCGAGACCCCGCGGTCTTGCCGGCCGATAGAGCTCCTTTAGCTCATAGTGTCAGCCTCCCGGCTCTGGAGGTCAGATAGAAGCAGAGCTCGCCCCGCCCCGCGGGGCTAGCAAGGAGCGCAGACACGAGCAACGCACTCATCCAACGGCACTACCATGTTATAATAATAACAGGTCCAATCCAGGTTTAGTTCTGGTCTAGACCTTGTTTAATCCACGTTCTTTTAGTCCTGGTCTAGTCTCTTAGCCTGTCAGGCTTAGCCTGGGAATTCCCAGGCCGCTTCCGTTCGTTTCGAACTGGAAGGCGGCCTGGAAACTCGTCCAAGCGAGAGTCCCAGATTTAGGGCCCCAATCAGAGAGCGGGGGAGGTGTGGCAAGACGGTGACGCGTACTACATGACAAACGGAAGCTTGTAGTTTGAACTGACAACTGACATGATTGGCTATGGACTTACGTATACACTCAATGATAGACATTCATAACGCCCAATAAACGGCCGTTGGCAATCGCTAACCACACCTCGGCTACGGGATTTTTCGAAGCGAGTTTCCAGACCCATATCTCACTTGTGATATGGTCAGGTGTTAACCAGACTATGTCAGGCTAAGAGAACAACGCAGAACACAACCTTACACTATAAAAAAAATGTTACACTCTAAAAAAAAAACAACCTTGGAACGGATCATGCTTTTTCCATTGAAATAGCTACTCAACTTACGAATTTTTCACGTTACGAAACCACTTCTGGAACGAATTAATTTCGTAAGGTGAGGTACCACTGTAATAGACTATTCTAATCTTACCTTTGGATTATGGTCATAAATGAGATTCAAGTTAATTCTTAGTTTTCTCATACACATAAATGCATCTTTAAATTGCAGACTGTAAAACAGATTAAAAAAACACAATGAACAAATAATTTTTGAACAAGTGCATTGGTCAAATGAAGCCGACTTTAGCTCTATCCAGCACATTTAGGTAGACATAAAGACCATGCCAAATTAACAATAATAATAAATACCACTAGGAAGCAGTGGAGTCTTTCAAGGAGTACAACTAAGTACAATAATCAACAGAAAGGACTGCAGGGATACTGCAAACACTGGTTACAGGCTGGTTACATGTTTAAAAAATCTGACTACTAATCTGATTTTGGGCGTGCATGCAAACACAGCTAGTGAGATCTTTCCTGCAGTTAGTGCTCTCAGAATGTACATGAATTAATGAACAAATGAATAGAATAAACACCACAATAACTAATAACATATGATGAAGAAGGAATATAAAACCCAGCAATAGTATTAACGAGTACCGCACAGACCTGTCCAGCCATTTTCTGAGCTGAGCCAATACTAAGGCACGGTGATGCACAGTCTCCAGATTCCCCCGTGGCATCTGCACACAGTAAATAGAGATGTGTTAATAACTACACAGTTCTAGTTCATTTTAGAAGAATTACACCTTCATTAGCCTTAATAAGGCATGAACAAAGACTCATAATAGTGACTCAGAATAGTGATATGACATTAGTGATTGAGTCGGCTCTTTTCCATAATGTAAACAGTTGGAACCGAATCCAATTAAAAAAACATATATTCTTCTTTCTGGTTTTTATGCATTTTTATACTGATCCAATGCTGAACCAACACAAAGATCAGAGAAGGCATCACGAGTGAGGGTTTGTGCACAAAAATAACATGTTGGGCATCATAACATTTTATTTAGATTCTGCATAATTTCAATGTGTAAACACACTCCCACTCTCACTTTGAACCGTTTATTAGCCTTGGTCATTTCTCTCTGTGACGTCTCTGTTTGTTGTTAAAGTGAGTTTTTACACTGGCTTCTGTCATATAAATAAATAAGAGTCTTTTGAACGGCTCTTTAAAGTGAACTGATCCAAAAGATTTGGATCTTTTGGATTTTGGAAGAGCCAAAAATCCCAGGGTTTGTAAATAGTGTCTGTGCTTCCTAAGGTATTACTTAAATAGCTCCTAAACCTGAATAATAATCAGTTATTATAAAATGTTACACAATTCTGTACTGGTCATGAATAATAAGGTACTGGAGCAGACCTGTAGAATGACCCTGGTATCCTGTGGCACTACAGTGACTATCCGAGCCCCCCTCTCCACTCTGCGCAGAGTCTCATCATTCTGTCCTCCATCTGCAGCCAGCGCCACCTGCAGGTCTAAACAGGAAAGACTCTCTTGTAATGATCAGCGTTGTTATTGTACTATTTCTTGTACAGTACACAGCCTAGTAATAAAAAAGGGTTTTGTCTGATAAAAAGTGCACAGAACTCACCTTTAACACTCAGGGAGGAGAGCTGGAGACATCTGCAGTGGTGTGAATGGGTTGTGACCAGTAGGAAATCATTGCAGACAGAGAAGGACGAAACATTGGAGGCAAGCTTTAAAAAAACAAACAAAAAAAAAACACACTATGACATAAACTTCTGGCAATCATTCTTAATAAACTATTTGTTTATTATGAATTGAGTCTTTGTTCATGCTTTAAAGGGATATGCCACCCCCAGGTCAAATTTGGGCATCTCCCCACAGTCCAGAGACTAAAATAAGTGGTGGAAAGCGTTTTCCTGCTCACCCAGCCATTGTCCGAGTCTGTCAGCACTGACCGCCGCGGTATCTGGTGCTCCTCCGCCTTAGACTGGAGTCTAACGTCGCCAGAGAAAGATTTCGGCCAAAAGGAATTAATTTGCTCGATGCGTTTCCCAATTACTTTGTGTGTAGTGCGCATTCATATCGAGTGCAAATAAATGTGCAAATCAACACGGAGAGCTTGACTTGGTCATTTTGGGTGGGAACTATTTTCCAGTGCGTAAGAATACAGCCGTATCACGCACCACGTTGTGCAACAGGGGAACTCCCTTCCCGGTGCGTAACTGGGATTCCCCTGGCAGCGTGCTGCGTGATACGGCTGTATTTTTACGCACTGGAAAATAGTTCCCACCCAAAATGACCAAGGCAAGCTCTCCGTGTTGATTTGCACATTTATTTGCACTCGATATGAATGCGCACTACACACAAAGTAATTGGGAAACGCATCGAGCAAATTAATTCCTTTTGGCTGAAATCTTTCTCTGGCGACGTTAGACTCCAGTCTAAGGCGGAGGAGCACCAGATACCGCGGCGGTCAGTGGCGACAGACTCGGACAATGGCTGGGTGAGCAGGAAAACGCTTTCCACCACTTATTTTAGTCTCTGGACTGTGGGGAGATGCCCAAATTTGACCTGGGGGTGGCATATCCCTTTAAGGCTATTTAAAGTGTAGTTATTATAACCAGTTACTTGAAGTTGTTAGTGATTTAAAGCACGCTCAACAGTTTTAAAATGTCATTTAGAGCTCTATTTTTAATTAGTTTCCACCAAGTGGTTGCTAGTCTATGTATGTAAATACTTTGCACAATTAAAGAAGTAGAGAAGCTTTAATAACAAACCTTAGTGTCTCCAGCATACAGATGGCATCTGTCAGTCAGGCCAAGCACACACCCCTAAAGACAAATTCAACACAAAATTTGAATAGTACCACTTAGTATTACATATTGTTATTAGACTTTTCCTCTCCGGGCTTTTTAAACCATTTTTGTCTGTATCTTCTGTTTGGTGGAGAATAGTTATGACTGTCCTACCAATAATAAAGTTAGAGGATTCTTTGTGTTGTACCTCTTGTCCAATGTTGCACAGTGCAGTTTGGACACACACCACAGGGAAGCGAACCAAACAGCCTCTGGAGTCCTCCCAGTCCTCCACACAAGGCTCAGCACAGTCTGACACAAAAACACAGCACATTCTCTCTCTAGGTTTAAATGAGTTAGGAAAGAGGTATGAAATAGTTTTAATGAACATCTTTACTATTTTGTCAAATTATCGTAATGCACATGTAATGTATTAGATATTATAATACAATCATAGGAAACTTTACATTAGACATTGTACAGTTATAAATATATTACAATTTTTTTTGTTATTTTGGTTAGTAATACTTATTAATAACATTAATACTAGTAATAACGGCCCTGTACTTCGGTCATTACCCTATTGGGGAAAATGCCACACTAAAGAGATTGTAGCTCTTTTCAAAAAGTACTGATAGAGAGTGACTTACCCCAGAGGAGCTTTCTGATGCTTCCATTCTCCAGCTGCAGAGCCACAGAGCTGCTGTGAGCGCTGTGAGCCACACTGACCACTGCTCCAGACACCTCCACCGCACACCTGCATCAGAGGAGGTCAAGAACACACAAGCTTTCATATACATGTGGAATTACGCTTTGAAGAACTCCTTAGAGTTATGCTCTAAAAGGTTTGTGCTTGGATTTCTAAAATAATAAAAACAAAAATGCAGTTCTTTTTATCACCACATATAAACAGAACAAATGATCATAATACATAATGCCAGCCATTCTCTCTCTTGTCTCCAGACCTGACAGCGAGCTTTTGATCCGATGCATCCGAGGGACTGAGAAAGAGCACTTTGGAATAGTTTGTCCTTGGAGATGCTCTCACAGCCGCAAACAGGTCCATTCTGAGCCACAGCAGGTGATGTAACTCCAGGGGGTGCTCCAGCCCAAGATCAGTGCTGCACAGAGAGGGGAACTCACATATCTGCTGATGCAGTGCATTCTATAGACCAATATGTGAAGTCTACCTGTATGTTCTGTGCAAGATCAGCGGCCAACACAATGTCCTGAAGCCATTGGTGCTTGTACTGGCCTTCTCTCCCGGGTCTGGACCAAACACTGAGATGTGTCCATCTGCTGTATATGCAGCCAGCTCATTGCTCCGGTCGGGCTGGCACGAGAACACCACCTGGTTGACTGCAGAGGTCAGCTGGAGCTCATAGGAGCACATGGGAGGAGGCACCACACACTGACGGAAGTTGGTCACAAGGATTTTACCTGAAGATAAAAACAACATTTGCTGAGATGTTCACAGGCTTTAGTGTCCCTCATCTCACAGTAACTCACTCCCGTCAATCACTGCCACACTGGCATCATCAGCTCCACCCTGCCCTCTGCTGTGCTCTGTAGACCAGCCCCACTCGTACGTGAGTGTGGTCCAGTCCCGCAGTACCACATGCAGCTGCAGGGGGCGCACAGGGTCCCAGCACACACACACTGGAGCTCTGTGAGGGTCATCCCCAAAGACCAGGCTCTGCTTCAGGTACCAGTGGTAGTTTCCGGTCGTCCACAGCTGAACTGCAGGCATAGGTAACAGTGTCAAAAACCTCACAATATAGGTAACATCTAAATCATACAAATAGAACATTCAAAATATAAACTAGTCTATTTAACAATAGGGCTGTGGCACTATAGAAGACATGATGTAACACTGA
The DNA here is from genome assembly GCA_036785185.1 of Paratrypauchen microcephalus. Lineage (NCBI taxonomy): Eukaryota > Metazoa > Chordata > Actinopteri > Gobiiformes > Gobiidae > Paratrypauchen > Paratrypauchen microcephalus. Next base: position 6,765,871 of record JAVJIX010000040.1, on the reverse strand, counting down.
GGTTTGTACAAGTGGAAATCTGAGTAAACTGGATAATGTCAGTGCTGCTTACGTTGAGTACAGAGCCTTCCCTCTCCAGCTCCACTGGTGTCCTCCACCCACAAAGCCAACACTGTGGAGTCGCTGTTCCACCAGAGCTCCTTCACCTAAAGCGCACATTACATTACATCAGGACTTCATCATCAGGCACTCATGTGAGGAGATATTCAGGTGGAACCCTGCCTTGGTCTGGCTCGTGCTGGTGGGCAGGGTGAAGTCTCCATGCTGAAGCCCATTCTTCTCCAGAAAGACCACACAGTGCTTGTTGTGCTGCCGCTGGGTACTAGCGATCAGATTTCCTGAGGGCCTGAATGCAGCACAAATGTCCTAAGCAAAGACTGTTTAGTTACTTCACAGTGAGGAGCATAGCTCTCTGTCCTCACCTCCAGCAGAGCGGCTGCTCCAACCCATTGATGGCTTCACTAGTGGCCTGGAGCACTCCCTCTCTGCTCCACAGCCGGACCCTCCTGGCCCCGCTCTGAGGACACACTGCACTCAGAGCAAACAGCTGCCCATCCCCTCGCCACGACACCCGGGGGTGCTGGTCGTCCCAGGCAGGGGCTGGCTGCAGCTCCTGTGCACACCATCAGGACACTTAAGAACACACTACATATCTGTGTCTTTTCTTAAACAGCCTGATCGACTGACCACTGCCTTCTTCTGAGCAGCCTGCTTCCCCTCAGAGCCGTGGAACTGAGTTTCTTTCTTCCCCCAGCCCACTGTTATGAACTTTCCTGAAAGCAAAACATTTGACTGTATATAGAACAATCAGTTCAACTGTTTAGGCATTGTATCTTTATTGTATAGTTAAACTTTTAATACATTAAATCTGTTTCATATAGAGTGCCAGGGGTGGTGTTATACCTTCACCAAAGTCTTCTTGGTGAATCCCCACTTCAATGATTGGCTCAAAGTCTTTGGTCATCATTATGAAAGTGTCCTGACCTGAAGTACAGATGACATCATGTAAATAGTTTTACAACTTTATTATTTGTTGTTGTTCCATGTTTGAATATTCATTGCACCAAACCTGTAGTGAAAATGACCAGCTCTTCATCAGGACTCCAGCTCATTGAGGTGAGGCCACTGTCCACACTTCCCACACACTCAAACTAGAGAGAGAAGTGCAGAGAGGAGATCTGAAGCATCAGCAGACATAGCCAAGACAACAACAAGCCAAGGTCTCCTTAGAACTACAGAGCTTCTACCTATCATATCTGTCTAAGTGCATGAACACTGCAGCATGAATATATAGCTCTAAGTGAGCCACTTTATATCTTTGGCAAACCTGTGTGGAGCTGAAGTTGTAAAGGATGACATCCCCTGCAGCTGTGGCCAAACAGGCTGATTCCAGTTCAGCTAGGTCCTGTAGTCCAACAACTGTCCCACTCCCATCCTCAGGGAGATAGCCCTCGGCAGTCAGAGAGGCCTCACTTAGCACCTGTACAATAAGACAAAGCAAGTATAATAATATTATAGATCAACTTTGGGAGTATTGTGTTCTGTATGTGCGTCTGTCACTCACCTTCCCTGTGTACGGATCAAACTCTGTGATGGAGAACTGTGAGGCCCCCAGCAAAGAGCCGCTATCACAGCGCACTGTCACACACTGTGGGGCCCCTGGCTGTTGCGCACAGCTCTGCACGCTCCTCACCAGCACCAGGTTACGCATTCTGCTCCAGGATGTCCAGACCACTGATAAAAGGGAGGTGGGTTTTAGCTGCTTGGCATTTTAGGAATGATATTCGCTGTATTTACAGTATATACAGAAGGAGAAGTGTGTATTCTGATATATTCTAACCACACCATATCCAACCCCTACAGCTTGATTTGAGATGCAAAACAAACGCGTCGATTTAGCCTGGATAGCCAAGACACAGTTAAAAGGTTCATGATCTCACAGTAATAGATCACAGTAGACGGTTGTGCCTAACACGCTTCTTTTAACAATCACAGACCTCTTAGAATGATGTCATGCAATAAAACAAAACAAAATCGAGAAGATAGGATCTACTGACGAGGGTTAAGATAAGAGGTTAGCATTGCCCGCGTGTTCAAAGTGTAATATAAAATAAAAGAATAGTAAAATCTGTCACAACTCACCCTGAAGAAACTATTTGCAGCAGAAAGAGCAACAACAAACCCACATGTGCGCGACCTTTCACCTGTAGTGCGCATGTGCAGTGCTGCCTCTCGTGGCGCGGAGTGGAGGTGCGTATGGAATTAGATTAGATTAAGCCTTTATTTTGTCTTTTCATTAGACTAGAGCCATATCTGAATGTTTTCTGAAGAGAAACTTGAACATGAGGCCATTTTCTTCTCATTACTAAAAACGTGGGTACTAGTGGACTTACTCAGGTTTAGTCCTTGTTTAGTCCTGGTTTAGTCCTGGTTTAGTCTTGGTTTAGTCTTTGTTTAGTCCTGGTTTAGTCTTTGTTTAGTCCTGGTTTAGTCTTGGTTTAGTCCTGGCTTAGTCTTGGTATTCTATGTAGATGAATTTTTGTAATCAATAGGTATCTAATATTTGGCCTACAGCTGTAGCCAATAACGGATATTTCCTGTTTAAATTGACACATTTATTAAAGTTCCTCATGGACTTTTCAGGTATGTAAAAATAATAGAATGTTTTATTTGTTTAAAGGCACTCAGAGCACGACGGGAAAAATTGTTCACTCTTCAGGGACTTCTTCAGTTCTGAAGAACTGAAGAAGTCCCTCGGATGAGCGACGAGGAAATTGAACTTCTCCTTTTATCATGGATTCTACCTGGACAACTGAGGGACTTTTCACGCAAGACATAGCCTACTTCTCCAATACTTTATGAATGTATAAAAACAAAATCACTTCATTCTGTACTGTTTAAACTGAGATTAACAATCTCTTTCCCGGTAAGCAGACTGGAGCATCACTAAAGACAAAGGGGTGTTATAAAAAGTAACTTTTGCTTTTTATTAATTGGGATTTAAAGGAACTTTAAATAAACATAAACTTGACTTTTCTGTGTCTCTGGATACAAAACAGACCTTGGACATGATGTCCTATTTACATAAGTTACAATTTTGTGTTTTGGTTCTTAATGGTACTTGAACCTTATTAGTACTTTACCGGTCAATCTACGTTCCTACCCTCACCTATGGTCATGAGATTTGGGTAATGATCAAAAGGACAAGATCACGGATACAAGTGAATGAAATGAGTTTCCTCTGCAGAGTGGCTGGGCGCTCCCTTAGAGATAGGGTGAGGAGCTCAGTCACACGGGAGGAGCTTGGAGTAGCGCCGCTGCTCCTCCACGTCAAGAGGAGCAACTGAGGTGGCTCGGGCATCTGTTCCGAATGCCTCCTGGACACCTCCCTCAAGAGTTGTTCCAGACATGTCCCACCAGAAGGAGGGAGGGACTATGTCTACTGGATGGCCTGGGAATGCCTTGAGGAAGTGTCCCGGGTGAAGGAAGTCTGGGAGTCCCTGCTTAGACTGTTGCCCCCAAAACCCGGCCCTGGATAAGCGGAAGACAATGGATGGATGGATTCTTATTGGTCATCCAGTCAGAAAGCAGAATCACAAGTGTATGTGAAGTTATGTGTTCTTTACACATAGGCCTGAGTTCTACTGAGGGGTGGCCCTGGACTTTTCCCCCACAAATCGGTGGGGGGTGCATGCAAATCAATCCACAGCGGTAACTGCTTTTATTTTTGTCTAGTTCTGGGCTATAGGCTATATGCTGTAGGCTATTTGTAAATTCTCCAGCCTTCAATCAACATATTTTAGCCTTTTATTTGGTAAATTTTGTTATCAAAAAATAGTTGCTGACTAGAGTCCTTCACTGTCCATACAGCATGAGTGTAAACACCATGCATGCCCAGCTAAACTGGCTGAAGGTGGAAGATAGAGCAAAAGCAGCTCTTCTTATTACTACATGGAAAGTCAAAGGTACCCTAAATTCATGAATGACCAATTAAAACAAGAGCTACGAGGCGAGTAAGAGACCAAAGCAATCACGACCTGAACATTGAGAGCCACTACAGCTATGACCAAAGAAGGTTCAGCTTTTAAGAAACAAAACAAAGTGCTTCTTGGTAAATTGTATTTGGTAAATGCTTAGAAACAATTTAAAGTGGTACATATGTGATTCTCTGTGCTTTCCTCCCAAATGTCTTGTATACAATTATGGATAAAAAAAAATGCCTGTTCATTTTTATTGAGATGAAATTATGAAATTATCGTTTATGTAATCATGTAATTATGAATTGCCTGTTGCATATTTAAGATTTGTAACTTGATGTAAATTAATTCAAAATGTTAATTGTTCAGTCAAAAATCAGTTATGCCTCATGTAGTTTTTCTGATCACATTAGGATGTTTTAAAGGACATATCTGTTTTAATGTTTTTTTCAAATTATTACATAACCTGGTTTGGTGGGATAGTACCTGCGGCAACTAGGGCTATCATAGTTTTACATCTCACAGTCAAGCAGTGAAAAGAAAAGGAGCTACAAAAATGTCATCAACACAAAATTCCGTGTACGTAAACACAATTTACGTGCAAGGGAGGCTGTTTAAACCAGCATTTAACAAATTAAAGGTGCTGTTATTTATTTTTATTTGTATAATTATAACTATTGTGCCATTTTGACAACCAGAAGAATATAAACTTCCACCAAAATGTAAGAACTAGAAAAAACTACACAAGGTTTTTAATAAAATCTTAAATATAATAATGTTTTAGTTGAATGAATAGTCGAAGAAGAAGTGACTTTATTGATCTCACACTGGAGAAATTCTTCTCTGCATTTTAACCCATCCTATATATATATACATATATTAGGAGCAGTGGGCAGCACACATTAGGGCGCCCGGGGACCATCTCCATGATCTTCTTGCTTCGGTTTGGTCAGGACCTAAGCTGATGGTGCATGTTTTGGGTTGATGGGGGAAACCGGAGTGCCCGAAGGAAACCCATCCAGACACGGGGAGAAACATGCAAACTCCACACAGAAAGGCCCAGGCGACCCGGGGAGCGAACCGAGGCCATGCATGCAAACTCCACACAGAAAGGCCTGGGCGACCCGGGGAACCTGTGAAGCAAGTGCGCTAACCACTCAGCTACCGTGCCGCCAAGTCTAAACTAGTCTAGTCTAAACTGTCACATGCACTTTAACCCTGTCCATGGGTTTCGGAGTTATGAAAATCTAGCTCTAGCAATTAATAAATCAAAACAAAATATTATAACTTTGAGGTGGGAAAAATTCCTCAAATATCACAAATAATCAGGAAGCTGAAAAGGAGGAATAGCTAACTCTTTTAATCTTGAATTGGTGTTGCTGTCTTTCACTTCCTCTTCTTCACAGAATCAGATGAGGCAGATGTCCAAGGGTGAGACAGGAGGCTGCACAGCTGCAGAGGAGGGGAAACACCACCACTGACACAAATGTACAGTGGCTTGCGAAACTATTTGGCTCCCTTGAACTTTGTGACCTTTTGCCACATTTCAGGCTTCAAACATAAAGATATAAAACTGTAATTTCTTGTGAAGAATCAACAACAAGTGGGACACAATCATGAAGTGGAACACACTTTATTGGATATTTTAAACTTTTTTAACAAATAAAAAACGAAAACTTGGGCGTGCAAAATCATTCAGCCCCTTTACTTTCAGTGCAGCAAACTCTGTCCAGAAGTTCAGTGAGGATCTCTGAATGATTCAATGTTGACCTAAATGACTAACGATGATAAATGGAATCCACCTGTGTGTAATCAAGTCTCTGTATAAATGCACCTGCACTGTGATAGTCTCAGAGGTCTGTTTAAAGCGCAGAGAGCATCATGAAGAACAAGGAACACACCAGGCAGGTCCGAGATACTGTTGTGGAGAAGTTTAAAGCTGGATTTGGATACAAAAAGATTTCCCAAGCTTTAAACATCCCAAGGAGCACTGTGCAAGCAATAATATTGAAATGGAAGGAGTATCAGACCACTGCAAATCTACCAAGATCTGGCCGTCCCCCTAAACTTTCAGCTCATACAAGGAGAAGACTGATCAGAGATGCAGCCAAGAGGCCCATGATCACTCTGGATGAACTGCAGAGATCTACAGCTGAGGTGGGAGAATCTGTCCATAGGACAACAATCAGTCGTATACTGCACAAATCTGGCCTTTATGGAAGAGTGGCAAGAAGGAAGCCATTTCTTAAAGATATCCATAAAAAGTGTCGTTTATAGTTTGCCACAAGCCACCTGGGAGACACACCAAACATGTGGAAGAAGGTGCTCTGGTCAGATGAGACCAAAATCGAACTTTCTGGCAACAATGCAAGACGTTATGTTTGGCGTAAAAGCAGCACAGCTCATCACCCTCAACACACCATCCCCACTGTCAAACATGGTGGTGGCAGCATCATGGTTTGGGCCTGCTTTTCTTCAGCAGGGACAGGGAAGATGGTTAAAATTGATGGGAAGATGGATGGAGCCAAATACAGGACCATTCTGGAAGAAAACCTGATGGAGTCCGCAAAAGACCTGAGACTGGGACAGAGATTTGTCTTCCAACAAGACAATGATCCAAAACATAAAGCAAAAGCTACAATGGAATGGTTCACCAAAAAACATATCAAGGTGTTAGAATGGCCAAGTCAAAGTCCAGACCTCAATCCAATTGAGAATCTGTGGAAAGAACTGAAATCTGCTGTTCACAAACGCTCTCCATCCAACCTCACTGAGCTCGAGCTGTTTTGCAAGGAGGAATGGGCAAAAATATCAGTTTCTCGATGTGCAAAACTGATAGAGACATACCCCAAGCGACTTGCAGCTGTAATCGCAGCAAAAGGTGGCGCTACAAAGTATTAACTCAATGGGGCTGAATGATTTTGCACACCCAATTTTTCATTTTTTATTTGTTAACAAAGTTAAAAATATCCAATAAAGTGTGTTCCACTTCATGATTGTGTCCCACTTGTTTGTTGATTCTTCACAAAAGATTACAGTTTTATATCTTTATGTTTGAAGCCTGAAATGTGGCAAAAGGTCACAAAGTTCAAGGGAGCCAAATAGTTTCGCAAGCCACTGTATGTATATGATAAGGAATCATGTATAAGGTCTGCAATCGTGTCAAATTTAATATTTCAAATTTCCAGTTCATAAGATCACATCTATCATTACAGGCAGCTAAAATGTTCATGCATGCTATGGTCCTGTCACATATAACATACTGTCTTACAATCTGGTCACAGGCAAATAAAACAACACTAAAACCCATAGAGTCACTATACAAACAGACAATCAAAATACTGGATAAAAAAACTTTAAGACATCACTGCACCATTTTACAAAAAACATAAACTGTGAAGTTGGGATAATGTCATAAAATATTCAAATCTCTGTCTAATATACAAAATCATTCATGGTCTGTCATCTCCACTCACTCAGTTCATAAATATCAGGACCACCACACACAGAGTGACCAGAGGGGCGGCCCGAGGAGACTGCATTGTTGCCTTGCGGAAAAGTGCACTCAGTCAGAGTGCCTTTTCTGTTACAGCCGCCCAGGAGTGGAACTCTATCCCCTCAAACATCAGAGAACTGTCCACATACAACCTGTATAAAAAACATCTAAAAAACTGGCTGATAACACATCAGACCTGTCATCACTAATTTTCTTTCCTCTAACTCCACTGTGCTGCCTCTTGTGTCTCTGCTGTCTTCTTGTGTCTTGTTGTGATGTGTGTGGGATTTTTTAACTGTCGATAATTTTAAAGTTTTATGTACACTATTTATCAATTGGATTATAGTTTTAGCTAAAATTTTACTACTTGTAATAATTGTATATTGTTCACTGTTATTTTGTTATCATTGTTTTTAGGGAGAACATTTTAAGATCTGTCCAGGGACAACAGATGAAAAATAGCCTTTTGGCTAATTCTGGTACTTTTACAGATATGTTAATTAATGTACACTGTCCCTGTCAAATAAACCAATAAAATAAAATAAAATAAAATAATATGTATATAAAAGTAAACATTTAATGGTTTGCACATGTCAGCCATCATTGGGGGTACTTTTGGTGGACATGTTGGTTCTGTTTTGACTGACAGAAATGTGTCTCCTCAGTCCTGGGAAACGTCTCACCACTAACATGAGGAAGTAATTCTGGAACTTCTTCCCCACAAAGGTATAGAAGATGGGACTGATGCAAAAATACAGTTGGGCAAACTTCTGAGTGACCTCCAGCACAGAGCGCCAGTGCTCATACTCCTCATGAGTGGAGGCACGTGCATGCATCAGCAGGGCAATGTTAAAGGGGGTCCAGCAGGTGAAGAACAACAGCACTATGATAAATATGAGGCGCACTGTCTTACACTTTGTGCCGATGTGAGAGGAGAGCACGGTGCAGGCAATGCGTGTGTAGCAGTAGATGATGAGAAGCAGGGGGAAGAGGAAGAAGAGCAGCAGCTGCATGTAGAAGCCCACCATCCACAGCACTGGGGTCTCCAGCCGTTTGTCCTCCTGACAGAAGATGATGTTGTCCAACTTCTGAACCATCAGTTTCTGTAGAATCATGGGTTTAATGCAGGCCAGAGCACTGACTATCCACACAGCCCCACAGGAGAGCAGAGCATAGGCCCTGCTCCTCAGCCTCCCTGAGCTGATGGAGTACACCACTGCCAGGTGTCTGTCGAACGTCATCAGGGCCAGGAAGAGCACAGAACTGTTGAAGCCCAGGTAGTAGAGGCTGCCCACCAGCTTACACATGAGCCTGCCGAAGGGCCAGTGTGACAGCAGTGTGTACACAGCTACAAAGGGCAGACTGCTGATGAAAAGCAGAGAGGACAGCACCAGGTTTAGCAGCAGCAGGTTAGTCACTGTGGTGAGCCTCTCGAACCTGCACCAACACAACAAGCTTCTGTGAGTACAGACTATGCTCTGTGCACAGCACTGTTTGTACAGGCAGCTGTGTGTACAATCAGAAAAGGATCTGTCTGAGTCATGAACATGAATACACACAAACCTCACACTAAGTTATGGGAATGTTAAATGGAGCATAGATCACTTCTGATGTAGTTTATAAACAAATACATGATTACAAATGTATTTTTGTGGTAGTAAAGCATGACTTAGTTATAGTACTGGCAAAGACGGGCTCAGAAGCACCTCTATTTCCTCCGCAAATTGAGGAGAGCTGGAGCCCCTCCACCCATTATGACCACGTTCTACCGAGGCACCATTGAGAGCGTCCTGACCAGCTGCATCACTGTGTGGTACGGGAGCTGCACTGAACAGAACAGGAAAGCCCTGCAGCGCATAGTGAATGCAGCTGGGAGGATCGCTGGTGTCTCTCTCCCTTCCCTCCTAGACATTTTTAACACCCGGCTCACCCGCAGAGCGTCCAGCATTGTGGGTGACCCGAGCCACCCCGCACATAGCCTGTTCAGCCTCCTGCCCTCGGGGAGAAGGTACCGGAGTCTCCGGGCCCACTCCACCAGGCTTTCAAACAGCTTCATCCACGAGGCTGTCAGGAGGCTGAACTCTCACCCAAACTCTCACCTTACCCGTCTCCCACCCCCCACCCCCCATATTGGCATAATCTGTATTCCATAAAAAGACATATCACTCTAGACACTTTAAAAAAACTGCTGCTAAGGACTATTGTTGCACTGTTGCACATTTACATTTACTACTGAATTTTACTCCTGTTGCACTGTTGTTTACTACTGTTATTGCACATTTACTACTGGAATTTTTAGTACTGTTGTTTACTCCTGTTATTGCACTAGAATTACTACTGTTGCACATTTATTTTTATCTTAACTCCAATGCACATTCTATTGCACATGACCATTTCACTGCTGTATCTTCCATTGCACATTTTTGATGCACACTGCACACTTTGGAAATCTGTATATAGGTATTTATTTATTATGTTGCACTGCTTTAAGATTTAGATCTTAGACTTTAGTTTTAACTTTAGATCTCTGTCTTAGATAGTTTTTGTTGTGTTTTGTCTTCATATTGTATCTTGTACACTGTCTTTTTGCACTACCTGGCCAGAGAGAGAGAAACGAAATTTCGATTCACTGTATGTTGAACACATATGGCAGAATTGACAATAAAGCTGACTTTGACTTTGACTTTGAGTAATATTTTGATGATATCTTTTATTCAAATACAAGTTGGCTAATAGTAAGACGTGATAAATAATGACCCTAGCCTATATTTGGTTTATTAGAAGACATGTCTCTCACCGATGGATGATAACGAGCACCAGGATGTTGGTGCAGAGACTGAAAGCAAACACCAGGGCGTCGAAGATGGCCAGTATGTAGTGGCTCTGGTCCTCCTCTTCTTCTTCATAGAATTCACTATAGTTATAGTTAGGGTACATTTCGGTGATTGCACTCGTTGAATCCATTGCATATTCCATGACTGTTGCTAGACTGAAGATGAATGGTTATTTTCCCCTTGTCTGAGCTATTGGGAGAGATGGTGACTCAAGCTCTTCTTAGAATTAGTCAGAAAAGGAAGGAAGTATTGTGCAGCATCACACCTGCTATCTTTACATGTTCTATTGATTTTAATTTGTATGTGCATATGACAAGTTTCATGGTTTTTTCATTATCACTTGATTTGATGGGATAGTACCTGTGCTAAATATATAGTACATTATTTTATCAAAGAATACCTTTTTTTTCATTTTCATTTATTTTACTTCACTTAACATTATGCAACTGTGGCAACTTTTAAACAGTGGCAACTTTTAAACAGTGTTCCCTAAAAACAGACAAATACCCCGGGGATAATAATAATAATGATAATAATAATGACATTTAGCCTATCTCCAGCAGGTGGCAGCATATAAATTAGACCTTTTCTGTTGTCCAGGGAGCTCTAGGAAGTTTTCTTGTGTTTGTTGACCCATGTTTTTCTGTGTTGATCTATGTTTTTCTACGTTTCTAGCATTTTGTGATTTTTTTTTTTTGGAATGAAGCTAATCTCTAGTATACCTTTTACATTTGTCCGGTTTTAATATATAATAGGAGAAGCAAATTGGTCCCCGGGAATACAGAAGACATAGCCTACTTCTCCAATACTTTATGAATGTATAAAAACAAAATCACTTCATTCTGTACTATAACTTGTCGCCCATTTATAATGGGATTCTTAGACCAGTCAAACAGAGCCAGGGCAGAGGGGTGGAGAGGGTCGTTAGACGTTGAATAGGGGGTCGAAACAGCCGTCAGAGTAATTTGAAAAACAAAGAGACAGATTAGGGGGATCGTTTTCAGAGCTTTTGTCATTGTCGGACGCGCCTCCCGGCAGCTAGATATAAGCAGGGTCTAACCAGTACAATAACCAGAGCTGACGAAGCCTCTCGGATGAGCGGCGAAACGTTTTCAACCAAACAAACTTTGTCCAGTTGACAAATTGAACTTCTCCTTTGATCATGGATTCTACCTGGACGACTGAGGGACTTTTCACGCATCATTCATTCTGTACTGTTTAAACTGAAAATAACAATCTCTTTCCCGGTAAGCAGACTGGAGCATCACTAAAGACAAAGGGGTGTTATAAAAAGTAACTTTTGCTTTTTATTAATTGGGATTTAAAGGAACTTTAAATAAACATAAACTCGACTTTTCTGTGTCTCTGGATACAAAACACACCTTGGACATGATGTCCTATTTACATAAGTTACAATTTTGTGTTTTTGAACCTTATTAGTACTTTACCGGTCAATCTACGTTCCTACCCTCACCTATGGTCATGAGATTTGGGTAATGATCAAAAGGACAAGATCACGGATACAAGTGAATGAAATGAGTTTCCTCTGCAGAGTGGCTGGGCGCTCCCTTAGAGATACAGTAGGGTGAGCAGCTCAGTCACACGGGAGGAGCTTGGAGTAGCGCCGCTGCTCCTCCACATCAAGAGGAGCAACTGAGGTGGCTCGGGAATCTGTTCCGAATGCCTCCTGGACACCTCCCTCAAGAGTTGTTCCAGACATGTCCCACCAGAAGGAGGGAGGGACTATGTCTCCTGGATGGCCTGGGAATGCCTTGAGGAAGTGTCCCGGGTGAAGGAAGTCTGGGAGTCCCTGCTTAGACTGTTGCCCCCAAAACCCGGCCCTGGATAAGCCGAAGACAATGGATGGATGGATTCTTATTGGTCATCCAGTCAGAAAGCAGAATCACAAGTGTATGTGAAGTTATGTGTTCTTTACACATAGGCCTGAGTTCTACTGAGGGGTGGCCCTGGACTTTTCCCCCACAAATCGGTGGGGGGTGCATGCAAATCAATCCACAGCGGTAACTGCTTTTATTTTTGTCTAGTTCTGGGCTATAGGCTATATGCTGTAGGCTATTTGTAAATTCTCCAGCCTTCAATCAACATATTTTAGCCTTTTATTTGGTAAATTTTGTTATCAAAAAATAGTTGCTGACTAGAGTCCTTCACTGTCCATACAGCATGAGTGTAAACACCATGCATGCCCAGCTAAACTGGCTGAAGGTGGAAGATAGAGCAAATTTGGTAAATGCTTAGAAACAATTTAAAGTGGTACATATGTGATTATCTGTGCTTTCCTCCCAAATGTCTTGCATACAATTATGGATTTAAAAAAATGCCTGTTCATTTTTATTGAGATGAAATTATCGTTTATGTAATCATGTAATTATGAATTGCCTGTTGCATATTTAAGATTTGTAACGTGATGTAAATTAATTCAAAATGTTAATTGTTCAGTCAAAAATCAGTTATGCCTCATTTAGTTTTTCTGATCACATTAGGATGTTTTAAAGGACATATCTGTTTTAATGTTTTTTTTCTAATTATTACATAACCTGGTTTGGTGGGATAGTACCTGTGGCAACTAGGGCTATCATAGTTTTACATCTCACAGTCAAGCAGTGAAAAGAAAAGGAGCTACAAAAATGTCATCAACACAAAATTCCGTGTACGTAAACACAATTTACGTGCAAGGGAGGCTTTTTCTGTGTCTGTTTAAACCAGCATTTAACAAATTAAAGGTGTTGTTATTTATTTTTATTTGTATAATTATAACTATTGTGCCATTTTGACAACCAGAAGAATATAAACTTCCACCAAAATGTAAGAACTAGAAAAAACTACACAAGGTTTTTAGTAAAATCTTAAATATAATAATGTTTTAGTTGAATGAATAGTCGAAGAAGAAGTGATAGAAGTGACTTTATTGATCTCACACTGGAGAAATTCTTCTCTGCATTTTAACCCATCCTATATATATATACATATATTAGGAGCAGTGGGCAGCACACACATTAGGGCGCCCGGGGACCATCTCCATGATCTTCTTGCTTCGGTTTGGTCAGGACCTAAGCTGATGGTGCATGTTTTGGGTTGATGGGGGAAACCGGAGTGCCCGGAGGAAACCCATCCAGACACGGGGAGAAACATGCAAACTCCACACAGAAAGGCCCAGGCGACCCGGGGAGCGAACCGAGGCCATGCATGCAAACTCCACACAGAAAGGCCTGGGCGACCCGGGGAACCTGTGAAGCAAGTGCGCTAACCACTCAGCTACCGTGCCGCCAAGTCTAAACTAGTCTAGTCTAAACTGTCACATGCACTTTAACCCTGTCCATGGGTTTTGGAGTTATGAAAATCTAGCTCTAGCAATTAATTCTAATAAATCAAAACAAAATATTATAACTTTGAGGTGGGAAAAATTCCTCAAATATCACAAATAATCAGGAAGCTGAAAAGGAGGAATACCTAACTCTTTTAATCTTGAATTGGTGTTGCTGTCTTTCACTTCCTCTTCTTCACAGAATCAGATGAGGCAGATGTTCAAGGGTGAGACAGGAGGCTGCACAGCTGCAGAGGAGGGGAAACACCACCACTGACACAAATGTATGTATATGGTAAGGAATCATGTATAAGGTCTGCAATCGTGTCAAATTTAATATTTCAAATTTCCAGTTCATAAGATCACATCTATCATTACAGGCAGCTAAAATGTTCATGCATGCTATGGTCCTGTCACATATAACATACTGTCTTACAATCTGGTCACAGGCAAATAAAACAACACTAAAACCCATAGAGTCACTATACAAACAGACAATCAAAATACTGGATAAAAAAACCTTTAAGACATCACTGCACCATTTTACAAAAAACATAAACTGTGAAGTTGGGAGAATGTCATAAAATATTCAAATCTCTGTCTAATATACAAAATCATTCATGGTCTGTCATCTCCTCCACTCACACAGTTCATAAACATCAGGACCACCACACACACAGAGTGACCAGAGGGGCGGCCCGAGGAGACTGTATTGTTGCCTTGCGGAAAAGTGCACTCAGTCAGAGTGCCTTTTCTGTTACAGCCGCCCAGGAGTGGAACTCTATCCCCTCAAACATCAGAGAACTGTCCACATACAACCTGTATAAAAAACATCTAAAAAACTGGCTGATAACACATCAGACCTGTCATCACTAATTTTCTTTCCTCTAACTCCACTGTGCTGCCTCTTGTGTCTCTGCTGTCTTCTTGTGTCTTGTTGTGATGTGTGTGGGATTTTTTAACTGTCGATAATTTTAAAGTTTTATGTACACTATTTATCAATTGGATTATAGTTTTAGCTAAAATTTTACTACTTGTAATAATTGTATATTGTTCACTGTTATTTTGTTATCATTGTTTTTAGGGAGACCATTTTAAGATCTGTCCAGGGACAACAGATGAAAAATAGCCTTTTGGCTAATTCTGGTACATTTACAGGTATGTTAATTAATGTACACTGTCCCTGTCAAATAAACCAATAAAATAAAATAAAATAAAATAAAATAATATGTATATAAAAGTAAACATTTAATGGTTTGCACATGTCAGCCATCATTGGGGGTACTTTTGGTGGACATGTTGGTTCTGCTTTGACTGACAGAAATGTGTCTCCTCAGTCCTGGGAAACGTCTCACCACTAACATGAGGAAGTAATTCTGGAACTTCTTCCCCACAAAGGTATAGAAGATGGGACTGATGCAAAAATACAGTTGGGCAAACTTCCGAGTGACCTCCAGCACAGAGCGCCAGTGCTCTTTCTCCTCATGAGTGGAGGCACGTGCATGCATCAGCAGGGCAATGTTAAAGGGGGTCCAGCAGGTGAAGAACAACAGCACTATGATAAATATGAGGCGCACTGTCTTACACTTTGTGCCGATGTGAGAGGAGAGCACGGTGCAGGCAATGCGTGTGTAGCAGTAGATGATGAGAAGCAGGGGGAAGAGGAAGAAGAGCAGCAGCTGCATGTAGAAGCCCACCATCCACAGCACTGGGGTCTCCAGCCGTTCGTCCTCCTGACAGAAGATGATGTTGTCCAACTTCTTAACCATCAGATTCTGTAGAATCATGGGTTTAATGCAGGCCAGAGCACTGACTATCCACACAGCCCCACAGGAGAGCAGAGCATAGGTCCTGCTCCTCAGCCTCCCTGAGCTGATGGAGTACACCACTGCCAGGTGTCTGTCGAACGTCATCAGGGCCAGGAAGAGCACAGAACTGTTGAAGCCCAGGTAGTAGAGGCTGCCCACCAGCTTACACATGAGCCTGCCGAAGGGCCAGTGTGACAGCAGTGTGTACACAGCCGCAAAGGGCAGACTGCTGATGAAAAGCAGAGAGGACAGCACCAGGTTTAGCAGCAGCAGGTTAGTCACTGTGGTGAGCCTCTCGAACCTGCACCAACACAACAAGCTTCTGTGAGTACAGACTATGCTCTGTGCACAGCACTGTTTGTACAGGCAGCTGTGCGTACAATCAGAAAAGGATCTGTCTGAGTCATGAACATGAATACACACAAACCTCACACTAAGTTATGGGAATGTTAAATGGAGCATAGATCACTTCTGATGTAGTTTATAAACAAATACATGATTACAAATGTATTTTTGTGGTTGTAAAGCATGACATAGTTATAGTAATATTTTGACGATATCCTTTATTCAAATACAAGTTGGCTAATAGTAAGACATGATAAATAATGACCCTAGCCTATATTTGGTTTATTAGAAGACATGTCTCTCACCGATGGATGATAACGAGCACCAGGATGTTGGTGCAGAGACTGAAAGCAAACACCAGGGCGTAGAAGATGGCCAGTATGTAGTGGCTCTGGTCCTCCTCTTCTTCTTCATAGAATTCACTATAGTTATAGTTAGGGTACATTTCGGTGATTGCACTCGTTGAATCCATTGCATATTCCATGACTGTTGCTAGACTGAAGATGAATAGTTACTGTCTCCCCCCCTTCTGTGGGTAGGAGCTATTGGGAGAGATGGTGACTCAAGCTCTTCTTAGAATTAGTCAGAAAAGGAAGGAAGTATGGTGCAGCATCACGCCTGCTATCTTTACATGTTCTATTGATTTTAATTTGTATGTGCATATGACAAGTTTCATGTTTTTTTCATTATCACTTGATTTGATGGGATAGTACCTGTGCTAAATATATAGTACATTATTTTATCAAAGAATACCTTTTTTTCATTTTCATTTATTTTACTTCACTTAACATTCTATTGCAACTGTGGCAACTTTTAAACAGTGTTCCCTAAAAACAGACAAATACCTAAAATTATACCAAAACATCGTGTTTTTCTTTTTACTTTATGCATCAGCATCACCTCTTCCTCCAAACACCCTTATGTGAAACAATATTGTGTAACACTTTGTGTTAGTGGTTATTCTCACGAATGGTTTAGGGTCAGGTTTCGACATTTTGGTTTGGTCTGCTTACAGCTGTAATTTTTTAGACAAAAACAATTATAAATTAAGGTATTAGTTAACTTGGCAAAAGGAGAAATTCAATTTGTCAACTGGACAAAGTTTATTTGGTCGAATACGTTTCGCAGCTCATCCAAGCTACTTCTTCAGTTCTGGCTAGACGCTGGTGGACACTGTTTATAACTAGCTGCAGGGAGGAGCTAACTACAATGAAATTACTATGAAAGTATCACACCTATTTGTTTTCAGTTTCTGTTAGTTAAGCCTATTCAATATGCAGTGGGAGTGTGGGGTCTGGTTAGCATAAACATTCAGGGCCTTAATGGGTGTTTTCACACCTCTGGACCTGACCTGGCTAACCCTATTGTTTTATTTGTTTGTTTTGATTTAGATTTGAGGATAGAGTTATAGATGGGAGACAAATTATGTCTGAGGCCTCCATTTCTGTTCAAGGAAGAGTTCTCTTTCTAGACAAAAATAGCCTCTTTAACTCCCCTCTCAAACCAATTCTTTTCTCTGGCCAAGGTCTGTACCAAGGTCTGTGAATCTAAAAGCAGGTATTGGTCCGTGTGTGTGGGCTTCCTGAAGACTTCTACTTGGAGTCGCCGGTCTTCTCCTATTGTTACGGTAACGGCACAATCTAAGAAAGCCAATGTGTTATTATTGGCATCTTCACGAGATAATTTGATGTTCGGATCTACAGAATTGATCCTCAATTGATCCCCAAAATTCAAGATTTGGAACCTTTTACTGCACAGTAAAAGGTTCCAAATCTTGAATTTAGATTTTTGAGAAATTATCGTCCACATAGCGAAACCAATGTGTGGGTGGAGTGCCTGGATATGAGGCCAAAGCACTCTGTTCAAATTGTTCCATGTATAAGTTAGCCATGATAGGGGAGACCATTGCACAGCCGTGGATTTGCCTGTAGAATTTTCCTCTGAACTGGAAATAGGTGGTATTTAAACAAATTTCCAGCTGTTGGCAGATTTGGTCAGGTGAAAGTTTGGTTTTCTCTTCTAGCTTGGAATCCTGCAGTAGTCTCTTTCTTGCTGCCTCCACCGCTACCGATGTAGGGATAAATAAACTTTGTCCAGTTGACAAATTCAATTTCTCCTTTTGCCATGGATTCTACCTGGATGACTGAGGGATTCTTCACACATCTTAAGTATTAGTTAACTGTATTTCACAGATCACAAAAAATACTGTCAATGTCGCTGAAACTTTATATTTTCTGTAATTACATCTGCATATCTACTAAACATGAAGGTTTTGTGTGTTAAACATGGGAATGAAACAAAACACAACTCCAGGTATGTTGAAGCTATGAAGATTGTAACATTATAGGCCTAACATAGATCAGAAAATAAAATAATAATAAGTAATATGTGTCCTTTAAAAAACAGATTTTTTTTGTAGTAAAATCCATCCATCCATCTTCTTCTGCTTTTCCATTTCTGGGTCACGGGGGCAGCAGTCCAAGCAGATCTGCTGCCCAGAACACAAAGCACCTAACCTGGGAAATCCCAGGCTGCTTTCGTTCATTCCGATCTGAAAGACAGCCTGGCAACTATGGCAAGCGACCTCTCTCGATTTTGGGAGCCAATCAGAGACCCCTGGATCAGTAGACAAATGCTCTACCAACTGAGCTACTGCCGCCCCTTTTTTGTAGTAGTAGTAGTAGTAAAAATCTTAAATTTAATTGTTAACAACATTTCAATGAAAAAGTACTCTAACCTTTCATACGCACTTTAAGTTAAACTAAAAATAAACTTTTACAACCTTTCAGTACCCTTTCCACCACTGCATATGTATATGTGTAGGAGTAAATACCTGCAAGTTGAACTTGCAATACAAATTAATGGAACATATTTAGCTAAAGACAGCAGGTGTGAATGGCTAAAAAGTACACAATTCTAGCTTACAGTGTACTAGTTATTTTATAGTACTATAACAAAGCTTCTAAGACTATACAAACCTTGATTAATTTTGGACTAGGATATACTGAGTAACTTGTGCAATTTCAAATGTAACATGTACAATTACAAGGCTAGAATTCTGCCAACATATTGTCTAAATCATGGTAATGTTACAGATTAAAGTCTAATAAAGACTGAGCAAAACCTACAGTTAGTATCACAACTCCAGGGAATGTTGATGACATCAGCTGCTGTACTTCCTCTTGGATGGATTTCCTACATGCTCATAGTATCAGGTCCTTCTCCCTCGGTCCATGCTTTGGTGCACACACTAGTTGTACACAGATTGATCCCGGACAGTGAACGGGGAGGCTGTTTCGTCAGACTGACCAGAAACAGCCATGACTCCTCTTAAAGATGGGAAAGCTGCTCCTTCCTCCCACACATTTCTCTAAAATGGCAAAGGTTTTAAGTGCAATTGTGCAGTCATTATAACAAGAAATAACAAAGGAGTATTTGCTTTTCATGCTGGCTGTACAGAAAAACAGCAAGGGATCATGCTCTATACTTTCTTAGATTAGATTAGATTACATTAAGCCTTTATTGGTCTCACACACAATGACACACAATGACACACGGGAGAAATTTGACTTCTGCATTTGACCCATCCTTTTCAGGAGCAGTGAGCAGCCATCTTTTTCGGTGCCCAGGGGGCAGTACCATGAAGGGTCTTGAACAAGGACCCACACTGGTTAGCTCATTGCCCGGGGGGGGGTTTGAACCCACAGATGTGTAATACTACTACTGCTACTACTACTACTTCTAATAATAATAATAATGCATTAGTCTCATGCAGTGCATTTTCAGATGTTCAAAGTCACTTTGCAATTTAGTGGGTGCATCATTCATTCCATACCTGGAGGTGGAAAAATTACGGTATATATCTTTCTTGAAGAATAACCAATTAATCCATTTGTGTAGCCTTGTGAGTTTTTGGAATACAGGCAAAGGTTTATTATTCTTGTTACAGCAGATCTGGACAGGGCCTAGGCCCGCTCTGGTCAGAGAACCACAGGCTCTCTGGTCTCTCCCAAGTCTCCTACCCCATTGCCCCTCCAAGTCAGTATTTATACAGAAATACAAGTTACACACATGTCAAAGCAGAGTGTCTGTTTCACAGACTTGCGCTAATCAATTTAACTTACTTTTAAGGACACGTAGTACAACAAAGGGCTTCCTAAGCCTTTAGACATGTTAATGTCTGGTCGGTCTCAGGTAGAAATCATATTCAGTTACACAGAGAGAGATTGAGAAAAATCTTCCACAATATAAATTTCCATTACACTCTCCCTTTTGATTATTCATTAGTTATACTTCATAAACAGTCATTGACATCAACAAGACATGCAAGGAAACGTTAATTGTTGTGGTTCTAAACAGTTGATGGAGTTGAAGTGAGTTCCATTAGTTGAGTTCAAAGGATGGAGGGAAATTCAACAGTTCACTTTTAAGGAGGATTGTTGTGTTCAGTTTGTCCATATCCAATAAGATTTGTAGTCACAAGTTGAATGTCGCTTTAATTTGATGAAGGTGCTGTTCAGTTAAAGCTTTCCCATCACCTGTCCTCTGTCCCGTTGTCCTCCCTCTGACCATACATGCCTGTACGCAGCTTGGCCTCTCTCTGAGCCTCAGCTCATCTCTGGAGTCGTCCTTTGGCCCATGTGTCTATCTTCAGGGCTGTGGTTGGGCATGTGATAAACAGGTGGAGTTTTGAAATGAAGTGAATGACATTTTTCTCCATTTCATGTGTCAATTTTGTTCTGAGCAGACATCTGTGTTGGCTTAGTTGTCTTCTACTGTAAGAACACTGTGGTTAAATTGCACAAGAAACATTTAGTTAAAACTGTTAGTGGTTAGTTGTTAGTATTGTTTGTGTGGGCCTATTTCATAGTGCTGAAGAAAGGAAGAGCAAATTATGCAGCCATCCATATCCACATCCATAGCTCCTGTAAAAAGGATGGTCAAGTCAATCATGTCAAGTTTTTTGTGATAATTTTTCTTGCTCACACTATTGACACGTGCTCATGCACCGCACAATTTACAACAAAGAGGTTGACTGATCAGGTCCCAAGGACACACAAACAAACAAACAGTTGACTTCTGTACGTCACACTCTGTACTTCAGCACAATTTTCCTGCATGTAAAAAAAAATTTTTTTTTTTTTTTAATGTGTTACCACAGTTCAGAACAGACATAAATTTACATTTTTCTTCATGCGTGAAAAATCCCTCAGTCGTCCAGGTAGAATCCATGATAAAAGGAGAAATTCAATTTGTCAACTGGACAAAGTTTGTTTGGTCGAAAACGTTTCGCCGGTCATCTGAGAGGCTTCGTCAGTTCTGGTTCGAGTGCTGGTTAGACACTGCTTATATCTAGCTACAGGGAGGAGCTCACTACCCTGAATTCTTCTGAAACTATCTCAACTAATTTGTATTGCGATTCTCTCTTTTGTATTTCGAATTTCTCTGGCGTCTAGTTTAGCATACCTATTCCACCCTAACGACCGTCCCCACACCTCTGGCCCTGACATGTCTGCCCTATTGTTTCTTTTGTCTGTTTTGACTTGGTTTGAGAATGGAATTATAAATGGGAGACAAGTTATGTCTGACTCCCCCATTTCTGTTTAAAGAAGGATTCTCTTTTTTTGACAAAAATAGCCTCTTTAACTCCCCTCTCAAACCAATTATTTTCCCTGGCTAAGATCTGAACCTCACTGTCCTCAAAAGAATGGCCCGTGGCTTCTAGGTGAAGATGTACGGCAGATGACGGTCCACTCTGGCACGCCCGTCTGTGTTGGTACTTCCTCTTGTGAAGTGGCTGTTTTGTTTCTCCAATGTAGCGCTCACTGCAGTCTTCACTACACTGAATGGAGTAGACCACATTGCTTTGTTTGTGGCTTGGTGTTTTGTCCTTTGGGTGGACGAGTTTTTGACCACAAACAGAGAGGGCTTGCAGGAAGCCCTCTCTGTTTGTGGATATCCTAAATGGGCTGTCAACAAAACCAAGAGAGACAAGGGCAAGAAACAAGACAACAGAGAATCCGAACCCAGGAGGAAAGGTGTAACGATTCCTTACCTGGCCGGCGTTTCGGGAAAAACTACAGAGGATTTTCAGACAATATGAAATTCCAGTTTATTTCAAACCCACAAACACTTTAAGACAAAAACTCGTCCACCCAAAGGACAAAACACCGAGCCACAAACAAAGCAATGTGGTCTACTCCATTCAGTGTAGTGAAGACTGCAGTGAGCGCTACATTGGAGAAACATGTTCTATTGATTTTAATTTGTATGTGCATATGACAAGTTTCATGTTTTTTTCATTATCACTTGATTTGATGGGATAGTACCTGTGCTAAATATATAGTACATTATTTTATCAAAGAATACCTTTTTTTCATTTTCCATTATTTTACTTCACTTAACATTCTATTGCAACTGTGGCAACTTTTAAACAGTGTTCCCTAAAAACAGACAAATACCTAAAATTATACCAAAACATCGTGTTTTTCTTTTTACTTTATGCATCAGCATCACCTCTTCCTCCAAACACCCTTATGTGAAACAATATTGTGTAACACTTTGTGTTAGTGGTTATTCTCACGAATGGTTTAGGGTCAGGTTTCGACATTTTGGTTTGGTCTGCTTACAGCTGTAATTTTTTTAGACAAAAAACAATTATAAATTAAGGTACAGGGGGTCCTCGGGTTACGACGGTCTCGGGTTACGACGTTTCGTGGTTACGAACGCGCCCCCATTAAAAAAAATATGTATATATTACGCGTCATTCCGTCTTACGCGGTTTAGCGTGGTAAGAGATGTAAACAAACGCGAACGGCGCGCGGCGCACGGCGCAAGAATACGCTCTGTTGTGGTTGTAGGGAGAAGAAGACGGCCTCGAGTGCGTGCCCAATGTGGGCGGAAGTACCTGATGTGGGCTCTGATCTGCTCCTATGAAAGCGGCAGTGATAACCAAGCAGCGTAGTGGTCTAATTATTGAGATGGAAAGGTTATTGGTGCTTTGATTGGAAGATCAAAGGCAAAATCCGGTTTACGACGAAATTCGGGTTACGACGCGTCTTAAGAACGGATCTACGTCGTAACCCGAGGACTCCCTGTATTAGTTAACTTGGCAAAAGGAGAAATTCAATTTGTCAACTGGACAAAGTTTATTTGGTCGAATACGTTTCGCAGCTCATCCAAGCTACTTCTTCAGTTCTGGCTAGACGCTGGTGGACACTGTTTATAACTAGCTGCAGGGAGGAGCTAACTACAATGAAATTACTATGAAAGTATCACACCTATTTGTTTTCAGTTTCTGTTAGTTAAGCCTATTCAATATGCAGTGGGAGTGTGGGGTCTGGTTAGCATAAACATTCAGGGCCTTAATGGGTGTTTTCACACCTCTGGACCTGACCTGGCTAACCCTATTGTTTTATTTGTTTGTTTTGATTTAGATTTGAGGATAGAGTTATAGATGGGAGACAAATGATGTCTGAGGCCTCCATTTCTGTTCAAGGAAGAGTTCTCTTTCTAGACAAAAATAGCCTCTTTAACTCCCCTCTCAAACCAATTCTTTTCTCTGGCCAAGGTCTGTACCAAGGTCTGTGAATCTAAAAGCAGGTATTGGTCCGTGTGTGTGGGCTTCCTGAAGACTTCTACTTGGAGTCGCCGGTCTTCTCCTATTGTTACGGTAACGGCACAATCTAAGAAAGCCAATGTGTTGTTATTGGCATCTTCACGAGATAATTTGATGTTCGGATCTACAGAATTGATCCTCAATTGATCCCCAAAATTCAAGATTTGGAACCTTTTACTGCACAGTAAAAGGTTCCAAATCTTGAATTTTGATTTTTGAGAAATTATCGTCCACATAGCAAAACCAATGTGTGGGTGGAGTGCCTGGATATGAGGCCAAAGCACCCTGTTCAAATTGTTCCATGTATAAGTTAGCCATGATAGGGGAGACCATTGCACAGCCGTGGATTTGCCTGTAGAAGTTTCCTCTGAACTGGAAATAGGTGGTATTTAAACAAATTTCCAGCTGTTGGCAGATTTGGTCAGGTGAAAGTTTGGTTTTCTCTTCTAGCTTGGTATCCTGCAGTAGTCTCTTTCTTGCTGCCTCCACCGCTACCGATGTAGGGATAAATAAACTTTGTCCAGTTGACAAATTCAATTTCTCCTTTTGCCATGGATTCTACCTGGATGACTGAGGGATTCTTCTTCAGGGAATGTTGATGACATCAGCTGCTGTACTTCCTCTTGGATGGATTTCCTACATGCTCATAGTATCAGGTCCTTCTCCCTCGGTCCATGCTTTGGTGCACACACTAGTTGTACACAGATTGATCCCGGACAGTGAACGGGGAGGCTGTTTCGTCAGACTGACCAGAAACAGCCATGACTCCTCTTAAAGATGGGAAAGCTGCTCCTTCCTCCCACACATTTCTCTAAAATGGCAAAGGTTTTAAGTGCAATTGTTCAGTCATTATAACAAGAAATAACAAAGGAGTATTTGCTTTTCATGCTGGCTGTACAGAAAAACAGCAAGGGATCATGCTCTATAGTTTCTTGGATTAGATTAGATTAGATTAAGCCTTTATTGGTCTCACACACAATGACACACAGTGACACACAGGAGAAATTTGACTTCTGCATTTGACCCATCCTTTTCAGGAGCAGTGAGCAGCCATCTTTTTCGGCGCCCGGGGGGCAGTACCGTGAAGGGTCTTGCCCAAGGACCCACACTGGTTAGCTCATTGCCCGGGGGGGGTTTGAACCCACAGATGTGTAATACTACTACTGCTACTACTACTACTACTACTAATAATAATAATGCATTAGTCTCATGCAGTGCATTTTCAGATGTTCAAAGTCGCTTTGCAATTTAGTGGGTGCATCATTCATTCCATACCTGGAGGTGGTACTATTGTGGAAAAATGATATATCTTTCTTGAAGAATAACCAATTAATCCATTTGTGTAGCCTTGTGAGTTTTTGGAATACAGGCAAAGGTTTATTATTCTTGTTACAGCAGATCTGGACAGGGCCTAGGCCCGCTCTGGTCAGAGAACCACAGGCTCTCTGGTCTCTCCCAAGTCTCCTACCCCATTGCCCCTCCAAGTCAGTATTTATACAGAAATACAAGTTACACACATGTCAAAGCAGAGTGTCTGTTTCACAGACTTGCACTAATCAATTTAACTTACTTTTAAGGACACGTAGTACAACAAAGGGCTTCCTAAGCCTTTAGACATGTTAATGTCTGGTCGGTAGAAATCATATTCAGTTACACAGAGAGAGATTGAGAAAAATCTTTCCACAATATAAATTTCCATTACACTCTCCCTTTTGATTATTCATTAGTTATACTTCATAAACAGTCATTGACATCAACAAGACATGCAAGGAAACGTTAATTGTTGTGGTTCTAAACAGTTGATGGAGTTGAAGTGAGTTCCATTAGTTGAGTTCAAAGGATGGAGGGAAATTCAACAGTTCACTTTTAAGGAGGATTGTTGTGTTCAGTTTGTCCATATCCAATAAGATTTGTAGTCACAAGTTGAATGTCGCTTTAATTTGATGAAGGTGCTGTTCAGTTAAAGCTTTCCCATCACCTGTCCTCTGTCCCGTTGTCCTCCCTCTGACCATACATGCCTGTACGCAGCTTGGCCTCTCTCTGAGCCTCAGCTCATCTCTGGAGTCGTCCTTTGGCCCATGTGTCTATCTTCAGGGCTGTGGTTGGGCATGTGATAAACAAGTGGAGTTTTGAAATGAAGTGAATGACATTTTTCTCCATTTCATGTGTCAATTTTGTTCTGAGCAGACATCTGTGTTGGCTTCGTTGTCTTCTACTGTAAGAACACTGTGGTTAAATTGCACAAGAAACATTTAGTTAAAACTGTTAGTGGTTAGTTGTTAGTGTTGTTTGTGTGGGCCTATTTCATAGTGCTGAAGAAAGGAAGAGCAAATTATGCAGCCATCCATATCCACATCCATAGCTCCTGTAAAAAGGATGGTCAAGTCAATCATGTCAAGTTTTTTGTGATAATTTTTCTTGCTCACACTATTGACACGTGCTCATGCACCGCACAATTTACAACAAAGAGGTTGACTGATCAGGTCCCAACAGGCCTGGACTGGTAATTGGGCATACCGGGCATTTTCCCGGTGGGCCGACAGTCCTAGGGGCCCCTGATTTACTTAGAGACCAGCCCACAATTTAGGACCAAACCAGGACTAATCAGGTATAAATCAGGACGAAATCAGGTCTGAACCAGGACTAAACCAGGACTAATCAGGTCTAAATCAGGACTAAATCAGGTCTGAACCAGGACTAAATCAGGATTGAACCAGGACTAATTACATCTAAACCAGGACTAAATCAGGACTGAACCAGGACTAAACCAGGACTAATCAGGTCTAAATCAGGACTAAATCAGGACTGAACCAGGACTAAACCAGGACTAATCAGGTCTAAATCAGGACTAAATCAGGTCTGAACCAGGACTAAACCAGGACTAATCAGGTCTAAATCAGGACTAAATCAGGTCTAAACCAGGACTAAACCAGGACTAATTATGAGGGGCCGGTCTAAGCCAAAAATGCCAGGGCCATTTTTGTGTCCCAGTCCAGACCTGGGTCCCAAGGACACACAAACAAACAGTTGACTTCTGTACTTCACACTCTGTACTTCAGCACAATTTTCCTGCATGTAAAAATATATATATATATTTTTTTAATGTGTTACCACAGTTCAGAACAGACATAAATTTACATTTTTCTTCATGCGTGAAAAATCCCTCAGTCAAAGGAGAAATTCAATTTGTCAACTGGACAAAGTTTGTTTGGTCGAAAACGTTTCGCCGCTCATCCGAGAGGCTTCGTCAGTTCTGGTTCGAGTGCTGGTTAGACACTGCTTATATCTAGCTGGTCAAAGGCAGAGCAGCAGTCTTTACTGTCACATGGAGTTGGAGCTGGATCATGTGACTGGGTGACAGTCAGCACAGCAGGGGGCAGGGGCATCCCAGGTTAGGGAAAAGGGTGTTGTTTTTTTGTAGTTCCATAGTGGCTTTCAGTTCACAAGTTGACTTGGCTCTTTAGTAGTTGGAATCCATTTCTGTCTCGATCTTCTGCAACCATTGTCAGTGTGCTGTTTCTCAGAAGATGGTATAAATGCAGTGGGCTTGTGGTGTAGAGGGCACTCCCATCTCCAATGTCCAAGTTGACAAAATATGAAGCATGGTTGTTTGGAAAATCATCTATTGTTCTTTCAATTGGCTCTCCTCCCACATTTGCCCTGCTTACACGTTGGCTGATGAGTCTGTAGTAGTTTGTGAAATTGTGAATCACATTGGTGCTTTTTATTTTTATGTCTTTGGGTTAGTTACAGCTGCCATATGCAGTTTTCTCTGCGTTCTCTTGCTTCATTACTTTCTTTCTCAGTAGCTGTTCATGTGCATGTGTGGCATTTCCTTTCAGTTCAGTTAGGTGAGCAATATTCCAGCCAATGCAAGTTTTCTTCACAGCTAAAGAAATGTCTGATTTTAGTCCAATGAAAACTAGTTTAAGTATGTTTCCCAAACGTCACAAGTCACACCTAAGTGGTCGGGTTTTTTAAATCCACTGTGGGTGTTATATACTTCTATTAAACATGTAAGAAACTCTTTAGGATCCTCAGTGTCTCTTTGTTTGCAGGATTGGATTCTGTCAGTATTGATGGAGGGAGGAAAGGCTTTTAGCCTTAGCTGCGCAGATGTTGTTCACAGCCTCTCTGTATGAGGCATTGGAATCATGTTTCCAATCCACATGATTGCATCGCAGCTCAGTGTTCTGAAGTTGATCAGCTATTTAATGCATTCAGTAGGTTTCATTTTCCTGATCAACTCTCTCCTCAGTTCTCTCGTAGTGGGCTTGAAATCTCGACAAAAGGTGTTTAGTTTAGTCTGATCTGATGTTGTGGGTTTGTTGTGGGATTGGGGAGATGCTGAGATGCTGTAGATATTTCAGAAGAAATCCTTGGATTTTGTAGATCAGAGACTTCAACCATTGGCATAGTGTACATTGTACCTTCTCTGACCAGTGGATGAAGAGTCCTATTGTGATGGGGGTGGTGGAGCTTTGAGTTGTGAGAAGTTGCTTGCTTTCGGTTTGATTTGGATTACTCTATTATTGTCCCATGCTGTAGAGTTATTTGGTGAATGATCAGAGAGCAATAAGCAGATCTTGTTTGAATCCAGCAGCGGTTATCCAGGACAGAAGCTAATGTCCATTCATGTCCTTCTTTGCTCCATGCATCAGAAAAGAAAAGAAAAGACAAAATTCCATCTGTGCTGTGTTTTGTGTTCAGGATGACCACTCGTGAATCCCATTTCTGATATCAAATTATTATGGAAAAGTTATATATCTTTGTTGAAGAATAAATAATCAATTTGTGAAGCCCTTTGAGTTTTTGGAATACAGACAAAGGTTTATTATTGTTGTTACAGCAGATATGGACAGGGCCTAGGCCTGGTCAGAGAACCACAGCCTCTCCCGTCTCCTCTCTCAGTGACCTCTCCCAAGTCTGCTACCCCATTGCCCCTCAAAGTCACTTCTTTCCATCTCCAAGTCCTTTCTACCCATCTCTCCCAAGATGCAAAAGCATCTGAGCTCTGAGTATTTATACAGAAATACAAAGCTACATGCATATCAAAGCAGAGTGACTTTTGTTTCACAGACTTGTGGCAAAAGGGCTTCCTGAGGGTGTAGACAGTTGTGTCTGCTGAGCCTGTACACATGTCAATGTCTGGCAAAGACAGATTGAGAGAAATCTTTCCACAATATAAATTTCCATTACACTACTATTGTAGCCAGAATTCTCCTGGGGCAGACTGACAGAAGCAAAGCTGCCAGTCTGCACAATCAGTCCCTTTGACGAGTTAGAAACTGTGGCACCTGATATTCCCAGTGGTCTACCATCCAATTATTAACCAGGCCCAGTGCTGCTTAGCTTCTGAGATCTGACATGATGAGACTTTGACAAGCAGCTGCTACAAAACAGTGAATGTAGGCTCATTTCAAGTCTGCACCTGAAAATATTTAGTGCACATCCTGGGAGGTTTCATCATTATAATCATACAACGACCTGTGCTCTTCTCAGATCATTGTGAGACAATCTTAGCCTAATCATTTCAGTGTATTTTGGTTGTTTCGCCTACATGCACCATACACTACATGTGTATGGTGCATGTAGGCCATGGGTGGAAAAGATACTATGTGATGTCAGTACATATGAGGAAGTGGTACTACCAGCAGTTAATAGCTGATCACTGCAACTCCTAGTAAAAAGAGTGGAGAAACCTTTATTTTTCTCTGTGGAAAGCGCTATAAACAAGTGATGCAAAACACAGATATTCAATCTTCAGCTGTAGTTAAACTGTAAAAGGAAAATGGCTCCAACACAGCCTATGTCTAGTGGGCATGGCTGTACATGATCAACAATTATACTGGCTGAATGCTGGGAGGAGATATTCTATAGTTTGAGCTTGTAGTGGAGAAGGGGCACTGACATATTTGTCCATACATTGTGTTCATCTTCAGAAGTCATTCATATGGACATGTGCTGTAGTGAATTAATGTCACACGTGTGGTCACTACAGTAGCAGATGCCCAATGCATGTTGTACCTGATACATATGACTCCAATACAACCGCTGCCTCTCTGATCTGTCCGCTACTGTCCACACTCACTGTTCATCCACAGCTTCACAAAGCCCTCCTCAGGGAGTACAGACCAAGTACAGTCCTCAGGTTCAGAGGAGGTTCCTGTTCTATCTGCCTCTCATGTGAGAAGGATACACTGAACAAATCAAAACTCTAGTTACAGCAATCTCAGAAAGTAAAAAATAAATATAAGTAAATGTAATCAGTTTAGTGTTTCCATGTGTGACTCTCAGAAGATGGAGGATTTAGAAGTAGGTATAGGCCTGACTGTCCTTCAGGGCACTGGGTGGTGCCTCACTGTCATGGTACAAATGCCTGGTGTGAGGCTCCAGGCCAGACTGCACATGGCAGAGCAAGTACTCAGTCTGAAGTGGTCCCTGGCTTCACTCACTGGGGCCCTTGCTGTAGTGGTCCCTGAGGTTGTAGCTCTGATAGCACATGGAGATATCACACACCCCTGGCAGACCGGGGCCCCCTCGTTTGCCAGGATATCCCGGCGGACCTGGCTTCCCTGGAGTGCCTGGGACTCCTGGATGGCCGGTTCCATCAAAACCTCGCAGACCTCGTGATCCTAGAATATACCAAACAGAATAAAAGATTAAAATAAAATAACAAAAATAAATAGTTTTGGTTACAGATGTTTCAGGTGAGTGTACCTGGCTGTCCGGGTTCTCCGGGGGGCCCTTGATGACCTTCTCCTTTACTGCCCTTCTGCCCTTTAGGTCCAGGATCCCCTGGGGACATATCACAGTGTTTTAATGTTTTAACAGCATTACGAATAAGTTTCTCTGACAACTGCTGGTCCCTGTAGTGTGTGTTATAGTAAATTAATGAATAAACACTAGTTTATGAAACATTCATACCTTTAAGGCCTTGATCTCCCTGCCTGCCTGGAGGACCAGGATAACCTGTAACTCCATTTGTGCCAGGGTAGCCTGGAGGTCCTATAGAGCCTTTAGGTCCTGGCGTTCCAGGATCACCAGGGGGTCCCTTCACACTCATACAAGGAGCACATCTAGTTGGAGCACTGACAGACTGCAGTAGTATGGGCAACTGGCCTGTAGATAAAGAAACAGCATTCAGAGTTAACATTAAAGGTGGTCACTACTTTTATGAGACATCCTTATCTGATGTAGTGTGTGGATACCTAACGTTGTAATTTTGGGCCTGAACTTTTTTGTTGAAAATATATTAAAATTAATTATTAAGCAAAGCTGTCAGGTTTCTTTATTGTGAAGCAGTGTTTACTACTACAGTCCTGTCATGTGCCTGTTGATGATGTAGTGGACTCACTGCGCAGAGCCTGGGTGCAGAGTTTCAGGAGAAGGTCATCTGATGGAGCTTTTCCCTAAGAACACCAACACTGTGACATATCTGTGTAACAGTATGGTACATTTTCTTAAATGCAGAGGACTCACCGGTTTGCCGGGGTATCCGGGTTGTCCTGGCTGCCCAGGCTGACCTGGAGGTCCATCCTGGCCTGGAAAACCTCTGGGGCCTGCCACCCCTGAGTGGCCTGTGTCTCCTTTGGCCCCCACAGCTCCTGCGGGGCCCATATACCCAGGGAATCCTCTCTGATGAGTACATAGTTAAGATGGCAGTACATTTCACTTGATCTGCCACTAGTATCTATCAGTGGACCTCTGAACCTAGAGCATGCTCACAGCCCAGATGAGTATGGAGTACGAAGTGATCAGTTTGTGATGGTGTCATACCAGTATTATAGAAAACACAAACCTCTCCTTTCATTCCGATTGGTCCCACATCACCCTGACAAAGACAGAAGCATAGGGGAGTTAAGGGGATGTTCTGTCCACTTTACACATACAACTAACCCACTCATGACAAAGCTGAGTAAAAACATAAAGCTCCAATTGATGTAACCACACTTACAGGCAAGCCAGGATCTCCAGGATCTCCATCATGGCCTCTCTCCCCCTGAAAACACCCAGGGAAAAAACATGCAAGTCTAAATGCATTTTAGAAAATTAATAAGCGAGATTGCATTTTGCCTACAGGAGACACTATGGTGCACTGAGTTTCTTTCTTATTGCTTTGCCTGTATTTCCCTTTCTATCTTTATTTTTACTTAAGTATCTACAAATATCCAATATCAAAAACTATGTCAGCCCCTGAGACAGCTGTGGTAAAACACTGTCCTATACATGACCATGAGACTGTACATGTGAAGACACATGAGGGCATACCTGTACACCTTTGCAGCCTGTTTCCCCAACATTTCCCTGCAAAATAATACATTTAATATTCAACATTAATATCAAATACAGTTACATTTAAACTCGAATCCACTGAGCTGCTGTCCTCCAACTACTGAAACATATTTTAGTTTGTTCACCCCTCTCACTGTTTAACACAAATGTAGTTACATGCATTACCCTCTGTACTCACCTTATGACCTTTGACACCTGGGAGCCCCATTCTACCGGGTACACCTGGGGCACCAGGTTCTCCCGAACAACCCTGCAGATGGCGCAATTTACAATTAATAAAATGTGTTCACTAAGAGTCACGTGACATAGGACAGGTTTGAGTGGTATTGTGCTGAGAATCACAGCACATCAAAGAAAGTTGAAAGTTTGTAATTTGTAATCTAATTTGTAATGCACCTTTGAGTTACCTTTTCTCCAGGTAGACCCAAAGCTCCAACTGCACCTGGATCTCCAGGTTTTCCCTGAACACCAGAATAAAGGTATCATTGTTAATAATAATAATAATAATAATAATAATAATAATAATAATAATAATAATAATAATAATAATAATAATAATAATAATAATAATAATAATAATAATTATTATTATTATTATTATTATTATTATTATTATTATTATTATTAGGGACCGAGCCCGAAGGGGGACGAAGGTCCCTATTGTTGTTGCTTTGTTTCCGTATTATTATTCTTGTTCATACACGCTGGGGCAATTTTGAGCATGTTCCCATGCTTCAAAACAAACGAAACTTTGCACGGGCATCACAAAGTGCTGCCAGTACGACCACACAAAGTCTCGTCCCTGGGGGACCTGGGGGTCCCTGGGAGACCCCCACTGGGGGACCCCCAGTGGGGGTCTCCTAGACCGTACCTCAGATGGGCATAAATTTTGGTAAGCATAATCTTAAGACGTTGGAGATGTTAAATTGCGAAGGATTTTCAAATAGGCGGTAATATGACGATACGGCGGATCGATAAAGTTAGGTATGGAATTTGAAACACTTCTCCTACACCGTACCTCAGATAGGCTTAAATTTTGGTGAACATAATCTTAAGACGTTGGAGATGTTAAATTGCGAAGGATTTTCAAATAGGCGGTAATATGACAATACGGCGGATCGATAAAGTTAGGTATTTATTGAATGGGAGTGATGAGTTATGAATGGGAGGTATTTGTTGCTAGGCAACGCCCTGATCAAAGGTCTTTGATCTTTGTACCTTTGATCTGATATAGCTGCAAGCAGCAATGTGGGGACAAGCATCGAAGGTTCATGTAGGCCTCAGCATGTAGGCCACATGCAGGGTCTGACAGGGTCTAACAGAGTCTGACAGGGTCTGACAGGGTCTGACAGGGTCTGTTCTGACAGGGTATCTACAATGTCATGGCCACGCCCAACAGGAAGTGAGATAATTGTGCCAGGCACACGAAATTTGGTATGGCTGTGCGTCTCAGTAAGACGAACAAACGCAGGTGCGAGGTCCCGACCAACGCCGCTTGCGGCTTTAATTATTATTATTATTATTCATAGCATTTATGTAGCGCCTTTCATGACACCCAAAGTGCTTTACAGTTCATTGTTCATTCACTCTACACTTGGTGGTGGTAAGCTACTTTCTGTAGCCACAGCTGCCCTGGGGCAGACTGACGCTCTTACTCACATTAGCAATAATAAAACAGACACATTGATTTATTGATTCGACATGCTAAGTGAGTCCTATTACCCTCTGCTTCCCCGCTATGTGTTCCCTAATGAGCAGTTTTAGCACCTTATTTATACATATATATTGTCTTCAGTTAAGATCTGTTTTATACAGCACACAGTTTATAATGCATGATATGAGAAGTAAGGCGTTTAGTCGTGACATATGCCAAACCATTTTAAGTAACCTTCTGGTACATAAAACAAACCTTGGCTCCTTTAGTGCCAGCTTCTCCAGGTGGTCCTGGGGGACCCTGTGTTCCCTGTTGAAAGAGAGCAGAAAAAAACATGCAGCAGAACCATAGACTTGGCTTCTCATTTAGAGAAAAAATAAATTGGTTTATTTATGTCACAATTATTAATGGAAGAATATGCAGAATTACAAACCATTGTGCCTTTAACACCAGCAGGCCCTGGAGGTCCAGGTTGGCCTTTGTCTCCCTGAGCAAAGTAAGAAATTGTGAGATACACAGCAGACACATAATGGTGCACAGTGAACATACCTGTGGACCTAAAGGACCTGCTGCACCCACAGCTCCAGGCTCACCCTACAGCACAACAGAGTTGGATTAGTTCTGTGCAGTTGTTTGAGCGTGAACTCACTTTTAATTATTATGCATATGTATAAATGACGTTGCTTTTTACAGGAGTGTATGTGTTGGATTTTGTACACAGCTGTGGCAACCTGTTGGTAATCAATTTTGTTGTTAACCTGGGCCATGTGTCATGTTTTGGCATCCACTCCTGACACGGGCCTCTTCACTTATCAGACCATGGCCCAAAAAATGCACTGGCTGACCACTGTGGTTGGATTTCTACTGTATACAGACTGGGTGTGAACATAATGACTTGAGCAGTGCACAGAGGATCCATAAAAATGAAACCACTTCATTCAAGCACTGCCAACCAGAGTCAGCAGTGTCGGGGAATGCTTCTTTGCAAAGACCCTTTGTGTCTTATCCTTTAATATTGCCCTGTGCATTAACTCTGGAGACTGTTTGTAATGAAATGCATTTGAACAGGGCCTTCTTGAATTGTGAACAAATATAACAGGCTTTTCTTGTCTATGACCTGGCTGCATGGGCACTGTTAATCAGCAAAGGGTACTGTATCAGCTCATAAATAATTTTTGGTCAACTAAGACATGCCCTGTGCATCAATTCATCAACTAAAAAGGAATGTGATGTGGTGCTGGCAAAAGCTCTCAAAAGGTTTCTCACCCAAAAGGTGAAGAGGCAGAATAAACTCCAGATGACTCACTCCTCATGCATGCTCTCTCCTTTCAACTGTGGTCAATATATATAATCCTAATAATATTAATTAGTTGACTAATAAAAAATGGTGGACTAAGAAACAATCAGAGTGATCAGTTAACTAAAGGACCCCCTATAAGTACTAGTTTGCTTCTATCATTTTGGACTATCGTTATGTGGTGGAAAACATTTACCAGATCCCCCTGAAGTCCAGCAGGACCTACAGGTCCAGGGTCACCTTTCAGCCCCTGAGGAACAATAACAATATTATTAGACTCATTGTAGTTTGTATTCTCACATTACACAGTATCAATGTGCTGATGCTGCTGGGGACAAATTGGAAGAAGTGATATATGAATGTGGTGGACAAAATCATGCATTTAGCAGCCAGCTTGTAAAAAACCACACTGAAAAATAGCTAAGAGTCTGAAGGCATTCCACAGCACAGCACAACATGAACCAACTAGCTATTCCTGAGCTTAACTTGAAATGTGTAAGATGTGGATGTTTTTGTTGTAGAATGTTCAAAACATACATTTACTTTGACTTAGACAAATTTTATTGATCCACAAGGGAAATTACTTATATATATATATACACGGCTTAATTACTTATATATATATATATACACACGGCTGGTGGTATAAAAGATGATAATGACATTAGCAGGTTGGTGGGGACAGACTGGGAGGAGCTGGCTAGGCCCTGTGCTTGTTGGCAGAGAGGAAGTGTCTAGCCACAGTCGAGTGTGGGTCTACCACAATGACAATCCCTTAATTACACAGAAATGTTGGCTAAACCAGAGGACAATGAGCGACACAATGTCATATATTTCATTGTGTCAAAAAGGTCAGTTTGATGTGGCTTCTTGTTCACCAATGACTGCCCAAGGATACGCTACTCCCAGACTTAGATAGGCCTTTTTTTTTTTTTTTATTATCCGTTGAAGCAAGTCCCTAGTTTTAACAATTTTTTTAAACTGACAATGGCAATAAAATTTATTGTAATTTGGATTCTGTGCAAGATTCTTTCAACACATTTTTTGAGCTAACTAGGTGTGACAACTGACTGGTCAACACAAAAGAATGTAGATCTGGTGTGATGAGACACTAAAAAAAAAAAAAACACTATTGGGCGTGGACTTCCATTTGAGTAATTTATCAGGAAATTATTAAGAACTTTTTTTTTTAGACTTACCTTTGGTCCTGGGGACCCCACCTCTCCTCGTTTCCCCACAGGCCCAGGGTCTCCCTGTGCACACATAACATTTAACAACATTTAACTGTAACTGTGACACCAAAATCAATTCTTAAATTAAGTTTACCATTGGTCCATGTTTTCCAGGTGGTCCTACTTCCCCCCTTTCACCAGGAACCCCCTAAAACAAAGACAACAACAAACTTATTATGGCTGAACTTTACCAGATCTAAACATTGACAGGCTGCTCCAGACTGGTTTAGACAAGTGCAGATGGGTTCAGATTAGGGGTGTACAAAAATATCGATATATCGAATTGAATGTGATGATACAGTATCTATATCTGCTGCTGAATCAGTATATTTTTTAAATATATTTTTTGGCATATTTTACCAAATTATTTTGTTATAGCGCTACAGTTTTGTTGCTTGCTTCGATTAAGGAAACTCATTTATGCAACACATATGACATATTCACTGTTTTGATGATTAAAGTGGGTGTGTTTCATATTAACTTTGCACAAGAAGTGGTTTAACAAAGGCTTTTAGTATCACAGCTCCCTGTATCGAGATATGTATTGTATTGTGACCTATACATCGAGATATGTATCGTATCGGCAACTTCTTATTCATACCCAGCCCTAGTTCAGATTGTGTTCTGGCCCAATTTCTCTCAAGAGAATGAATGAAATAAACTAGTGCCTCAGCTAACCCAGCTAACGAAATGGTTCTAGCATACAATCACACAACAGTTATGATTACCACCTTTGGTCCACTGAATCCGGGTTCTCCAGGCACGCCTGGTTCCCCTGGGTCTCCCTGCAAACAAGCATTTTCAATTTTGTAGCCAAAGTGTAAAAATTTATCAATAATGTATTCTCTTAACATACTTGGAGACCTATGGGACCAGTCTCTCCTTGTAGTCCTGGGGGTCCAGGTTCACCCTGTGCAGTTCACAAAAATATCTAAGTTGGGCTAGAATCAGTTTAGCAATAAAACATGAGGATATTATCACCATTATAAAACGAACTATGTGCCCAGTGTTATTTGTTACTATGTAAACAGCAGTGTGCTTAATTTATTCAAATGGAGAATATCCAAGAACCTTGTTCCCAAGTGCTCCAGGAGGCCCAGGTGCTCCCACTTTTCCGTCTTTGCCCTGCACATGAAGCCACATGCTCATTTAGTGACCTTCTATGTAGATTTTAATAAAGAAAGAGTCGAAAGAGCACTTACAGGTTTCCCATCGGGGCCTGGGGGCCCCTCCCGGCCCTTCTCCCCTCGAAAACCCTGCACACAGGACTGACAATTAGTAAACTCACATAAGCCAGTCAGAAGCATGTGTTCACCTGATGGATATGATGCAGTAACATGGACCACCAAAGTGGAATAGTACATGTTTTGAAGATATATTTAGTTGAATCTAAAGCAGATAACATATGTGTCATGTTACTAAGAGGGTGTGGGATTAAGAGTGAGGTTAGTAAAATACAGATTGGCCAAATAGCCACATTTCCACATCAGATCATGCCTACTTTCCCTTTTATTCATGGGTGTGGTCCGTACCCTCAGCACCAAAATAACTAAATATAGGGGCATAGTGATAAGGAGCAGCTGTATGTACCATGCGTCCTGGGGGCCCACGTGGCCCAGGGGGGCCCAGCACACAATTACATTCATCAGGCTCTTCTGGGGCAGTTCGGTTCAGAGGACACTGGGGACAGTGCATATAGACATGTTATAGCACATGTTAACACATCGTTCACTTAAACGTACAAATATCTTGAATTATTTCAACCAATACATTTAATGGGTTACAAGAGCAAATAAGATAAGACTTTATTGATCTCACACAGGAGAAAATCACTTGTCACATTAGCTCCAGGCAGTTTAGTGCAAAGAAAGATAAGTAATAATAATAAAATAAGTAAATGAGAGAGTATAGAAAAAAATAGCACGTTTAGACTATATAGTGGAGTTATACAGTCTGATAGCGGTGGGGATGAAGGATCTGCGGTAACGCTTCTTGCACTGGCTAAATCATAGGTTAAAAGTGTGGCACTTGCATTTGAGAAAACTGGAGTGTGTGCACCTGCTGTGCTGAAGTCTCAAACTTACCCTCTCATCATTCTGCCCGGTGCAAAAGAGAGAAGACAAAGAGGAGGTTATGGGGCACCAGATACAGAGAGCAGTGACTCTGAGAGGTACAGAAGCTTTACCACAGAGTAGATCTCACAGGCCGTCTCCCTCTCACTGTGCCCGGGGTCACAGTACAGACGCAGCTTCTGGAGGTCCACCTGCACATTAACAACATTCTCCATGGGGATTGTAAATGCTCCTTACACCTTTACTGTGCTCTGCTTCAGCACAAAGAATTTGATAAACTGTTTAATGCCCTCTGCTGGGAACCTTGTGGAATTAAGAATTTTGACAATACAATTTGTAACATGGCTATTCGTGGATTTCAGCTTCCTGTTATTTGTAACACTTTGAAGATATTTGTTCTAAATTAGTCATTGTTGAGGAATTAATTCTGCGCATGTACACTTTGTGCAACATTGTATTTAGCATTAAAGGTCCTATATTACTCCTATATTACAGTTTTGTTTTATTCATGCATGTTTGTAACCCTGCATCATTAGTCTGTCTACATCTCCAAAGCTCTAAATCCTGTTCCACCTTGTGGCATCATGAGGCAGTAGTTTGTTTAGTAGAGCTTGTCAATTTCAGCTCTGAAATAATCCAAATGATTTTAGTGAACACAGTGAAGTACATCTTATATTACCACATGAGATCACAAGGTGGAACTTATAAGTTAGCCTAAATATGAGGTATGTAGTGTGTTAAACAATTCCGGGTATGTTTTTGATGAGGATATAACATAACGTAGATTTTTAAAAAATTGTGCACTATAAAAACCCATTTAAACAAAAACATTATGGATCTGAACTATATTACACCATTCAGCTTGTATGTTATCTCACAATTTATTTCATTTCAGAAAACCATTATGTTTTCAACTTATTGTAGTCCCCTGAGACCATCAGGACTTACACTTACCGGGACAGTGACCTCTGTGCGGCTCTTCTTGGCGACCTGCGTGCGTCCGTTGATGAAGATGGGCTCGACTGGCTGCAGCTGGGCCTCCTGAATGAGGCGGTCATCCAGGAAAGCACTGACCCGCCTGGGCCTGACCACTATTTTCAGTTGATGCCATGTTCCATCAAACAGGGCCTGGTAGGGAGAAACAACGCAACATAAGCAATGATTAACTTCATGAAAATTATGATGCTAACTAGATGCTCTGCTCTGTCTGAAGCTCTTTGACTTTGTTTTAACACAGTCTGACCATAAATAAATTACTTAGTTAGAATTACAACAGCTGAGCTGTTGTGCCGTTGAATCCCTCTCAAATAAAATTCACAAGCTAGCAAGCATTAGCCAACAGTTTTTCAGTTAGTCACCAGGGCCGTATTACGGACCGGGTCAGTGGGGCTGGCACCCAGGGGCCCGAGGGAAGGCCCAGAGCGATGCAGATGCCGATGCCAATTGCGATGTCAGAGGACCTCTATTCTCTAGGATCGTATGACTACTCACACTGTTAAAGGGCATATCTGAAGAGAACCGAGAGAGAAGGGTGATATGAATTGGGTGGGGAGATAGCAATCAGAGGGCCCCTGGGCTATGGGGTATGGCAATCAGAGGGCCCCTGGGCCACGGGGGACGGCAATCAGCGGGCCCCTGGGCCGTGGGGTACGGCAGACAGCGGGCCCCTGGGCTATGGGGTATGGCAGCCAGAGGGCCCCTAGGCTATGGGGGACAGCAGTCAGAGGGCCCCTGGGCTGGCCCAGCTGTAGTGCCTCTCGTGAATACTCCTAAGGGAGCCCTAACGTTTACTAACTAGCGGTTCAAGGAAGTAGGGGGGAATGCTTTTAGAGGGCCCTATGATTATGAAAGCCCCTGCTAAGGGGCTTTCATAATCAGGGACTTCTGGCTATGTGGGGGACCTAGGGAGAGCCCTAATGGGAAAGCATACTGTTAAGAGAGCCCTCTGATTACAAATGTTCTTACAAAGGGCCCTTGATTTACCCAAGGTTTTGAATAAAAACCGAGCCCTAAGGCCCAGGATATGCTAGCTGTGTGACTTAATTTACGTGCGCAACCGCACATACTTGCAGCGGAACAATCAGAGCACTATGCACGATACTGGTAGTGTTGCCAAAAACAAATCACCAAAAGACGCTATTGGCTCTCTGAAAAGTCGCTAGATTACGTCATGACGTTACTATGATGTCATAACATCACGCACAACTCACTGATCAAGAAAATTTGTCTACATGGCTATGTTGACAATCCCACAGGGTACAGTTTCGAGATCAGGGCTAATGTGCAGTGCTGCTTAACCATGAAATAAGCTTCTGGTGGCAGTGCAGAGCTGAAGTTACATTGAAAAACGATGATTGTGACACTCGAGAGATGTGTTTTTTTTAAGTCGCCAGATTTACCGAAAAAGCCACTAAGTCGCTAGATGAGGTTTTAGTTGCCAGTGACGGCCAAAAGTCGCTAAATTGGATACTGGCGATATCATGTAGGGGGCAGATAGCCAACCGGGCTCTCATTAATATTTTCCACCATTGTTTGACTCTACCACGAGCTCAACATGGAAGTTCGGAAGATCGCCCCTCGCGGTTGTGTCAATATTGCAACATGCGCACATGTCTGCGTACCTTGTGTTCAGGTGTGCTACCACCCGTAACATCGACATGAAGTACACATGGCAACGCATTCGGGCATGAAATGTGCACACAGCAAGCATATCCTGGGCCTAATGCTGGCCCCAGTAGACAGTTAGAAGCTGGACCTATTTTCTATGAGAACTGATTTCGCTTCCACATAGTATTGTGTGTACACAATACGACATGGTCCTTAGAGTGCATCGAAAATGTCATTGAGACATATCCAAAAGTTCAGAAATCTCCAACTCCGTGCAAATTTATCGCGCGTCGCGACCATATCGTGAAGCGAGTGTCCAATAGCCGAGCTAGACTCAGGGGCAGGCTGTACAGTGTTCCAGTCACAATACACAGCAGATTCACGTGTCATTATAAGTTATGGTTATCTTTGAGGAGAGTAGTAGACTGGTAGATAGTCACCTTCACAACACTGAGTTTCGCCCCGCTTCACGTTGCAGATTTCGCTTCCATATGTCCCCACCGTAAAGGGGTGTAAATGTAATGTACACACCAATGCCAACAAAGTGAAGTCCAAGTGAAAATCCAATATCGATACAACACTCCCACATTACACCTGGCATTGCTTTTATCGAAACTCCTCACATGGCAGAAATTTTGGAAGTTTAAGTGAAAATCCAATATTGTTAAATCCATTTGTAGAAACTCCTAACAATATTCTTACATTAAAACCTTTCCTAGACTATCAGATTTAGTATCCAACACTCTATTAAAAAGCTCATTGATATTTACATTATATTATATTTTATTGTTGGGGGAAGGGGGAAGGGGGGCCCTCCATAATCAGGCCCTGTTAGTCACTCTCACCTTTTTTTGTTGAAAATGAAACACCTAAACAGGAACATGAAGGTGATCACAGGCTCCTGAATTTTTATTTTTTTTATTTTTTGAGTTTTTAGACAATTTTGAAACTTTTTTGGGTGTCTAATGTGTCACCATGGTTATTGCTGAACATTCCGCCAAAGACCTATATGCATTACACCCCCAATGTGATCCCTGCAAAGTATCAATACTGCACAATGTGAGAAATATGAACAGTTCAATGTGGAGTATATGTAAAGCTGTCTAAAAAAGCATCATACCTGGAAACCTGCTGTGAAACGGACTCGCTGCTCCCTGTTTGCAACACTTGTGGTGGTGAAGGTGACTGTTTTGTTCTGGCCGCTCAAGGTCACAGCTGCTTGGACCTCATTGCTCTTGGATAGCACCCTCCACAGGTCAAAGGTCAACTTGAAGCCACTCTTCAGGCGCATGGTGGCCACAAATACATAGGATGGGGGCAGGCCTTCAGGAAAGATTTCCCTGGAAAATAAATAAATAAATAAAATAAATAAAGAAAAATAAATAAATATCTGTTCCTTCTACAAAACAGCACTGTCATAAATAAAATACCTTGTGTGCTCTGTGATGTCAACACCAACACTCAGGGAATAAGCAGATTCAGTGGACAGAGATCCTGGGATGTTCTTGGCTTTCAATGGAATGTTCATGCCCAACAGCAGCTCAAAGCCTTTCTCATCACGGGATGGTACAGGGATACGAGTAGGACACACAGACTCTGAAAATAATTTAGCATAAAACTGACTTAAAGCTACCACTTGTAATGACTCTGACTGATCTGGCCCAGTTGCATTCTCACATGACACCACTAGATGGTATCTATATTACTGCTGCCTGGCAGCTAAAGAAGGACAGAGAGCACAAGTGAGCCTGAACAATGGTCAGGTGAGGACAGAGGGGAACAGGTTTCACATCTGCAATCTGCTGGTAAAAAATAAACTTACGGATGGTAACATTTCAAACCTTCAAGTTTTTTAAGTGGAGGGAAATGTGTTTTGTTTCATGAGGTGACAAACCCATGACCAGAAAACATACTGCTCTTTTTAAAATCCAAAGTAATATTTATATACATATAAGTATAATAAATTGAAAAGTGTAGAAGACCTTCACAGAGGCGCTGCTGCATGGCCTCCCTGATGTGCTCGATGTTGGTGTAGTCTTGGGCGTACAGGACGTAGGTGCTCGATGGCTTGTTGGCGATAGTGACCAGTTCCGACGTGGTGATTTCAGATCCTACCCCCACTGCGAACACGGTGATGCCTTGTGCACGAGCCTCCTCACTGGCATCCACCTATAAAACAATGCCCTTTAGACAAAAGCACAAAAGCCTGGAGAGCGCGTGCAGATCTGACATACGCACCACATCATCTTGGGACTTTCCATCTGTCACGACCACAGCGATGCGGTTCTTCACTGTGATGCCTCTGTGGGACAAGCTGAAAACGTGGTCCACTGCAAACTTGATGGCTCTACCTGTCTGTATGTAGAATGT
This sequence comes from Paratrypauchen microcephalus, assembly GCA_036785185.1. Lineage (NCBI taxonomy): Eukaryota > Metazoa > Chordata > Actinopteri > Gobiiformes > Gobiidae > Paratrypauchen > Paratrypauchen microcephalus. Next base: position 6,722,944 of record JAVJIX010000040.1, on the reverse strand, counting down.
ATTTAAAGCATTTCAAACACTGCAACAATCCATAGTTATAAGAGCACAGCCTCATCTGTTCTCATTGTCCAGAGCCCAGACAATGTGTGTACAAACTTAATTCAGCTGTAAACCATTTGTGTAATCAAGTGTTATAGAAAAATTTTGTCTAAAATTATACTAAAAACTCATTTGATTAGAGTTAGCATTTTCAGTATTTACTTTATACTTTTTCCTTAAGTACAAATTGGGCAACACAGCAATACATATACTTATAAAGTAGTATACAAATAACTTTTTTTTAACACACTTTTAAGGTCCTATATTACACAAAATGGATTCTTGGGAGTTATATGTTATAATGTTTCCTTATCAAATACATACCAGAGTTGAGCTTTGTTTCATTCACACATTTGAGTAAACCTGGTTTATTAGTCTGCCTTCATCTCAAAAACTGCTCTGTTTCACATTGTGACATCATGAAGTGGTAGTTTTCATGTTAACAGTTACCTTTTATCTTTAGTTCAGTAGAGATTGGCACTCCCACTCAAGTGCATTGGTAAATATCAGTCTATTCAGTAGTGGGTTTTACCTGAGTGTTTCCTCCCATGTAATCTATGCTACTAATGGCTTGGATGAGTTCTGCTGCCCCCTGGTGTTTCCCCAGAGAGAACTCCAGTCGTGGTGTGTCACTGTACTGCACAACGGCCACCTAAATAACATATAACAACAGGTTCATACACTCAGGTGCTGCAGAGTAGTGCCAGGTAGTATGTGAGTAGTGACTGTAGTACTTGTGTGTAGTGAGGGCTGATGTCAAAGTTACTGGTGATGTTGACGAGCCACTGTTTGGCGATTTCAAAGTCTTCAGGGCCAACGCTCCAGGAGCCATCCACAATGTAAACCAGGTCATTCTGAGCAGTGCTGCAGCCTGTACACAGTTTCATAATATTCAACTGATTTCTTTTTTTTTTAAATATATATAATAAAGTAAAATTTGTTTTGGCCAAGTACAGATATATAAAGGCAGCTCTTAACGTCAAAATTAAAGCAGACCTGTAACGCAAAATCTACGTTTTAGCGCTTTACATTGCATTATAATTGTTTTCCCTCAACATTTACTCACCTGATTTGTGCATGTTTGTCATTTTGGTACAGATTTCGTACAAAAATCAACTACTTGCTAGCTTGAGCTGCAGCTATCCATAGGAGGGGACAACAGCATGCAGTGCTTTGTTGTGACGACGTTTACGGCGATGTCAGCTCCCATTGGGCACTGCATTTTTCTAATACGGAAACCTGTGGACTTGTTTCTTTTATTAAATTGTTTAGATGAATATTGCAATTCAAAATGTGCAAATTATAAAATAATGATCCACGGGTGTCATAGATTATAACTATATAGCAGACATAAACACAATATGTCTTCTTTAAAACTACTGTGTGCTGTCTGCATCTAATTATAAACCATTTTATCGTCTGCGAAACATGAAGTAAGGCTGGTGTGCTGTTAGCATGCTGTTGTTAGCAGTACCGTGATTGCAAAACTCTGCTCTGACCACTGAAAATTGTGAAAACCGCTTATGAACCCACTGTGGTGAATAATGGCGATACAAGGAATGCGTTGAGAAAGTTATGGAAAACTTTGGACCGCAGCAAATTGTTTAAAATTAACTAGTTCTGTTTCGTACATTTTTATGAGAGTTGAAATTAAGTACAGAGCCTTTATTAGAGTGTGTAATGCTGTTAGTGTGTGAATTGTGTCCAAAAGTGATGTGATGGAGGTTCAGTGAGCAGTAAAGTCTTACCAGCTCGTACACTGTCCTTGTCCTCAACAGCAGAGCTCAGGAGCAGCACAGCACTCCACAGGGCCCACACAAACATGGCTCCTGACATCTCCTTGAAAACCACGTAATGCTGAAGACACAGGACAATTCACTAAATTAGTTATTAACTCACAAGATGGATTCTCACAATATTTGTGAGTTCACAAACTTAAGAGAATGCATCTTGAAGGATTCCTGCTGTACAGTTAAAGGGATAGTTAGTTTTTTTTATATGAATCTGTATGGCTTCCCCTTCAGCAGTGTCATGCATTAACACTGACTTATTGCTAACAGTGTCCTCTAAGCAGAGTTCTGCCCCGGTTCTGGTGCTGACGAAAGTAGGTCCGGCAAGTAAATAAAGCTTGTTTTTCTTCTCAAAACAATATTTGTCCAAAAAATGATATATTTGCGTCAGAAAACAGTTGTACACAAAAAAGTCAGCAGTCTAAATCGCTTGGTGTTATTTTCTCTCGAGTCGTATCACTGCGCGCCTATTATTATTAGCCTGTTCACTTGAAAGTGGCAATGTTTACTAATTATCCCTTTAATTGGCCGCGTGGACCAATCACAGAGCAGCATTGAGGTTTGTGCGGAACCCAAAGGCAAAGCATCCAAACGAACCAAAATAACATATTTTAGAGCCAATGCAGACTATTTAGATTGTGAAAGATGTGCATTTGTGGATAGGGAAGAACTCTGTGTTTTTCTCTCAATTGGATGTATCAAAAGTTTGATTCTTGTTCCACAGTTTTGTGACAAAGAGGGCCTTTGTCCCTGTATTCTCACATTAATTTCATATTAATTTTTCCATATTCAACTAAACTGCTAAATATAATTATCCCGGGTTTGTTGTACAGTATTTGGTTTTGTTTAGTTAATCACCACACACTGAAATTACTTTAAATGATTTTATTTGGTTAAATTTGGTACATTTGGTCAAACCTCACTTACCTGCTTTCCTGTTACTCCACATGGTCTGGAGACAAAAGAGGGGGCATGCCCTGAGGCTGCCATATTTATAGCCTCTGGGGGGGAGGGGTTCACTGTAGTAGTTTTCTTATAAAAATAACATTTGCATTTTTTGTGGGGTCATTGTTAGAGAAAACCTTTACAGGTTTTAGGCACAGTCATCATTCAATCCATCCAGTCTAAGTATGTCATTGTCTTTTAGCTCACACCTCCACAAAACAGATAAAAGTGGCATTCACATAAACTCAGAGCAGGTCCATTTAGATTTACTAGCAGTTGTCGTTTTCTGGGCATTCGCATAATATATCTCCATGCTAGCTACAGATGGCAATTCTTATGGCCAGGGGATATTGGATGAGGTTTTTGTTTGTACTGTATTGTCAATTTCTACTCAAATTTCAATTGTATTTTGAAATTCAAAGCATCCCAGACCCAGACCCCCTCCTTGAGCCGCCACCTTAACATGGTGGAGGGGTTTGAGTGCCCGAATGATCCCGGGAGCTATGTTGTCGAGGGCTTTATGCCCCTGGTAGGCTCACCCAAGGCAAACAGGTCCTGGGGAATGGGTCAGACCAAGATCGGTTCACAAGCCCTTTATGACGAGTAAGAGATCGAGGCCAGTTACGTCGCCCAGATTGGCGTCACCGGGGCCCCACCCTGGAGCCAGGCCTGGGGTGGGTGCACACCAACGAGCGCCTGATGGCCGGGCCTTCCCCCATGGGGCCCAGCCGGGCTCAGCCCGAAGGAGCGACGTGGGGCCGTCCTCCCGTGGACCCACCACCCGCAGGAGGATCCATAAGGGGCCAGTGCAGAGAGATCTGGGCGGCAGCCGAAGGCAGGGGCCTCAGCGACCAGATCTCCGGACATGGAGACTAGCTCTGGGGACATGGAATGTCACCTCGCTGGGGGGGAAGGAGCCTGAGCTTGTGCGGGAGGTTGAGTGTTACCGACTAGATATAGTCGGCCTCATCTCCACGCACAGTTTGGGCTCTGGAACCCAACTCCTTGAAGGGGGCTGGACTCTCCATTTCTCTGGCATTGCCCGCGGGGAGTGGCGGCGGGCTGGTGTGGGCCTGCTCATTGCCCCACGGCTCAGCCGCTGTGTGTTGGAGTTCACCCCGGTGAACGAAAGGGTCGCGTCCCTGCGCCTTCGGGTCGGGGACAGGTCTCTCACTGTTGTGTCGGCCTACAGGCCAAACAGCAGTGCAGAGTACCCGGCCTTCTTGGAGTGCCTGGGAGGGGTACTGGACAGTGCACCGACCGGGGACTCCGTTGTTCTCCTGGGGGACTTCAACGCCCACATGGGCAGTGACAGTGACACCTGGAGAGGGGTGATTGGGAGGAACAGCCTCCCTGATCTGAACCCAAGCGGTGTTCTGTTATTGGACTTCTGTGCTAGCCACAGTTTGTCCATAACGAACACCATGTTCGAGCACAAGGGTGTCCATCAGTGCATGTGGCACCAGGACACCCTAGGACGGAGGTCGATGATCGACTCTGTTGTCTGACCTCAGGCCTTGGACACTCGGGTGAAGAGAGGGGCAGAGATGTCAACCGATCCCCACCTGGTTGTAAGTTGGGTCCGCTGGCAGGGGAGGAAGCCTGACAGGCTGACAGACCTGGCAGGCCCAAGCGCATAGTGAAGGTCGAACGTCTGGCAGATCCCTCTGTCAAGGGCACCTTCAACTTGCACCTCCGTGAGAGCTTCTCCCGGATTCCGGGGGAGGCTGGGGACATAGATTCCGAATGGGCTTTGTTCTCGGCCTCTATTGTCGATGCGGCCGGCCGTAGCTGTGGTCGTAAAGTCTGTGGTGCCTGTCGCAGCGGCAATCCCTGAACTCGGTGGTGGACACCGGAAGTAAGGGATGCCGTCAGGCTGAAGAAGGAGTCTTATTGGACCTTATTGGCTCGTGGGACTCCGGAGGCAGCCGACGGGTACCGGCGGCCCAAGCGTGCTGCAGCCCGGGCGGTAGCAGAGGCCATGGAGGAGGACTATCAGACGGCTTCAAAGAAATTCTGGCAAACTGTCCGGCGCGTCAGGAGGGGGAAGCAGTGCTTCACCAGCACTGTTTACAGTGCGGGTCGGGAGCTCTTGACCTCGACTGGGGATGTACGGTAGACGGACGGTAGAAGGAATACTTTGAGGATCTCCTCAATCCCGCCGTCACGTCTTCCGAGGAGGAAGCAGAGCCTGGGGACTCGGAGGCGGACTCACTCATCACCCTGGCTGAAGTTACTGAGGTGGTTGGAAAACTCCTCGGTGGCAAGGCCCCGGGGGTGGATGAGTATCTTAAGTCTCTGGATGCTGTAGGGCTGTCTTGACTGACACGTCTCTGCAACATCGCGTGGCGATCGGGGACAATACCTCTGGGCTGGCAGACAGGGGTGGTGGTCCCTCTGTTTAAGAAGGGGGGACCGGAGGGTGTGTTCGGGGAATCACACTCCTCAGCCTTCCAGGTAAGGTCTATTCCAGGGTGCTGGAGAGGAGAATTCGACGGATAGTCGAACCTCGGATTTTCTCGACCAGAAAAACGTGAAGAGGGAGCTGAGCCAAAAGGCGAAGCTCTCAATTTACCGGCCAATCTACGTTCCTACCCTCACCTATGGTCATGAGCTCTGGGTAATGACCGAAAGTACAAGCGGCCAAAATGAGTTTCCTCTGCAGAGTGGCTGGGCGCACCCTTAGAGATAGGGTGAGGAGCTCAGTCACACAGGAGGGGCTTGGAGTAGAACTGCTGCTTCTCCACGTTGAGAGGAGCCAGCTGAGGTGGCTCGGGCATCTGTTCCGGATGCCTCCTGGACGCCTCCCTCAGGAGGTGTTCCGGGCATGTCCCACCGGAAGGAGGCCCCGGGGAAGACCCAGGACACGCTGGAGGGACTATGTCTCCTGGTTGGGCTGGGAAAGCCTTGGGGTCCTCCCGGAGGAGCTGGAGGAAGTGTCCGGGGTGAAGGAAGTCTGGGAGTCCCTGCTTAGACTGTTGCCCCTGTGACCCAGCCCCAGATAAGCGGAAGAAAATGGATGGATGGATGGATGCATCCCAGACACTCTGCCAGCAACACCAAGATGTTGTTTTACTGCTTTCTTCATCCCAAACATACATGGAGTTGTGTTTTGTTTCACTCACACATAAACCCTGCATATTTGAGTTCTTCTCTCAAACTGAAAACAATCTGTTCCACGTTGCGATGTCATGTGGCAATACAGGAAACTCTCCACCATACACCTTCACTAGAATCATTTGGTTAATTTCATCCTTGGGATTGCGAATCTCTACTGAATATAAGGTAAAAAAAAAAAAAAGGCGGCACGGTGGCTGAGTGGCTAGCACTCACGGTTCACAACAAGAAGGTTCACCCGGGCCGTTCTGTGTGTGTTCTGTGTGGAGTTTGCTTGCATGGTCCGGGACTATTTACTGGTCGTAGTTGGCCCAGAAAGTCTCAAATAATGTTTGAACTTTTCTTTATACAAAGTTCAGTAGTTAGTTGAGAAATAAAGAGCTGCTACATACGCATTTGGATCAGTTTTGTCTTAAATAATTTGTGTTTAAAGGAAATATCAGAACTGTAAAAGCTGGATCGCTGCATCCCTAGCTAAAACCCATAAGAAGGTAGAACCAGCATGCATCAGTAAACAGCGACAGGGGCACGGTGGCTGAGTGGCTAGCTTCACAGCAAGAAGGTTCCGGGTTCGATCCCCGGGTCGCCTGGGCCTTTCTGTGTGGAGTTTGCTTGTTCTCCCCTTGTCTGGATGGTTTTCCTCCAGGCACTCCGGTTTCCCTCATCAACCCAAAACATGCTCCAGTCCTGACCAAGCCTAGCAATAAGATCATGGAGATGGGTCCCCGGGCGCCTGAAAGATGAGCTGCCCACTGCTCCTGAAGGATGGGTCAAATGCAGAGAAATAATTTCCCTACTGGGATAAATAAAGCAGGTCTTCTTCTTCTTCTTCTTCTTCTTCTTAAAAGGTAGCTGTTAACTTGAAAACTACTACTTAATGACATCATAAGGTGGCACAGAGGATTTTGAGCTTTGGAGACAGACTAATAATAAAGAGTTACTCAAATATGTGAATGAAACAAAACACAACTTTGGGTACGTTTTTGATGAGGTATCAACTTTATAATGATGAAATGTATCACCGCCACTGTAAATATTATATGTTTTTCTGCTTTATGTTCATTGTTTGTGTCGGGAGGGACTGATGGACATTGGAAAGGGGAATTGTTGGACTCATGTTTGTTTGCTTTTGCCGGGTTGTCTTTGCGTGTTTTTTGTGGTGAATATTGTAGCGGTATTTGTTTGTACGCCCCTGCGAAATGGACCAATCAGACACTCCCCAGGGCGTACCTTAATCAGGACAGACTTTGAAAAATTGGCTGCACCTGTGCTGGAGGAGCTGATCACCGGTGAACGTGGGGACCGAAGAGCAGCAGCTCCCGAGACCAGAGACTCCGTGGCCGTGCAGAGTGGAGATGATACGCCCATACGACAGCTAAGTGAAGGGACGCATCCCGATTGTGTGCTGTGGCGCGTGGTGCTTTTGTTGTGTACGTGCGGCTACCGACGGCTCTGTGTTTCCTGCAGCTCCACTGACAGACGCGGCGCCGGCATTCCCGTGACGTCAGAGGGACCGAGGGACGACAGCTCCAGGGGAGAGGAGGCCGCGCATCGCGGAGATTTCTGATACGCCTTGGACTCAGCTAAGTGAAGGGACGAACCATCACTGTGTGTTGTGGCGTGTTTTTAAGAGTGTGTTTGTGTGCCGACCACCGACTGCTCTGATGTGCTCCCTGTAGCTCCGCTGGGCAGAGACGGCGTCGGGAACTCCGTGAAGTTGGCCCCCCCTCCATCCAACGTGCAGAGACTGGAATAGCAGAGGACCTGGAGATCGCGGAACAGTGTCTACTAAAGGCTACTGGATTCTACATCTGCTGCTGGTGACATTGCCCCTCTTGCCCTACCAAACAGTCTTCCCCCTGATTTTATTAGTCCTCCGTTTTAAGTTGACTTTTAAATAATTTTTCTATGGACCTTTTAAACCCTTTTAGTAGTAAATAAACCTTTTTAACTTTGGAACTGTGTTTGTGTTGTGTGGCCCGGGCTCTGAACAAATTTATATTTTAAACACTAGCTTGTAACTGTGACATAATTTTGGCGTTGTTGGCAGGACTCCCTTTCCATACAACACAAACATGGAGGATAATGCAGGAAATGCCCATATAGACAACCCTGCTATTGTTAATACAATGGTTATGCCATGGTTTATGGGGGTGCCCTGGGTGCCAAAATTTTCAGGGGAAGATGATAAAGTTAAATTTGGAGACTGGCTGTGGCAAATGGAGGCCATGTTGAGAGCACAGGGTCTCGGCGAACAACAAAAGCAGATTTTGTCACTGGTGCACTAGAGGGCAGTGCACGCAGGGAAATTTTATTGCTTGATTCTAATTTGAGAGCTACTGCTACACAAATTTTAAACCATTTGAAAAATTTCTATGGGAAACAAACTTCTTTAGCTCAACTACGAGTACAGTTTTTTAAGTGCCAGCAGCAGGAGGGAGAGACGGTAGGGGCATTCATTTTGCGTCTCCGTGAGCTTTTTAGTAGATGGAAGACTGAAGAACCTGGTGGCAGTGCACAGGATGAAACCACTGCCCGTGACCAACTGATCCTAGGTTTGAGGGCGGGACCTACCCAACAAGAACTACAGAAAATGGTGCGCCGTGACCCCACCCTCACCTTCGCTAAAACTTGTGAGGAAGCCCGCGCGCTTGAGGAAGACCACGTTTCCACAGAACAAGCCTGGACATCAAGGGTAAATGCACCTCTCACACCAAAAAATAAATCCAATGACTTGCAGGACTGGAAGGAAAAATTTAAAGCAGAAATCCGCCAGGATATGCAGGAACAGCTTTCAATTTTAAGCAGAACTTTAGTAGATGAACTCAAACAGCAGTTTCATCCAAACCAAGCTTCTGCCCAGCAAAATGACAGATTCAGAAGAAGACCCCCCTCTGGTTCTAGCCGCCCAACAGACTTTCAGTGGGATGATCAGGGGAGACCCATATGCAAATTGTGTAAACAAGTAGGTCATATTTTAAGATATTGTCCCACCAAACACAACTCTCCGAATACGTTAAACTACAACCCCCAGTAACTGTTGGGCAGGTCGCTGGGGAAAACGTAACAGAAATGTTAAAGGAAAAAATGATTGGCTCATGCCCAGGGGTGGAGGTTATTGCTGCAGGTGTTAAAATTCCTTGTATTTTAGATACTGGTTCCCAAGTGACGTTGTTCTCAGAGACATTTTTCCACAAATGGTTTCACAATGTCCCCGTACAGAGTCCTGGAGGACTGCAATGGTTGACTCTTAAGGCTGCAAATGGACTACAAATCCCATATGTGGGGTATGTTGTACTGGATTTTGAAGTGGCCGGGGTTAAGGTGTGTGAAAAAGGGGCCATTATAGTAAAAGACTCTTGCCTTGGTGCAGACAAGGCCATCCTGGGAATGAATGTTATATTTAGTTGTTGGGAGTCTCTGTTTCAAGGAAACCACCCTGGAGCCACTGCTTTTAGAGTCACTGTGACTCCCTCAGCATATAATCATTGGGAGCGAGCGTTTGCAGTGTGCAATAGTGTGTCCCAGCACAGACAAACTGATGGGAAGATTGGAGTAGCTCGCTTGCCAAGAAACATCACAGTGGAGGTTCCAGCTCAAAGTGAAATGGTAGTGTGGACAAACGTCCAGGGAGCAGCAGCGACACTTCCCCATGGAGATATTCTGGTGGAAGGAGAAATGGGAGTGGCAGAGTGGCAGGTAGCGCGGACACTTTGCAGCTTTAAAGGGGGTAAGATACCGGTTAGAGTTCGAAACCTAAATCCCTACCCTGTCACCATTCCCCCAAGGCAGGCACTTGCCTCTGTTTTTCTGCTTTCAGCTGATCAGATCTCCACTGAACAAGACCTTGTGCTGACTGCTGCCGGTGTAGACACCGTGGAAGTGGACATTAGAACTACATGTGCCTCTCCACCTTCAGACCACCCAGTTTACACTCTACGTGGAGAAGACCTCAGCCCGGAACAACAGCGCAAGATGGATGAACTGCTGCGGCACTGGAGCTCTGTTTTTGCAGCATGTGAGGATGACTTTGGCTGTACCAGTGCAGTCCTGCATCAAATCCCCACAGGAACAGCACCACCAAGCAGAGAAAGGTACCGCCCTGTTCCTCCATCACTTTATCCTGAGCTACGTACTTTACTCCAAAGTATGCTGAAGCAAGGTGTTGTCAGGGAGAGCTCCAGTCCATGGGCTGCTCCTATTGTCCTGGTGAAGAAAAAAAATGGGTCATGGCGTTTCTGTGTGGATTACAGAAAATTGAATGCTTTAACCCATAAGGATGCATTCCCTTTGCCTAGGATCGAGGAATCCCTCACTTGTCTAAAACAAGCCTGCTGGTACTCCACACTTGATCTTGCCAGTGGCTATTGGCAGGTAGAGATGGACCCCAAAGACAGGGAGAAAACTGCCTTTACAACTCCATTAGGCTTGTACGAATTTGAAAGAATGCCATTTGGCCTCTGTAATGCACCAGCCACTTTTCAGCGGCTCATGCATAGATGTTTAGGCGGCTTGATAAATGAGTCACTTTTAATATACCTTGATGATGTCATTGTGTTCTCCCCTGACTTTGACTCTCATTTGTCTCATTTAGATCAGGTTTTTCAACGACTGTCCAAACACGGGCTAAAACTCCAACCACATAAATGCCACTTCTTTCAACGAAAAGTGAAATACCTGGGCCATGTCGTCAGCCAGGAGGGAGTATCAACTGACTCGGACAAAACCACAGTGGTCCAACAGTGGAAGCCCCCACAGACTGTTAAAGAGGTTAGATCCTTTTTGGGTTTTGTGGGCTACTATAGACGTTTCATCCCTGCCTTTGCCAAAATAGCTGCTCCACTGCACGCCCTGTTGAGGGGAACTGCCGCACTAAGAAAAAAAGATCATAATGTAACTTGGACTACAGAGTGCCAAGCGGCGTTCGAAAAACTAAAAGCTGCTTTGCTAAGTGCGCCCGTGCTTGCGTATGCTGATTTTTCTAAACCTTTTCATCTTTACACAGATGCCAGTCTGGAAGGGCTTGGTGCAGTTTTAGCTCAGGTCCAGGAGGGGCGTGAGAGGGTCATCGCTTATGCCAGCAGGAGTCTGCATCCCACCGAAAAAAATGACCAAAACTACAGTTCATTTAAACTAGAACTTCTGGCATTAAAGTGGGCAATAACAGATAAATTCAAAGACTACCTGATGGGAGCCACATTTACAGCATACACAGACAACAACCCCCTAGTCCACTTAGACACAGCCCAGTTGGGTGCAGTTGAGCAAAGGTGGGTGGCAAAACTGTCAAATTATCAATTCACAATCAAATATAGACCCGGTACAGCAAACAAAAACGCAGACATATTGTCCAGACTTCCGCAGAACTGTAGACCGAGCACTGTTGCCTCCCATAATGTGACTACTGACTTGGATGATATCACAGAATGGCGCGACAACCAGCAGAGGGACGACTCACTTAAACTTGTTGCCCTGTGGCTCCAGCAAGACACAAAACCTTTGAAAGAGGTGACACTTGCAGCGCCACAGTTGGCCCGAAGCCTTCTCAGACACTGGGATAGACTTCAGTTAAACCAGGGCCTTCTGCAGCGTGCCATCAAAGATCCTTTAACTGGTGACATTTTTCATCAGATTGTGGTCCCGCCTTCATGTCAGCGTGTACTGTGGGAACAATACCATTCTTCGTGTGGTCACATGGGAGCAAATAAAATTGAGGCATCATTACGGAGATCATTCTTTTGGCCACACATGGGGGAGGATGTACGAAAGTGGACAATGCAGTGTACTTCATGCTGTGAAAATAAAGCTGGGCCAGAGGTAAGGGCACCCCTTCAGCCTATACAGTCCTCTTACCCCCTAGAAACTGTGGCAATTGATTTTCTGTATTTAGAAATCCCCAGAGTCCATATCCATATGCATTAGTAATGACTGATCTGTTTTCAAGATTTGGATGGGCTGTGCCGACAAAGGACCAAACCGCAGTAACTACAGCCCAAGCCCTTTGGCGAAATTTGATTCAAATATGGGGTTGCCCAGAAAGAATCCTGTCCGACCGAGGTTCTGCATTTGAATCTGCGGTACTTCAACAGCTCTGCAATCTTTATGGTTGTACAAAGGTACGGACCACCCCATACCACCCACAGGGCAATGGGGCCTGTGAACGTTTTAATCAGACCCTGCTAACTTTGTTGGGCTCCCTAAGTGATGAAGAGAAGGCCAAATGGACAGATAGTGTGCCTGCCTTGCTCTTCACCTACAATAACACCACTCACAGTAGTACTGGTCTCACTCCCCATTTTGTCTTGACAGGGCGCCATGCTCGACTCCCAGTGGAGATGGCCACAGGGGCTCCAACGTCGTCACAGGCATATTCCATGAATGACTGGGTTGCTAATCACCACAGGACTCTAGTTAAAGCTTACAAACATGTAATCACTAGAACTGAAGCCCAGCAACGGAAGGATAAAGACCGTTATGACAGGAGAGCTCGGCATGTACCATTACTTCCAGGGGAAAGGGTATTGTTAAGAAACTTTCGCCGCCATGATCAGAACAAGCTCGCCCCCCGCTGGCAGCGGTCCCCTTACATTGTTGTGGGTCAACTTCATCCTGACTCTCCCGTGTATGAGATTCGACCAGAAGGACGTGCAGGGCCAATAAAGACAATGCACCGAAATAACCTCAGACCTTGCCCTGTAGAGCCTGGTGATCAGTTGGTCACCGAGCCTGCCCAGATGGCACCCTCAGATCCTCCAAACTTGACACCGCTGTTCCTACCCGTTATGCTACCTGTTACAGAGCCTCGCCCAGCACCAGAGCAAGTGGTAGAAAATGAGCCAGCACTAGGGCCCCCTCCTGAACAGGCGCCCGTGAGGCGATCCCAGCGTAGCACCTTGGGTAACCCACCATTAAGGTACAGAACTTGAGTATTCGTGTAGTCGGGACGACTACTGAAAAACTGGGGGGAGATGTCGGGAGGGACTGATGGACATTGGAAAGGGGAATTGTTGGACTCATGTTTGTTTGCTTTTGCCGGGTTGTCTTTGCGTGTTTTTTGTGGTGAATATTGTAGCGGTATTTGTTTGTACGCCCCTGCGAAATGGACCAATCAGACACTCCCCAGGGCGTACCTTAATCAGGACAGACTTTGAAAAATTGGCTGCACCTGTGCTGGAGGAGCTGATCACCGGTGAACGTGGGGACCGAAGAGCAGCAGCTCCCGAGACCAGAGACTCCGTGGCCGTGCAGAGTGGAGATGATACGCCCATACGACAGCTAAGTGAAGGGACGCATCCCGATTGTGTGCTGTGGCGCGTGGTGCTTTTGTTGTGTACGTGCGGCTACCGACGGCTCTGTGTTTCCTGCAGCTCCACTGACAGACGCGGCGCCGGCATTCCCGTGACGTCAGAGGGACCGAGGACGACAGCTCCAGGGGAGAGGAGGCCGCGCATCGCGGAGATTTCTGATACGCCTTGGACTCAGCTAAGTGAAGGGACGAACCATCACTGTGTGTTGTGGCGTGTTTTTAAGAGTGTGTTTGTGTGCCGACCACCGACTGCTCTGATGTGCTCCCTGTAGCTCCGCTGGGCAGAGACGGCGTCGGGAACTCCGTGAAGTTGGCCCCCCCTCCATCCAACGTGCAGAGACTGGAATAGCAGAGGACCTGGAGATCGCGGAACAGTGTCTACTAAAGGCTACTGGATTCTACATCTGCTGCTGGTGACATTGCCCCTCTTGCCCTACCAAACAGTCTTCCCCCTGATTTTATTAGTCCTCCGTTTTAAGTTGACTTTTAAATAATTTTTCTATGGACCTTTTAAACCCTTTTAGTAGTAAATAAACCTTTTTAACTTTGGAACTGTGTTTGTGTTGTGTGGCCCGGGCTCTGAACAAATTTATATTTTAAACACTAGCTTGTAACTGTGACATTTGTAATGTTGTTTCTAATGTCTCAGGGACTGCGGATGGAAATTAGTTCCGAGAGCTAAAGTCTGGTACAAAGCATCTTTTCATTTTGTGTGAAGTGTGATTAATGCTCCTGTACATTGTCCCTGTCAAACAGCTCACAAGAGTCAATTTTGCATATTATAGGACCTTTTTAACCCGTCTCTCACTACTGCATGTCACCATTGTGTCTTTGAGCATGACACTTTTCACGTCTTTCCTGCAGGGTCGGCGTATGTCATTAGATCTAACTGTTCTAAAATGGTTCTTGTACTTCAGAGCTTTGGAGTGTAGGAAATTTACAGCCATTTTGAGAGAAAGTCCAAGCGTGCGTACTGTCTTTGTGAAAACTCTAAACCATGGCACATGCCTGGGCGTCGCAGCTGTCCATAAAGCGGGCCATAAAAGCTGTCTGCTGCTGTTATGTGGACTTGGCATAAACATGAGATTTGATTTTCTTGTGAAATCCAGGCTAACCAGCACTCTTTATAAGCACCATGTTTTCTTGGTGGTTTGGTTCATTGTGCAGAACAAACATGGTCAGAGTAACCGCAGAGCCAGATAAAACAACAGGCTTCTCCAGAAAAGGGATATCAGCGCTAGCTAACAGGGGCCTGGACGGATTAGCGCCTGGATCCAGACACTGTAGTGAGGGCGATGAATATGTTTAGCACTGTGGAGATCAGCAGGAGGAGATTTCACCTTATGTGTGGTACCAGTTTAAAACGCATATGTTAGACTCCTCATTTCTCTAAAACGTAACATAATTAAACATCCGATATTACGCAAAATTGACTTGCGTGAGCTTTAAGACATGTTAGAATGTTGTTACCTCATCAAGAACATAACTGGAGGTGTTTTTTTCATTCACACATATTTGAGGAACCATGCATTATTAGTCTGTTTCCCTCTCCACAGCTCAAAATGCTCTGTTCCATTAGATTGGTCATTTCAGGGCTGAAATTATCCTTATATTTCTGGTGAAGGTGTATGGGGTTTAAAAACACAGTGAAGCACTTCCTGTATTAGCACATAACATCACAATGTGGAACAGGGTGTTTTCTGTTTTAGAGAAGAACTCAGCCTAAATAAATAGTGTTTGTGTGTTAAACATGTGTAAGTGGAAAAATAAAACACAACTCCAGGTATGATTTTGATGAGGAAACAACATTATAACATAGATTACAAAATAACATAATATGGGCCCTTGGAAGTGCAAATAACAGATTTTCATGATTTTTGATTATTATTAGTTGGTTTGGTGGGATAATATCTGCTGAAAATGATTATTATAGTTTGTTGATGAGAAGAAAGGCACAAAAATATAGGAAGTAGCAAGGGAGTGAGTGAGTTCTAAAACGAAATACCTCTATGTCATCTGGTGCCTTTGTCCATCCAGGAAGTAAAATTAAAAAAAGAAAATAATCGAAAAAGGTAGGTAATATTATTAAATTCTGAAGTTACATATAATGATGTTAACTGTGCTTGAGTGAAATTAGTAATCTATCCTGTATTGTGCACTTAAAATCATTTGGCTGATGTAAAACTACGATAAATATGAACCACTTTCCAAGTACTTTCCAACACCAGTATTTTACCTGGGTCACCTATCTGTTCAGACCTCCCCAGACTGCTCTGAAGGACCAAATGTAGTCTATGTCTATTGGTTATAGAACAATTTTGGTAACCAAAAAAAAAAAAAAAATTATATCCTAAAATCTGGTCCACCAATTTTTTTCAGATGTTTGGTGATTTACTTTTACTTCTTTGTTTCTAGCAACAGGATTTTCTGGTTTTGGTCACACATCTCTTAGAGACCATTTCCTGACTAATGAAAGACTGTGATATAGCTGCAGGATGAGATGGTCTGTTCTTATGTGTTTGGGAAGAGCAGGGTGATGTGGTCTACATGAGACAACCAAGCAACAGGAACCGAGACTGTTCTACTGAATTGTGGTGTTGAGAGCTTACTCAGAATTGTATTTAGTTTGATTCATTCAAGTTTGAGTAATCCTGTATTACTGCATTCATAGCTTGTAAGTTCAGTCCAGACTTTAGCCATTTTTCAACAATAAAAACAAGTAAATGAAAATCTGATGGTTGCTGTGTCCCCCGGATACATGAGTAGTTCTCAAGCATATTATCCAATCAGAAAACAGAACAAGAGTCTCTCATTTCAGTTGTTAGTTTCAGTGCTGAAATCCAGCTGGTTTCAACATAAACAGTAATCTGAATGGTCACTACCTAAACCTTAGCACCTGCAGACAATCATGAGCCAGTGCTAGTGCAGCCTCTGCAGCTCAAGAAGTGAATTTTGGAGGTTCTGGGCTTTCACGTGAGACCAGGCATGTCCATATACTGAGAAATAAAAATATGTATTGATACTTTGTAATGACATCAATCAACACAAAGCACAAACTGACAAACTGTCAACTGTTAATAAAGTTAGAAAATACAGTCTGAAATGGATTTAAACATGTTTTTAGGAGTCTGTGATCAATACAAGTGTTGGTCCTGTTGGATAATGCTAGTTAGATTGTGACTGTAATTTTATGTGTAAGAGACCTGTTTAAGAGCCCAAATCATATCAACCTGCTCTAAGCCAGTTCTTTATAGTAAGATTGTGTTAGACTTTAATCTGAGCTTTATTTTAATAGAGCTTCAGAGAGACAGACAGACAGTTCTTATATACAGCTACCCACTGCCTAAACAGAGTCAGTGGATCTGTTTAGGTTTTAGATCAGTATAGCAGTTTACAAGGAACAAAACAGAAGAAACATATTCTTGTCTATAAATGGAACATGAAATAGTTCTTTGGAAATGCGCATCTCTTCACAAAGAGACAATTGCAGGTGCACTTAGCGGTTGTGGGTGATGTGCATCCTTTCATCAGGGAGCATCACACTAATGAGCAGAGGCCTGCCACAATCACAGCTCTGTGGTTGCTCCATCGCCCTCCTCTGGCCCCAGTCCACACTGCATTCCGTGTGTGCAGATGTTGAAACCAATGTCACCACTTCATAAAATCTACACTCTTTGATGTCCTTTCAGATTTCCCATTTGTTTGGTTTTACTGTAGTAATACAAGTAGCTCCTACAGGAAAACAGGATCCCATCTGTTGTGTCCTTTGGCAAGACACTTAATCTATGCCGCATACTTAACATATCACGATGCAAGATGTAGTATGACTTGTTAATGGATGGAAACAAAAAATCTTGGGCTTGCTCATCACTACTCCAACAACACAGTCACTAATAAATGTATTCTGGAAAATTGCATGAAGTTTCCTTGCTCAAGAGCACAACAGCAGTTCTGCAAGTAGCTGTTTTCAACATTTGTCCACACAATGGTCACATCTGTCGCACTATGTAATACTGCATATATATATATATATATATACACGCACATACCTTTTGTATTTTTGGTCACACCTGCCATTCCATTCTATGCTCACATCAGTCGTACTCGTCACAATTGTCTTTTGCCCACTGTGGTCACACCTGCCCAATCATCTCACCTTTCCTTCCAATTACACCTGTCTTACCCCATTACACCTGTCTCATGGTCAACCCTGTCTTATTCTTTGGTTCATGGGTAATTCCAATTTCCACCCATTTTTTCCATCACATTCACCGATCATACATGTACCATCCATCACCCTAGTCACTCTGATACCACCTGCCAAAACCACCACATCATACGCCCTGATAACACCTGTCCTGCCCATCACACCTGTCCCAACTGTCCTATCTGCACACTGTACAAGACATACATGGAGGATAATGTGAAGAGTCCGATTCTTACCTCATGTGCCCTGCAGGCTCTGACAGAACTAAGTGAGATGTTGCACCAGTCATCGGTACAACTACTGTGCAGAGGGAGGGACCAGTGGGAGTGGCCCCGCTGCCCACACACTCAACACAGTACCTTATATACAGTAAGTGCTATAGACAGTACTGCAAAAAAAGACATAAATACAAAATTGAATATCATGGGTCGAAAAGACACCCTATCCTTACACCAAAATCCTATCTGCTCTATATTGATATATTTATAATTAGTCAGTTTTTTTTTTTAAAGAAAAGAGCTAGAGTTTCAATTGAAACATTAGATTGAGCATCATTTGATAATTGATCATCATAATTGCATAAAGGTTCTAACTCATTTGGATAATAGTTTAAAGATCTAAACTGAGTCATACAATTGATCTTCAAGCCAAGCAGTGGCCCTATATAGCCCATATAGACACTTTGTGTTACACTTTTGTATGAAAAGCACTTTATAAATAATGTTTGATTGATTGATTGATATACCCCAGTTATATGACATTTTGCTGTTAATTTGTATTATCTATAGGATCCCCTTGATGCATGATGATGCATTCCACCTGCTCTTCATGAAGAGTGCCTTTTGTGGTAAATAACAGGCAAAGCAACAACCAGATGTATCAGCCAACCATTGTGCTTAAGTAAGAGTACTTAAGTCAGGGCTGACCCAGCCCTATTTGTGGACTAACCAGTGCTGCTTAGGGCACTAAAGCCACAAGAGGGCCTCCAAGAAGGCCTAAGAAGTTCCTGCAAATAGGCCTAATGAAAAATGTTGACAATAGGATAACATTAAATTAAACAGGGAAATGTCTACCATTTAGGCTACTTCTAGTACTCACCTCTGGCAACAATATCATCTGTAATGAAGATAAATGGTTTCATTTTAGTCTATTTATTGGTAATGTTATGCTTTGGCAGCACGGTAGCTGAGTGGCTAGCGCTCTTGCTTCACAGCAAGAAGGTTCCGGGTTCGATCCCCGGGTCGCCTGAGCCTTTCTGTGTGGAGTTTGCATGTTCTCCCTGTGTCTGGGTGGGTTTCCTCCGGGCACTCCGGTTTCCCCCACCAACCCAAAACATGCACCATAGGTACTCCAGCTTAGGTCCTGACCAAACCGAAGCAAGAAGATCATGGAGATGGTCCCTGGGCGCCCTAATGTGTGCTGCTCCTAATACAGTGTATATATTTTATATATATATATATATATATATATATATATATATATATACTCAACAAAAATATAAACGCAACACTTTTGTTTTTGCTCCCATTTTTCATGAGATGGACTTAAAGATCTAAAATTCATTCCAGATACACAATATTACCATTTCTCTCAAACATTGTTCACAAATCTGTCTAAATGTGTGATAGTGAGCACTTCTGCTTTGCTGAGATAATCCATCCCACCTCACAGGTGTGCCACATCAAGATGCCGATCTGACATAATGATTAGTGCACAGGTGTGCCTTAGAATGCCCACAATAAAAGGCCACCCCGAAATGTGCATTTTTTTTTTTTTTTTTTTTTGCTTTATTGGGGGTCTGGGGACTCAGAACCAGTCAGTATCTGGTGTCACCACCATTTGCCTCATGCAGTGCAACACATCTTCTTCGCATAGAGTTTATCAGATTGTCAATTGTGGCCTGTGGAATGTTGGTCCACTCCTCTTCAATGGCTGTGCGAAGTTGCTGGATATTAGTGGGAGCTGGTACACACTGTCGTATACGCCGGTCAAGCCCATCCCAAACATGCTCAATGGGTGACATGTCCGGTGAGTATGCTGGCCATGCAAGAACTGGGACATTTTCAGCTTCCAAGAATTGTGTACAGATCCTTGCAACATGGGGCCGTGCATTATCTTGCTGAAACATGACGTGATGTTCATGGATGTATGGCACAACAATGGGCCTCAGGATCTCATCACGGTATCTCTGTGCATTCAAAATGCCATCAATAAAATGCCCCTGTGTTCTTCGTCCATAAAAGCCTTTGAAGAGGAGTGGACCAACATTCCACAGGCCACAATTGACAATCTGATAAACTCTATGCGAAGATGTGTTGCACTGCATGAGGCAAATGGTGGTCACACCAGATACTGACTGGTTCTGAGTCCCCAGACCCCCAATAAAGCAAAAAAAAATGCACATTTCGGGGTGGCCTTTTATTGTGGGCAGTCTGGGGCGCACCTGTGCACTGGTCATGATGTCGGATCGGCATCTTGATGTGGCGCACCTGTGAGGTGGGGTGGATTGTCTCGGCGGGGCAGAGGTGCTCGCTGTCACACATTTGGACAGATTTGTGAACAATGTTTGAGGGAAATGGTAGTGTTGTGTATCTGGAGTGAATTTTGGATCTTTGGGTCCATCTCAGGAAAATTGGGAGCAAAAACAAAAGTGTTGCGTTTATATTTTTGTTGAGTGTACATGTATATAAAATATATATATACATATATATATATGCGTGAAAAGTCCCTCAGTCGTCCAGGTGGCTCGGAAAAACTGGTCCACCCAAAAGGACAGAACACCGAGCCAAAGGACAGAACACCGAGCCACAAACAAAGCAATGTGGTCTACTCCATTCAGTGTAGTGAAGACTGCAGTGAGCGCTACATTGGGGAAACAAAACAGCCACTTCATAAGAGGATGTACCAACACAGACGGGCGTGCCAGAGTGGACCGGCTTCTGCGGTACATCTTCACCTAGAAGCCACGGGCCATTCTTTTGAGGACAGTGAGGTTCAGATCTTAGCCAGGGAAAAGAACTGGTTTGAAAGGGGAGTTAAAGAGGCTATTTTTGTCAAAAAAGAGAATCCGTCATTAAACAGAAATGGGGGAGTGAGATATAACTTGTCGCCCATTTATAATGGGATTCTTAGACCAGTCAAACAGAGCCAGGGCAGAGGGGTGGAGAGGGTCGTTAGACGTTGAATAGGGGGTCGAAACAGCCGTCAGAGTAATTTGAAAAACAAAGAGACAGATTAGGGGGATCGTTTTCAGAGCTTTTGTCATTGTCGGACGCGCCTCCCGGCAGCTAGATATAAGCAGGGTCTAACCAGTACAATAACCAGAGCTGACGAAGCCTCTCGGATGAGCGGCGAAACGTTTTCAACCAAACAAACTTTGTCCAGTTGACAAATTGAACTTCTCCTTTGATCATATATATATATATATATATATATATATATATATAGGATGGGTTAAAATGCAGAGAAGAATTTCTCCAGTGTGAGATCAATAAAGTTCACTTCTTCTTCTTCTTCTTCTTCTTCTTCTTCAGTTAAGCTTTATGATGTTGAGAGTGAGGTGCCCACTACACTTTAGCACCAGAGAGGGGCAGCAGAGTACCATTCTGCTTCCAGTCCGTGTGACTAAACAACGTGAAGAAGTGTAGACCGGAAGAGGCTGCTCCTGCTCAGTCTGCCCCATACCTCCACCACGGTCTGCTCCGGTCTGCTGTGTCCATCTGACACTTCTGACACTGACCACAGCTCAGCTCATGAGTCGCCTTCGTTTCTACACTTTCTAAAGAAGCGGAGAGCCGTCACACATGGGTCATAGCCGCTTATTTCAGCTCTGATGTCCTTCGTGAGGAACTAATAATGCCGAAAATGAAGCTACTGCAAAACACGTCCGAGGACGAGCCGCTCCAAGGGCTTCCGAAGGCTGTGAGTGCCCCTACAAGTTCTCACGGACCGGGACAACTGCCGCTCAACAAGGAGACGGTGTTCGAGTGGTTCGGTCTGCACTTAGACCCAGTCCGACGTCTGGAGTTCATGTGCGGGCTGCTGCACATGTGCCAACCCCTGGAGCTCCGCTTCCTGGGCTCCTACCTCGAGGACCTCGCTCGGAAAGATTATCATATCCTGAGAGACTTTGAGTGTCGGGCGAACAGTCCCATTGAACTGGGGAATTTAACGGACGTGAATGACCCGGTAGTTCGGTCCAAACTGCTTGTGTGCCTGTCTCTTCTGGGCTCTGATAGCAGAGAATGTGCTGGAATATTGTTCCAGACTCTGAGTCGTGTAGATCCAGCCCAGTTGCCCCAAACTTCCTTCCCCTGCCCCGCTCCTCCGCCTCGACTGTCTGCGCGCTGTCAGGGCGGAGGAGAGGCTCCTGTGGACGGGAGCCCGGAGCAGAACCAAGCGGCGGTAGCAGCTCTGGAGCAGTTGGCGCTGCTGTTTACTATGGCGTCTCTCCACCCTGCTTTCCATTTCCACCAGCGGCAAATGCTCCGAGCTCAGCTCGACAAAACCCAGCTCACTGTAGAAGAGGAGCAGCGTCAAAGTGTGCTCCGGAGGACCGCCCAGGCCCTGGTAAATGTTTAAGTTCCAGCGTAACATAACTATGTTAGCAGCTCATTCTTTTCACCAAACACCAGATCATTTGGCTCAAGTCTGAGCTAACTTGGCTAATCTGTCGTAACTGAGAGAAGCAGGTGGGCTCTCGTACTTTTCACTACATGAGCCATGTTTACATGAAGTCACTGTCACATAGACATAGGCCTGCTGTTAACACTTCAAGTTACTTCAATCCTCAAGTCTCGGCTGCGTTATCATCTTCATATCCATTTCTTTTCCAAAAGTAGGGAACTTCTTTCCACGCAGTTGGAACATTTTTATCAGGTGCCTCAACTAACTGATAAAGTTCTGAGCCGATTATACAAAAGAAAATCCAGTTTCTGTAAAAGCCACCGCCCACCCATAAACAAGAACAAGACTGTTCTAGTAGTGATGATCTAATGTCATTCATCATTTTAACATTGTTACCACTGGGGACTCATTGTTTACATTTTTATTTTCACTATTTTCCCTAATTCTAAGACTAATACACATGAGAATGGGTTTGTGTTTGTATGGGGAAATTGCAACACAAAAGTCAAAAACACTAAAAGAATACCATCAAAACTACACAAGAGAGCCAAAGGATTCAAAGCTTGCTCAGTTACACTGTACTAATACATTTGCTGTGTTTATGTTCAGGAGCTGCAGTCACTGGGAGAGCATTGTGTTCCGTCATCAAAAGTGGCTCCTCAGAATGAAGGTATGCTTGGGTTAATCATGACATCATGTTATTTGTGTATATGTGTACATGTACATTATTTTATATATATTTAATTATCTCTGTGATTTTTGTGCAGCTGTCCATATTGAGAGAATTGTGCTCAGGGGCATCTCGCGAACAAAAGGTGACAGGGAGTACAAATTTAAGGTACGCAACTCAAGCATCTATGGCAGTTTTGGCCCACAAACGTCTATGGTAACCTTATATTTTACACTTGATTTTGATACTAAGGAATAGGCAGATACTGAAATTGATACCACAATTAGAATAAAAATGCTTTCGTTTAATGCTACCACATGTTCATATTGTAGTGTTTATAAAGCTCAAGATTATTCTAAAACTTTTCCAGAAAGGCAAATTTTGTCCTTCTTATAACTAATATCTAGTTTTGATGTTACAGTCTGATAGTATCACATTTTCAAAAATTATGACAACTCTAATCTGAACTACAAAGTAAAAGTTGTTTTATTGGAAGTACCAATTTTATGCCTAAATTGGATATAGTTTTTCAAAAGCACAAGAACGTTGTACTGTCTGCACTGTAACGGTACCTCCTCTTCTAGGTGACATGGTCCGACTCCTCCTCCAGCTGTGTTACCAAAACCCATTCGGAATTGGAGAACTTCCTCTTGAAGGCATGTCAATGCACAATATCCCAGACGCATGAGCTGTAAAACAACTATTGCAGTGAATGTGATGCAGGCTAAGTATTAGTAGCAAAAGTACTCTTCTTCAGTAGCTTCCTTAATATAATATGGATTAATATTAAAGATTTTTTCCCCCATGTATGTGAGCAAAATTTGTCTTGCTCCATTGCAGATATATTTTACTAGCAGCTCTTGAGGTCAAAATATGTCCAGTATGTGCTTTCTGCATCTATAAAATAAAGAGCTTTGTCCTATAATCAGGAAGTTTACAGTTAGCATGCTAGTTCTTAGTGTTACCGTTGCAGTAAAACGTCACACTGGCTACTGAAAGTTGTGAAAAGTGCTTATAGACTAATTCACATTTCAGAATGCATAAGATAAGGGAGACCAAAAATGAACTAGTTATTTTTTTCATGTTTTTTTAGAAAGTAAATATTACATACAGCTCTTTTATAATGATTATTTTATGTTCATCCTTCATTAAGATTACATTCCAAGCAAAGGTGTCTCTATGGAAATAAGCAGGTGGCAAATACTGTTTAAAAAGCTACCTTTAAATAATCCAAACACTTGTGCTTTTCTGCAGCTTCCAAAACATCAGTGCAATGAGTCGTTTGAAAAAGGCCTTCTCCAACTTCTGAACCAAGTGGAGAACAAGAGCACCGAGGAGCAGCTCAGGTACCATGCTACAGTACTTGTGATTGTGAAATAATGTGGTGAAGTTGTCTGAGGATCTCCAGCCTGGTCCAGAGCCAATTGTCTGTTCTTCTCATGTAGGTATCACCTTCTGTCGGCTCCTCCAGTCTTCACACAGAGCAGGAAAGTGTGCTGTTTCTTCACCTCAGACTGCGGTGGGTGGAAGGTTTACATTCTCTGTTCCAGTATTTTGCATAATTGCTCAAATAAGAATAATGCATATAGTTTGCCTAGTTGTAGAAAGAATTACTCTATCGACTTATCGTTTGATATATGATAGCTGGAACAATATATTTATTTTAGGGCTCAATGTTTCTCGTGTGTACATTTTCTTTGCAATAGGCTTTCATTAAAATTAAAAAAAAACATAAATATTATTAAAATTCTAATTAATGAAATAAAAACTACCTAATTATTTGTAGAATACTTCAGTTTGTGATGGCGTTTTTAATATTTATTATGACTCAAAAGTGTCCTCAGCTGAAGCATTTTTATTTGTGTATTTTTAGCATGTTTTCAGTGACATCATCCCGCAGCTCCCTTTTCACTGCCTTATCTTTAAATATTAATTCATCTTAGCATGACTCTGCAAAAGCCTCCGGGGTCATCCCAGAATTGGAGGACATTTGGGCTTTAAAATTCTTGAAAAATAAACCTTCACTTTTCTGATTTTCTGCTACATATTCATCAATAATGGATAATAAACTATCAAATGCTTGATTAGCTCAGCTTACAGATCAGTGGTACAATTTTTATTACATGATTTATTTGGTTTATTTATTTACTTACTCTAATCACAGTAACAGGGTTGCAGGTAACAGGGTTGCAAATCCACACTAATGTTTGCTTTATCTCAGGAGTAGAAGCTGTTTAGCTGTTACTGCTAATCAAGAGGAAAAACTTATTTATGCAAATAAGTAAAGGAACAAATAATAATAATTGTCTTATTCTGATGAGTTGCATAACAGGGTTGCATGAGGTAGAATGAGACATTCAATCAAGGCTAACGATGTTGTAAAAATATGGAAAATAGAAGAGAAAACAAACCTTTGCTCTACCTATTCTTTTGGAAAACTGTTTGATGATGTCAAGTCCAGGGGATCATGTGGTTCTGCTTTCTTCTTCTTCTACCAGACTAAAATGTTCTGGTAACAGGGTTGCGTGCATGTTGTGGGACACATGTTCCATGAATAATAATTATTATTTGAAATATTATGTCTATTAAAACAAATGTTCCCACAGTTACAAGAGATGGCAATGAAACAACCTATACAAATAAAAAAAATCAATTTTAATTTTAGCTGTTTTATTTGAGATTCAATTTGGTCATTAGAGGGGTGGGACAAGAGGAAAATGGCATTTTTGAGGGTACTCCAGACTTATTTGATATTTTTAAAACTATTTTCAAGCATTCGTTTCTCTCTTTTTTTTTTTTTGATTTGGTCTCAGGATAAGTAAATTCGCTCAGAAACTGTATGTTTTAGTATTTTGTATATGGATTATTTAATATTTGATGGGTGGTATGTAAAATGTCCTCCAATTCTGGAATGACCCTCATAGAGACCAAGCTGGGCAAGTGAGTGAGGACAGTGAGGTTGCTTTTGTGCACAGAGCCTATAGAGGGATTTTTGTTATTTTTAGTTCTAATATGAAAATATTTGAGCTTTAGAGGGTTGAATAAGTAACTTCTATGGCAAATAGATCATTCTGATATCTGTCTATGTAAAAAAAATGGACTCTGGTTAACAAAGCGCTGTGGCAAATATGTTTCGCAGCTCATCCAAGCTGCTTCTTCAGTTCTGGTCAGACGATGGTAGACACTGCCTTATATCTGCCTGAAGGGAGGAGCTAACTACAATGAAATTACTCTGAGACTACCAGGTACAGATCTTTGCCAGAGAAAAGAACTGGTTTGAGAGGAGAGTTAAAGAAAGTCAAGAGAGAGAATCCTTCCTTGAACAGAAATGGAGGTCTCAGACATCATTTCTCTCCCATCTATAACTCTATCCTCAAACCTAAATGAAAAACCATAGGGCAACGGGTCAGGTCCAGAGGTGTGAAAACAGCCATTAAGACCCCACACTCCACACCCACTGCATATCTAACAGGCCCACCTAACTAACAGACACTGTAAACATATAGGTGTGTTAGTCTCAGAGTCATTTCATTGTAGTTAGCTCCTCCCTTCAGGCAGATATAAGGCACCACCATCGTCTGACCAGAACTGAAGAAGCAGCTTGGATGAGCTGTGAAATGTATTTGACCAAATAAACTTTTGTTCAGTTGTCAAATTGAATTTCTCCTTTTGCCATGGATTCTACACACAACAAAGTGCTCTGTAACTTTTCTGTACATAAAGATGTTATTGCTTTGCCTTGAATGTTGAACTACAGGACATTAAACACACATACCCTATATTTAATTACAAATGTTTTTACTGATCCAAAATCACTGATAAAACCTGTCACTTGACCTTGTGCTGTGATCTGATTGTGTTCCATGGAGACAGATGACTTTAATACGATACTGTGGAACATTCCAGACAAACAACATTTTCATAGAGGCAAGCAGGGAACGTACCTTCCACCAGAAAGGTTACGCAGTGTACCTTTCAAATGCTCAGTAGTGACATGAGTAGTACACATTGTCACTAGATGGTTTTCCGCTGCTTGTGCTATCAGTGTAATTATGATAACACAGATACGGTGCATAGATTGCGTGTACAAAAAAGTGATTTTCTTTAGTTATGCAAAGTTCTGTGCTCATTTTCAGTCATATTAAACTGTACGTGTTGTTCTGTCAGGTCCAAGCGGTGACCCACGACAGGCGTATCGTGAACCCGCCTCTGATGGCTCCAGTCAGGACGAAGGTGGACAGATATTATTTTGTGGTTTGTTTTTACATGTTTCAAAACTTCCTTTCCTTCCTTCATTCCTTCCTTCCTTCTCCAACCTGGATAAAACACTGGATCATAAAAACAAATCTATGCAAATAATGTAATTAAAGTACAAATAGTTTCAAAACAACATCCTTCTTTTAGCTCTAACCATTCACCTAGGATTCACTGTCTGCATAAGCTTGTTTACTTGCTCTGTTCCAGTTTCTGTTCTCAATAATTGCCCGGACCTGAAACGAAACTTAATTTGACACATGCAGTACCTGTGTCTCACTGAAGGGGGCATTTGTGACCACAGTTTTAAATCACTGCTCATATACCAGATATCACTTAATTGCCTCTCTTTTTTTTCCATATTTGGTTGTATAGTGATGTTGTTTTCTCTTTCTTTATAGAGTCCTATGTTCTGGGCTATAAGAAAAAGCACAGAAACAGAAGTCCAAGGTATGAAGTGTGGAGTGTTCAATTAAGTTTAGACATATATAATTCATTCAGTAATTTTTTCCTCACAATTTCATCATTTTATAATTGCATAAGAGCAAATATAATGGATAAATACATGTGGATAGATTGAGCAAACATAGTTCTTTATCAAACTGTTATTGTACCATAGCTCACATGTAAGTTTTTTTTTACTTCTGCAGCCTGACTTGCCATGTTGAAAGCCATCTTACAGAGGTTAGTGAGACACCCGTCCATTGCACATAACTATACAGTTTCACCTTAAAATGTGAATGTATAATGTGTTAAGAGCAGTTACTTCATTGTTCTGCGTCACCCCATTTGTGTAAGAGTTTAAAGGGATATGCCACCCCCAGGTCAAATTTGGGCATCTCCCCACAGTCCAGAGACTAAAATAAGTGGTGGAAAGCGTTTTCCTGCTCACCCAGCCATTGTCCGAGTCTGTCGCCACTGACCGCCGCGGTATCTGGTGCTCCTCCGCCTTAGACTGGAGTCTAACGTCGCCAGAGAAAGATTTCGGCCAAAAGGAATTAATTTGCTCGATGCGTTTCCCAATTACTTTGTGTGTAGTGCGCATTCATATCGAGTGCAAATCAACACGGAGAGCTTGACTTGGTCATTTTGGGTGGGAACTATTTTCCAGTGCGTAAGAATACAGCCGTATCACGCACCACGTTGTGCAACAGGGGAACTCCCTTCCCGGTGCGTAACTGGGATTCCCCTGGCAGCGTGCTGCGTGATACGGCTGTATTCTTACGCACTGGAAAATAGTTCCCTCCCAAAATGACCAAGGCAAGCTCTCCGTGTTGATTTGCACATTTATTTGCACTCGATATGAATGCGCACTACACACAAAGTAATTGGGAAACGCATCGAGCAAATTAATTCCTTTTGGCCGAAATCTTTCTCTGGCTACGTTAGACTCCAGTCTAAGGCGGAGGAGCACCAGATACCGCGGCGGTCAGTGGCGACAGACTCGGACAATGGCTGGGTGAGCAGGAAAACGCTTTCCACCACTTATTTTAGTCTCTGGACTGTGGGGAGATGCCCAAATTTGACCTGGGGGTGGCATATCCCTTTAAGTATTTCTGATATTTCTTCCAATGTAAACAAAAGCATCTGGATCGCGCAGACTGTCTTCTTTATACAGTCTATGCTGGATCATAAAACATTTTAAAACTGATTGACGCTAAATTATTTAAAATATATATCAAACTGACTACATTTTGTTTGCTCCAAGTTAAATTGTTGTATATTATAATAGCTCAATTATAAAGATCTGTAAAGTCACCTTTTACTTAAACTGACATGTGTTTATTAGCACGACAAGTGTGAGAACCGAAACCACGCACAGCCTGCTCTCAGGTAGGTCTCAGCGTGCCTGTGTGCCCATTGGCAATTTGGAACAAGAAATTGTGGTTTAAGTTTTCTCTGTCTGTATGTAGAGGTAAAGGGAAGACCAAGGGGACCCCCAATGGGAGTTTAGCTGCCACCTTCCAGTGGAAGGGTGAGTACAAGTGTGTGTTTGTCAGTTTTACAGTCACACCCCACTGAAACATTGGTCTGTTCTACTGCAGAGGCGGTTTCTGGCCCTGATACACTTGGTGAGAGTTCTTCCGAGCGCTCCAGTTGTGCCTCCAGCCCACAGCACAGAGCCACAGACAGCCTGGACAGTGAGGAGGAGCAACACTGTGCTGCCTGGAAACAAGCCCCTGCATGTAATTATATACTCACACAACACTTTTCATTACGTATGGACTAGGGCTGTCAGTTTAACGCGTTAATTAGATTAATTAATTACACTGCAAATTAATTATAAAAATTAACGCAATTAATTATGAGCGGCAATTCAATGTGCGTCCATTTTAAGTTTGGCGTGCGGTGAGCAAATCGCTGCCAGGGCCTTTGAACAGCAAGTTTATTTATTAAAAAAAGGGGTGTTTCCTGAGGAGCGGGGGGGGGGTTATAAAATGAAACCAGGGGGGATGGTGTGGAAGGGCAGGGCAGAATTAGAAGGTACTTTGTTAATATGGAAATGCTTTTATAACTAAAAGTCCATATTATCATTCAATAATGCACAGGATAATATGTTATCACACACAGTCTTGGTTTAGTCCTGGTTTAGTCCTGGTTTAGACCTGGTTTAGTCCTGGCTTAGTCTTGGTTTAGACCTGATTTAGTTTTGGTATAGTCCCGTTTTAGTCCTGGTTTAGGCCCGGTTTAGATCTGGTTTAGTCTTGGCTTAGTCCTGGTTTAGACCTGGTTTAGTCCTGGCTTAGTCTTGGTTTAGACCTGGTTTAGTTTTGGTTAAGTCCTGGTTTAGTCCTGGTTTAGTCCCGGTTTAGTCCCGGTTTAGTCCTGGTTTAGACCCGGTTTAGATCTGGTTTAGTCTTGGCTTGGTCCTGGTTTAGACCTGGTTTAGTCCTAGTTTAGACCTGGTTTAGGCCCGGTTTAGATCTGGTTTAGTCTTGGCTTAGTCCTGGTTTAGACCTGGTTTAGTCCTGGCTTAGTCTTGGTTTAGACCTGGTTTAGTTTTGGTTTAGTCCTGGTTTAGTCCTGGTTTAGTCCTGGTTTAGTCCTGGTTTAGTCCCGGTTTAGTCCCGGTTTAGTCCTGGTTTAGACCCGGTTTAGATCTGGTTTAGTCTTGGCTTGGTCCTGGTTTAGACCTGGTTTAGTCCTAGTTTAGACCCGGTTTAGTTCTGGTTTAGTCCTGGTCTAGTCCTGGTCTAGTCCTGGTCTAGTCCTGGTCTAGTCCTGGTCTAGTCCTGGTTTAGTCCTGGTTTAGTCTTGGTTTAGTCTTGGTTTAGTCCTGGTTTAGTCCTGGTTTAGTCCTGGTTTAGTCCTGGTCTAGTCCTGGTTTAGTCTTGGTTTAGTCTTGGTTTAGTTCTGGTTTAGTCCTGGTTTAGTTCTGGTTTAGTCCTGGTTTAGTCCCAGTTGAATCCTGGTTTAGACCCGGTTTAGACCCGGTTTAGACCTGGTTTAGTCTTGGTTTAATCCTGGTTTAGTCCTGGTTTAGTCCTGGTTTAGTCCTGGCTAGGTCCTGGTTTAGTCCTGGCTAGGTCCTGGTTTAGTTCTGGTCTAGTCCTGGTTTAGTTCTGGTTTAGTCTTGGTTTAGTTCTGGTTTAGTCCTGCGAGTGAACAATTTTTCCAGAGGAGCGGGGGGGGGTGCGCCACGTCGAATTGCGTGTTGAGAGCCCTGTTTGTCTAAAGAGCAACTAATGAGAGTTATAAATGAAGTTATTACCTGATGGTTCTCAGTTTGTTTTATCATCACCACACTTTGTCAGTGCGCGCTGAGAGGGGCGGGGAGGAGAGGAGGGACTGGGGCGGGGGGGGGCATTTTTAACGGGTTCACGTAAGAGTCTGGTTAATGCACCGGGCCCAGACGCGGCTCACCATGGGCAGTTCGGCTCTGGGCCGCGCGTATTCCGCGCGTAAGCCGTCGGGGGGGACACGTTACGCATAGACGGAGACACCGGGACCGGAGTCTGTGTGTCTCAGAGGAGACGTGGCACCGGGACTGAGGCTCAGGACGTGCCCGGGGGACGGCGCGTCTGCTCCGGTCTCGCTCAGACTGTGCGCCCGGAGCAGCGGGAGTTTTTTTCGCTGAAAACGCGTGGAGCCTGCATAAACTAAGCCACACAGATGCGTGAAAAGTCCCTCAGTCGTCCAGGTAGAATCCATGATCAAAGGAGAAGTTCAATTTGTCAACTGGACAAAGTTTGTTTGGTTGAAAACGTTTCGCCGCTCATCCGAGAGGCTTCGTCAGCTCTGGTTATTGTACTGGTTAGACCCTGCTTATATCTAGCTGCCGGGAGGCGTGTCTGACAATGACAAAAGCTCTGAAAACGATCCCCCTAATCTGTCTCTTTGTTTTTCAAATTACTCTGACGGCTGTTTCGACCCCCTATTCAACGTCTAACGACCCTCTCCACCCCTCTGCCCTGGCTCTGTTTGACTGGTCTAAGAATCCCATTGGGGAAACAAAACATTGGGGAAACAAAACAGCCACTTCACAAGAGGATGTACCAACACAGACGGGCGTGCCAGAGTGGACCGGCTTCTGCCGTACATCTTCACCTAGAAGCCACGGGCCATTCTTTTGAGGACAGTGAGGTTCAGATCTTAGCCAGGGAAAAGAACTGGTTTGAGAGGGGAGTTAAAGAGGCTATTTTTGTCAAAAAAGAGAATCCGTCATTAAACAGAAATGGGGGAGTGAGATATAACCTGTCTCCCATTTATAATGGGATTCTTAGACCAGTCAAACAGAGCCAGGGCAGAGGGGTGGAGAGGGTCGTTAGACGTTGAATAGGGGGTCGAAACAGCCATCAGAGTAATTTGAAAAACAAAGAGACAGATTAGGGGGATCGTTTTCAGAGCTTTTGTCATTGTCAGACACGCCTCCCGGCAGCTAGATATAAGCAGGGTCTAACCAGTACAATAACCAGAGCTGACGAAGCCTCTCGGATGAGCGGCGAAACGTTTTCAACCAAACAAACTTTGTCCAGTTGACAAATTGAACTTCTCCTTTGATCATAAGCCACACAGACCGATTTTCTGGGCACAAAAAAAATAATTCAGCGTGAGAAATGCCATGTGAATTGCGTGTGTCACACTCTCGATGCGTGAGACTTGAGAGCCCTGCTCTTAAAAATGCGATTAATTAGATTAATTAATTACAAATCATGTAATTAATTAGATTAATTTTTTTAATCGCCTGACAGCACTAGTATGAACCCATGGGATCTGGTGTCCTTCTCAGCAGCTTTGGGTGGGACTTATTGTAAAATATTTCATTACACATGCAGGGAATCTCTGGTAAGATGCATTTTTCTATTTGGCTTGTCAAATTAAAACAAAATTGTCAATAGAAACTTGGACACACTTGAACACTGAGGTGGTGTTTGAGGAGGTGTTTGTTACACTAGAATCATTTTTTTCTTCTCAGACCCTGGCAGTCACACTGCTGAAGGCTTAGGAGCTGATCGACTCTTACCCATGAGCCTCCAGACGCAGATGGAGGCCATCAGAGCGGACAACCCAGACATGAGTGCACTCTCCTTTATGCCATATGCTCTGCCCCCTGGAGCCCCGTCTCTGTCCAAACCTGGTCCTGGGGCAGTGAGGATGCATCTACCACCAGCAATGGCAGGCCCTGGCTTTATGGTGGAATCAGAGAAGGGAGACTATATCACTACATTTGGAGTGTCACCCATCACTCTACCCCCTCCAGAAATTTCTGCCATGCAACCGCTGGTTCAGAGGTTCAAATCTCTATCCCATGCAGCAGGAGATGCACCCACATCTCCCGCTGCCCCTCCAGCTCCTTTGCCCACGCCCATCAGAGCCATCAGTGTTATGTCCACCAGCCTGCCTTCCCTATCTGCCTCTCTTCAGCCCACTTTGCCATGTCCAGATTCAGCTCCGATGGGCAGTGTGCCCCTGGTAGAGACACTGCACACCAAACTCCCAGCCTTAAACCTGCCATTTCCCCTGCCCCCTACTCCCACCCCTGTCATGACCAGTGTGGAAGCCGCAGTGGCAGCAGCACCACCCGTTCAGGGCCTTTTACAGGCAGCAGTCCCTCCAGTGGTACCCACACACACCCCTGGGCCAGCCCCCAGCCCAAGTCCAGCTCTCACCCCTAGCATGGCCCATAGTGACTGTACGTCTTCTAGCCCCAGCGTTGAGGTGTGTGTGGAGGGCCCAGGGCAGAGGCCACAGCCACCGCTCAGCTGTGGTATGTGTGGTTGTCAGTGTGGCGGTCGTCCAGTGAGCGCTTCTCCAATGTTCTTCCACCAGGTTGGTGCCGGGGCACGACCACTTTTGGGCTTGCCACATCTGTTCCCACTCACAAACTACCTCCCACAGGCTCAGGCTGCTCATCAGCCCCAGCCTAATGGTACCACTCTGCCCCCCATCTATACCCCCTATGGCCCGCTGCATTCACACACAGACCTGCTGGGGTTACAGCAGCAAATGCCAGCCTCCTTCTGCCAGCGCCTGTACCCTACCCCACAGCACTACGCCAGCCCTGTTGGTCTACTGCCAGCTGCTACGCTGGGGGGTGGGCTCAACAAGAAGAATGGTAGTGTGTCCTGTTCTAACTGTGGGATGAGTGGGCACTACACTCACGACTGTAACCAGCCCTCCATTGATTCCACACAACAAGGTAAAGCAGGGAAACGCACATCCAACACCCTTAAAGGTATAAATGTACCCATAAAGCTATTCCACTCTCCTGTGTGTGCAGGGGGCTTCCGTCTGAAATATGCTGCGTCCCACATTTCTGAAGCACCAGACAAAGCTGAGGGCGCTGTGTGACGGAGGAGTCCACAGTCAAAAAGTTGCCTGAGAATATCTGGTTCCACTGCTGGCTGTCTTTAAGAGTTTTTATTTCACAGTTTTGCACTGACATATAACTTATTCCTTAATTATTAGGTAGAGAATGGCTTTTTTGAGCATACTAATGTAGCCATGTTTAAAATGTAATTCTAAAAGAACTTATGTATGCTTTTGGTTTTCACTGTTAGGTGGAATCGGATTGAACAGATTGAAGTGTAATAAATTTGGGTTGCAGGTGCAATCTTTAACTATCTTAAATGGGTTTTAAGATTTTGAATGTACTTACTTTTAGACAATTGCCATCAAAGTTTTTGGCTACTTGACATTTGGTTTCAAGTTAACTGCTGCTTTATAATTGAACTTTTTGACCAGGTTTTATGTGTTTAAAATACTCAGTGGAATAGATGCAGAAACTGCCAAACTGACATAAAATGCTGAGCAGGTTGTAATGCTAGCATCGGGGTATACCGACCAGGTAATAGAATGTGAACCTGGAGAACACAAGGTGGTGCCCTCTCTGCCCTTCAGGTGTCCAGAGGGAGGAGAGCAGGCTAGTCTTTCTAATCCAATAAAGATGATCAAAATCCAGATTTTTGTGAATGGGTTCATCTATCTATCTATCTATCTATCTATCTATCTAATCTATATCTATTTTCAGGCATGAAAATCTCTCACCTTTTTGGCAAAAATCGCCATTTTGAGACCAGGTGACCTACATGAATCGTGTAGATTGGTCCTTATTTCACGCCGATTAAAGGGCAAGACGAAAGGCGCACAGCACAGAACAAACACGAAATCTGTGTTTGTCACAATGTGTGTTTGGTTTGATAAAATTGAAAAAGGCAGTTTTTTGTAAAGTGTCAGTGAAAGTTAACTTAAAGAACTGTGGGTGAGGGTCCAAAAAAGGCACAATGTTTAGATGATGACAAAGATGGTCTCGATGGGTCGTGGTCTTGGTGTTCAGTTGAACATATTCATACCATGCCTTTTAAAAAGGGCAAGAAAAAAAGAATAGTCATGCAAAGAACTTTATTTCTGAAGACTGCAGTACTGCTCTGTACAGGTGCACACTGCCTATATGTGATTAGACAATACTGTGTCTCCAGTTTTTTTGTTCACAAGGATCTAAAAATACATTGTTCTTATTTAAATATGCAGTATAACATTTGAAATAAAATATACAATATAGCAAATATAACATTGTTATTGGATAAACTATAGAGTACCAAATACACCTGTGTGACGTCACACATTCCATGCACAAATAGGAGAAATGCAGCACATACAAAAGAAGCTGTAAAGACCTCTATATGAAAATAGAAAATATTAAATCAAAATGTGCACCAGTGGTCTGTATGAATTCTGCAGTAGAAAAGTGAGCAGAGACACAGAGGTACTGGGTTCACTATTATGAAACTGCCCAACAGCCGAACTGGCCCTGGCAACCAGCACACTCCAACAAGCTACCCCACTCCCAAAGTGCCACACTCACCAACTAACTGCCCCACACTCCAACAAACTGCCCCACTCCAACATACTGCCCCACTCCAATAAACTACCCCACTCCAATAAACTACCCCACTCCAATAAACTGTCCCACTCCAACATACTGCCCCACTCCAACATACTGCCCCACTCCAATAAACTGCCCCACTTGCCAGTCACCAACAAACTACCCCACTCACATACCAAAGTGTCATGCTATGAGCCGATTGCCACACCTGGATACAGACCACTGCATGTCATGCCAAACCAGCGGCTACAGTCTCCAAAGCCATTGCCACAACTGCCCCTAATCTGGACTGGTCCAGCCAAAAGCCACACACAGCAGCAAGCCCAGTGCATAGCAGAAAGTTCCATTTGGTAAGTACTTCTCTTTACTAATAATAATATTGCTACCCCATATACAATTAGTTTACCAATTGCAGTTGCGCATACAATGTAATATACTGATATGTAATTATTATTAATTATTGAGAAGATAATGTTAATCATCAGCATTATTGTGTACAGTCTAAATACCACACTCAATATCAGATCTCTATCAGAATTATTGCCATAAAATATATATTTTTTAAAAGTAGAAAATAATGTTAAGTTGAATGAGTGAAATGCTTAATGGTTTTAAGCTTTACATTCAACCTATTAACCTGACTTGTCCACAGCAGAAGTCCATATAAAGAAACACCACCAGCAGCTGAACAACTGGACACTCAAAGAGCACAAATATGCCACATGACTAATGCCACAAGATGAGTTCATAAACACAGATACCTCCAGATCCTCCTGTAGAAGGGTTAGGCTTTAATATTTTTTAAATATCATAAACATACTAGGGGTTTCATTTTCAAATTATTCAGCTTCACACTGGGTTTGTAATGATTATTATAATTATTTTTTTTAATTGGGTTGTGCTTTTGAACTAGTCTAATACAATTAAAGTGACGTTCACTGAGAGGAAAGGATGGTGAAACTGGAGCCAGAGTACTTGGAGTACATGAGGTGAGTGCTAACATAAATGAGACTGGCATACAGACACCACACACACTGTGTATAGGACTACAATATTGCTGTGAGTGACACTCAAGGAGCACAGTGTTGATCATTTCATTACATTCTCTATCACACAAAAGGATAAAAAGCATGGGACACATACATAATAGACTTGATCTCTAAAATGTAACACTGATAAGAAAATATACATTTCTTCTGCTGAATAGTACTTTATAAGTCTGTAAGAAACTCCTTATGTACATTTGAATGGGAGAATACTGATTGTGATGCAATACAATAATGATATTTTCTTTTCTATACTGACATGTAATATTCCAAAACAGAAGCACTTCTACATTCATTTTCCACACAAGCTCAAGAAGAAGACAGAGTGCAGATGGAACACTGACATGTGTCAAAGGAAAGAGATGTGCTGAAGGCTCTGAGCAACCCATGTGGCTGGACTGGACCCAGAGGGACCTAGAGGGAGCCAGAGGGACTCGGGACCAATGGTCATTCCACAGTGATGGAAGATGTTCCTCTGAGCCAGGCTTACACTCTCTCCACACGGCTCGGGTCGTATGTGTCTGAGGAGGAGAGCGCACAACAGGTCATATATATTTATATTATTATTATTATTTATATTTATTTATATGTATTTATATTTATATTGTATATACATCCATCATGGACGACACCTCTCATCCTCTGCACTGGACTGTAGAGGAGCTGAGCAGCTCCTTCAGCAGCCGACTGAGGCACCCTCAGTGCAAGAAGGAGCGCTACCGCAGATCCTTCATCCCCACCACCATCAGACTGTATAACTCCACTATATAGTCCAAATGTGCAATTTTTTTCTATATTCTCTTATTTTCTTATTATTACTATTTGTCTGCATGCACTTTCTTGTTCAAACTTTCTCTCGTACTAAACTGCCTGGAGCTAATGTGGCAAGTGAATTTCTCCTATGTGAGATCAATAGTCTTATCTGATCTTATATATATATATTTGGAGGATGTTTATCAGCTTTTTCATTTGTTTATTATAGGCAATATCAAATTTTATATGATCTCCAAGAAAACAATTGCATTTGTTACGGTTCGTTTAGATATAGGGATAAGTGTCTAGACTTTTAACTCATTTTATCAACCAAACCAAAATATTACTATTTAAGCATGACATCGGACTTGCTTACCAGGAACAGTATCCGGAGCCTCCTCCATGGTGCTGGTGCTGTGACGAGGCAAGCTGATCTCCCTCTTGGGGACACAGCGTGGTTTGGGGAGCAGGGCTGGTTTCTGGAGCCTGGTGCGCTGTTTGGGCTTGGGTGGTTTGGGAGGCGCTACCCGGCTCTCTCTGCTTACTGCTGAGTCACTCACTTCAGGCCCCTCCTCTGCAGTTCCTCCCTCATCTTTCACCTCTACTTTCCCTGGATCCTCTGTTGGCAGTTCAGCTGCTTCTTTGATTCCCTCATCATTTACTAGTGCAAGAACAACCTCCTCCTTTGACTCCGATCCCTGTATTTGCTCAATGTGCACAGGTTCTTCTGACTTGTCTTGCGTTTCATCTATTGCAACTTTCTCATCATTGTCTGTCTGACTTACTTTACCAGCATCTCCTATTAACATTGCACTTTCTCCCAACTGCTTAGTCTCCTCGCTTTGGCCATCTTTTTCAGAGTCCGGACATGTTTCAACTACGCTACGCTCCTCTATTGGACTTTCCACAATGTCTAGGGTGGTCTCCTCACTATATCTAGTCTTTGTTGGTTCTGCATTGTGAAGCAACAGTGTGGACAGTGGACATTTGGCAGGATTTTTTTCAACATTTCTTTTCTCTTCCTCAACATTCGACTCACCATCGCCTTGTATCTCTTCTTTGTCAACACACAAGGCTCCGGCTGGAATAGCAATGCCTAGAATCCTTGCAGCTCTTTGCTCGATGGACTCATTTTCTGGGATCCCTTCGGCACATTTGATCTCATACAGGTGGCTAAGGTCCTCCGCTGGTAGAGAGTTTGTTTTCTCCTTTATTAACAAGCTCTCTAAGTGCTCGTCAGCTAAGGTAGGCTGGTCACTTCCAGGGCACGACTTGACGCGGTTGAGTTTGTTGACATGAGGTGAACACTCTCTCTTATGAGAAGATCTACTGCTCTCACTGCGGCTCCGGCAGATCCTTAAACTCATTCCAGATGTGTGGTGCTTATGACTGCTTCTAGCTTTAGATTCTTTGTTTACCTTGTGCTCCAGGCTATCTTTGCACAGGTTTACAGTGGTTGTCATATTTTCCCACGAGAGCTCATCCAAAGGTTGAAAAGGTGGAACAGAGCTTGACCGTGGTGCTGGCTCCATTGGCCCAGTCTCAGTGTAGACTTTGAGGCCAACATCTCGAAGCATGGACTCCTGAGGGACTGGGATATCCTGTGGAGTTAGGTCACTGTCCAGAGTAAAGCCAGTGTGCTCCTGTGATGGTGGGATGTTTTCATTCTGTGGCCTGAAAAATGCTTGTGTCCGTGAAAAACAGCTTGTGTCCGTGTCCATGTCAGCAGCAGAGGTGAAAGACTTGGATCGCACATTAATGTAAGTGGGATTCTCTAAATGCATCTCTTCCATAGACTGTGCCCCTGACTGATGCACATTGGCTTTCTTCTTTCCTTTCCTGCCCAGACTCATATTGGACCTTTTGCTGATTGTGTCCTCCATCTCTTTGTTAATGCTTTCTAACTCACCAATATAATCACTGGGGCGCCGGTCCACAGGCTTTAGCAGGAACTGACCAAAGCTGACATGCTCAGTGCTGTCTGCTGAGGGCTCTGAGATGTGGCTTATGGGACTGGACACAGGCTGCTTCTCCTTGCTGGACTCTGACAATGGAGGCTCCTTATATGGAGCTTGGGTAGGACTAATTAGAGAAAATGCACTATTGCTGGAAAGCTGGAGGTTTTTCTGGTCCTTCAGACAGTAACCATTTGCTGATGTACTGTCTACGCTGGTGTCTGGTGCCACCTTGTCCTCAGGTTCTGGACTCTTGACCAAGGGTGACCCGGTCTGGGTTTCCTGGTTGCGGTACTGGTTCCCAGGCCATGAGCGAGAGTGCATCTCTTTACTGTCATTAGCCTGAAGAGCCCATGCGTCAATAATCTCTTTTCTGAGAGGAGCCCTCTTATAATTCCTCAAGGAGGAGGTGCCACTGGTGTCAGGGAGAGAGCACTGGCTCCAGATGGGCACTTGGTTGACTGACCTGCTCCTTACAGGACGGCTCTCCTTCAAGCCCACTGCAAATGTGTCTGGGATGGTGTGGGTGGTGGTGGGGTCATTGTTGTTCTGGTCTGCAGGAGCATTTTTGTTTAAGTTTGTCTGAGTGTGAACTGGGACAGACACAAGGCAGAAAATGGTCTCACTGAATCTCCTCTTGGGGTTCCTGTTGTTGTCTGCTCCAAAGTCAGGCCTTATCTGCTTCACTTGGGTAATGGTTTCTAAAAAGCCTTGCTCAGACTTACACCTCAGACTTGAGGAGGATGTTGGCACATGGAAAGCTGAAAAGGGAGATGTTGGACGGCCATGTTGGATTTTGTGGTATCTGTTGTTGTAGTTTTGGTCAGTTGCTGGGATGTTATCTACAGTTTCTTTGTGCAAGTGTCTGTGCCACCTGGTATTGTCCCTGTCAAACTCCCCATAAGCAGAGTCATTAACCACGAGTGAAGAAGGTCCCAATGGAGGGGGCAAAAAGGCACTGTTGCCGGAAGCTGGCTCGGACACGGTGAGGCTTGGAAGCTCCTTGCGAATGTGGCGGATCTTGTCAGAGTCTGTTAAGGAGTTTCCTCCTAATGATGATGGATGGTCAAAGGGCAGGTACTGGATCCTCCCTCCTGGCCTGTCCTGGTTCATGTAGACAGGGTAGAGCTGCCTGGAGTGGGTGCTGGTGCTGCACCCTCCGACTTGTGGGGGGCACCAGTGAGAGCCATCTGAAGCCCTGTGCAGCTGCTGGTACATGTCTCCTCTGTACCTGAGCAAACAGAAGCAAAGACTGTCAGCAACTTCTTCCAAAATACATGCCCCTGGCTGTATTGGGTTCTGTTTGGGAAATTTAAAGGTCCTATATTATGCAAAGTTTACTTTTAGTCTTTTAGTCATGTTATAATGTTTACCTCATCAAAAACATACCCGGAGATGTGTTTTGTTTATTTTGGGAGAACTCACAACTAACTTTGCCGAATTTGAGTATTAAATGTGTGAATGAAACAAAACACAACTCCAGGCATCCAGCATTATAACATAGATCAGAGAATAGTGTAATAGGGGCCCATTTAGTGTCATAACATTCTCAAATAGAGTCACAGATGTGAATGGCAAAAGGAGAAATTCAGTTTTTATTAAATCACCTATGTGTTATTATTATCATTAATAGTGGACAGTGTTTGAAGACTCAGGATTAATGTTTTAATTTAATTAATGATTTAACAATGATTTTGTTATATAATTGACCAGATTTTATTCTTGGGATATTGCAACAGTAGACTAAAAAGATGCCACACAATTGGCCCTTCATGAAGAACATAATAAAGAACATGAATGAACCTATGGTATGAAATGATTTTAGGTATTTACTATTAACTGGCTTCTGTGAGAGCCAAACATGTGAAATAGAAGGAATATGATGCTGACTATGCTAATGCAAGATGAAACTAAATTGCCTCTTTACTTCTTCCCTCCCACTCAACAAGCCTGATGTTATCTAGGTCGGGGTTCAGATAGCAGTGGCTCTTCTCTTGTGATTGTCTGCATGGCTCACACCTAAGCTACTGCCTACAGGGGAAAGAACTTGAAATTCAAAAATTAAAACACATCCTGAATTCATTTTCAGTGTATGTGTCTACTTTCTCATAGAAGTGAAATTGTATGCATTTGTGAATGTATTCTCCATCTCTTGATTTCTGTAAAATAATGGCAAATGTGATGCAAATGATATGATTATGTAACTGTACCTATAGTTGATGGCAACTTCTCCATAATCCCTGCAGACCCCTTCCATGATAGGGGCTCTCTTATAGGATGGGGGAGGGATGTACCCTGGTGGTCCACAGTCCTGTGCAAAGTAGTCCAGCTGAGACTCTGTGGTTCTTAACCTTGGGAGAGGAGTCCTCTCCCTGGTCAGCTCTCTCCCAGACAGCAGCTCACAACTGCCCCTGATCTGCTGGTGCATCTCATAGGAGGGGGGTCTGGGGGGGCGGGTGAAACGTGGCTTTGGTGTGATTGACAGAGGGTTGGCACTGGCAGGTCTGCCGTTGTCTGGCCAGCGTGGGGCTCTGTAGGTGTTTTGATGAAACAGAGGAATGTACTGCCGACAGTTGGCCTGCATCCTGGGCAGAGACTGTGTCCTGGCTTTAGTCCGGGGTAGCACCATGCCCTCTGGGGTCCTGGAGAGCAGGCGCTGCTCAGATGGGTGCCACTCTTCTGCACCCAGGCTCTGGCATTTCCTCTCAACTGTCCTCCAGGGCAGCAGCAGCTGACTGTCCCTGCAGCGAGGCCTCTCTGACCTGGGACACTCCTCCAAAGGTGCTGTGCCCCTCACCTCCTCAGTCCTCTCTGGTCTTACATAAGCTCCCTGTCGACCATTAGCAGCAGCTTCTTTGTAGTCTGTGTAGTCTAACAGCACAGCAAAGTCCTGCCCTTTCCTCCTCCAGTAGGACACATCCTTGGCCTGCACCTGAAGACTGCGGTTTGCATCACAGAACCTAACAAATCGAGGAAGTAATTTAATGGGATTTCATTTATGTAAATTAACAACTTGATGATTTACATATCATAAAATGAACACTAGATGGAGCTAGATGGCTGCAACAGCTACAGGTTTATGTGCGCATCAATCTAAAATAGAAAAAACATTTGCTATAGTGGTACAGATGAAGCGGAGGGACAAAGGAGACAAAACATAAATCCATAATCCTAAATTTGTAAAGCAAATATTAAACTCCATCTGGTTAAATCAAACTGGATCACAAAGGGCCAAGCGTTGTTTATACATTACATAATACAAACACTATGATATATCTTTAGCATTTGCACAAAAATTAAGTTTTTGTATCAAATATATTGACAAACAAACTATAACTTGGTGGTTATCTCTGATCCTGACTACTAATGTCTGAGGAGACTACTTACAGAGAGAGACACTCACCCGGTGTCGCTGAGGCGGCCCTCCTGTCTGGACTGGCTACGATCCCGTGTGTGGCTGTGGCTGAGGGTGTAGCTGCAGAAGCCGTTGACGGTGCGGGGCCGTTCCAGGAGCTGCTGGTGTCTGCTGTAGGAGGGGGGAGAGGCCGAGGGGGCGGGCCGGGCAGGAGGACCCGAGCTGGAGGGCTTGTGTTTGGGCAGCTTGTATCCATGAGAGATGAGGAGGTCCTCCACACTGTACATGATCACATCTGAGGCAGGTGGAGGAGTGGGTCCTCAGTGTAGCAGCAGGATCAACGCCACCACAGGCTCCATGGCTGAGGCAGAAGAACAGAGCATTCATGAATGACACAATGGTTAGACAAAGTCTGTAAACATTATGCTGGTTCTTGTTAGATCACCTGTCTGACCTCATGCATCAATAATCACACATTTCAGACACAAACATCCACACCACAATACAAACAGATTGAATATTGTGCTTTCTCATTCTGGTCTTATGCATCACAATTACCCTATTTATATGAATCCCTCACTTTGTAACAATGAGCTATGTCTTCCTGTTCCAAACATGGAAGCTTTATGCACAATGGCTTAGAGGGAGAGGGGAGAGACAGAAAGAGGGAGAGACTGGAAAGATGGGGTGAAAAAGAGAGAAGAGGGAGAGACAGGGCTGTTGTGCAGAGTGAGGAGGAGATCTGTGACGTAAATCACCAGAGACACACATATGGAGAACACATGTGTCTGAACCACATTGGGAGTGTACTGGATAACACGTTGAACAATTACTATTCTATTCATTCTTAGTAAACCACAATGTCTCCCGTTGTGTCAGAAATGACTTTACTCTGAATAAGACTTTAAGACTTTCTTGAGCTGTTACTCCATAAACATGAGGTACCGAGTACTCACAAACTCCAGCAACGGACCATGTGACATCCGAGAGCCTGGGGCTCGACGCTTCCTGAGGAAGGGCGCTGTCACAGCGACACAGGGGTTTCCATCAGAGCCCTCAGGTCTGATGTGGACTGTGTACAACCACACCAAATCCCACTGGGATCAGGCTCTTTAAGGCTGCAAGCCCCATAACATTTAGTGTATGCTCAAGTTTTGCTCAAACTAACAACACGAAGCATGAGACTGAATATCATTTTAAATTGTGCATTTACAGACCTATCTCCTTAAGCCTGCAACTGTAACAGACCAACCAGACATGAAGAAAACAGTGCATTACACTGAACCTGAAAGAAACTGGCTAGACATTCAGGTCTGCAGCTGTTGACAAAGGCACAATAATATATCCAGCTATATCTGTACCTAATACCCAGGCTGTAATAATTGTGTGGATCATGGACGTCAGGCCTGTTAAGTTTAACACCATAAATTGCCCATATGGAAAAGTACACACGTTTGTAGTTTGGTGGGAGACAGTTCAGTGTAAAAGCCATTTCATTGTATCAAATATAGTCACATTTCTCTTAATGGCTCTAGCAGCTGTGTTGGTGTGTTTTCATGCTGTTCTCCAGTCACTTTGATCAGCTATGCTGTCATGACAGAAGTCGCCCTGCTCTCAGATACTGCTGCTGCCTTCCACACACTAACACACATATAGGCCACATATGAAAGCAATGGAGCATGATGAGCAGCCTGGCCCCTCCCACCTGCATCGGCCCTGTGTCACATGACCCAGCAGAGCCGTGGGATCACATGACATGAACGAAGCTCTGAGGGGATCCCTGTAGCACCACAGCGACAGCACAGCCTGGCCTAGAAATGATGCACACACAGACACAGGGACTGATTTAAATGGCAACAGTTGCATAACATCCCTCTACAGCAGAGTGAGGAGAGAGTGATGTGAGAGTGATGTGACAGAGGTGGAACAACAGCCTTCAGAACATCCTGGACTAGCAGAAGACAAGGAAGGTGCTCAGGTTCAAAAGACAGCCATCTGCACCTGCATCACATCTGTAACTAAACCTTACCACACATATGACAGGA
The DNA here is from genome assembly GCA_036785185.1 of Paratrypauchen microcephalus. Classification (NCBI taxonomy): domain Eukaryota; kingdom Metazoa; phylum Chordata; class Actinopteri; order Gobiiformes; family Gobiidae; genus Paratrypauchen; species Paratrypauchen microcephalus. The sequence continues at coordinate 6,678,510 of JAVJIX010000040.1, read as the reverse complement.
TCAGTGAGGGAGTGCAGCTGTGCTATGCTATGATACTGGGGACTAAATAACATGGATTATACTTAGATAAGAGATAAGTCTGCACTGTCCACTGCACACTGAATATATAAGGCCTAGGTGTAAGAGGACTGAGCCTATAGACTGGGTGCTGACCGCTGAAGGCTGGTGCACCCATTGTCCTGAGTTATGAGTGACAGCAGAGCAGAGCAGCAGAAAGGAGCACAGACAGCAGAGCAGTGATGGGCGGAATCCGGTCCAAACTGTTTGGAGCTGGAGGAGTAGGAGTAGGCTTTTGAACAGAGCATTTTGTATTGTGCCCAAAACTGAAGGTCAGTGGAGGTGAGGAGTGGTGAGTGTGATCTGAACAGTGCAAGGGTTTAGATGCATTACAATTAGTTTGGTGGTATGATCACAAGTAAAATATTCTAATAATCTAGGATTGTTGAGCCCACAGTGAGGACTGGGTAAGAGAGGAACAGAGAGGCTAATGCACTGATAGAATAGGCAGTATACGTAAGTACTTATAGTCATACCAATCAATCAAATAAGTCATAAATAACTAATTTGTCCCCTGTGGTGTCAGTGAGTTCTCTGAGCAGAGGTTAAAAGGGGGACTAGTCAGGATCAGGAAATCAGGCAGTTTTGTGTCAGGGCAGTTTAATTGAGGAGGATAACAGCCCTGGGGACAAAGGTGCCCTTCCTCCTCTGTGAATTGTAAATGCTTACACACATAGGTCTACATCAGCTCCAAGACACAACCCCCTCACCTCTGGCTCTGCCTCCTTTAAACCTGCACAAACACTTTCAAAACAACTGGGGTCCAGAGACTGGATCTGTAAAGGGGTCTAAAGGCTTTACTTAGCCTAGAAATAACATAAACTTTATTGTTGCAGTGCAGACAGAGCCAACTGACTTTCCCCCTAATGCCTCCAGCTGTGTAAAACCCAAGGAAAAGTCTTTAAAAAACAAACATTGGCTGTTTATCGCTGTACAGAAGTACTGTAGTGGTGGCGGAGCACAGGAATGAGGGCTGTCGGAGAAAAATAACCAGGAGAAACCGGAGCGACAGAGTGCCCTCCAACATCTGCAGCAGCCCACACTTGACCCTGCGCTCCCCGTCTCCTCCCGTCTCCTCCCGCTGACAGCTGCGGGGCCCGATTGCTCCACACACCCAGACAGGACGGTCCAAAGCGCACATGGATGACCTAGTCCAGAGGAAAATAACAGCGCCGTGTGGGCGGTACGGCTGACACATCACTAAAAGCACAACGCCATCAACTTCACATAGCAGTAACGCCATCGAGTTACACTAGAGCGGCTGCAGCCCGTTCCACTAAACTCATTTGTTTTCATCACATTACAATGATGCAAGTGCGCGTTTTAGACCTAGTTTGGCCTCTGTCCACAGATCGGGGCTAGCGCTAGCTGCTAACAGCAATCTTTTAACCTTCAGCTGAGAGAAGCGCGTCCGCGCACCAGCTCTCTCCTCCCGCTCTCACCTCTGCAGCTCTCCGGGCTCCACAGCCTCAGCCCGGGCACACGGCTCTGCTGAGCGTCGCTGAGGATGCCGCTTTATAAACTATACCCGTCTGTCTCTGGCACTGCTCCAGCCCGGTCCCGCAGCACGGAGCACATTCAGAGCCCCCCGGATCTATTGCCGCACTCACGCGTATTTACCTGCACATGCACGCTGGCGTCGAGCCCCGTCCTCCGGTGTTCTCTGTGCGCCGCCACCGTGGACACTCCACCGCTGTGACTGCCCTCCTCAGGAGCACACCCCGCTGTAACACCCCCAGTCCCCGCTCCTCCAGAGCTGCTCGGAAAACTGCTCACTCACCTCGGTTTTCCAACAGCCACCTTCAGCAGTCTAAGTCTGTGTTATCAGTCTATGACGGGCCTGTAGCTGTCTGTCAGAGAACTATGAAGGGTATAAGGGTCTGTGGGGTCTGTCAGGGTCTTTCAGGGTCTGTGAGGGTCTATAAGGGATCAGTGAAGGTCTATTGGCGGTGAGGGTCTGTGAGAGTTTTAAGTGTTCCAAGAGTGCCTGTGAGGGTCTATGGGTCTGAGGGGTCTGTGAGCATCTGAGGTTCTGAGAGGGTCTCTAGGTCAATGAGGGTCTATAAGGTTCTGAGAGGGTCTGTGAGGGTCCAAAAGTAGGGTCTGAAGGGCCTGTTATGCTCGGGCTACTGGTGTCACCTTAATGACAGGTTGAAAACTGAATTTTACAGCTACAGTAAGTTTGAGAATGTTCCAACTGTTGTATCCAGAGGTGGGCAGAGTAGCCAAAAATTGTACACAAGAGTAACATTACTTCAAACTGTAGAAGTACACCATATTAGTCAAAGAAATTAGTCAAGTAAGGGTAAAAACTAATGTTCAAATAACTGATTTATCATTTGAAATTAATTTAAATGGAAGGACAAAATATTAAATAATGCTAAAAATCTGATATTTTCAAAGGAACTTCAAAACTAAAAAAATCAAAACTCCATGCACAGCTTCCAGGTGCTGGTAACAGCAAGAACATTGAACATTGAACTTCAGAATTACTTTAAATCATAGGCCCACCTGAACGAGCAGTGCAAGAAACACAAATGTTCAAATCATTTCAGTTTTTGTCACTTGTAGACTTACTGATGTCATGTGGTAATACAGGAGACAGCACACCACTGTGTTTTTAACCTCCATACACCTTCATTAGAATTATTTGGATGATTTCAGCAGTGTAATTGCAATCTCTACTGAACTAACTTCCTGCAGCAGCTAAGAAAAGCCAAGCTGCCAGTCCAGATGATGGTGCAGTTCTACACGGCCATCATTGAGTCCATCCTCACCTCTTCCATCACTGTGAGGTGCTGGAGCCACTGTCAGGGACAAACAGAGACTGCAGCGCATTGTGCGCTCTGCCCAGAAGGTGATTGGCTGCAGCCTTCCATCTATCCAGGACCTGTGCGTCTCCAGGACTCCGGGGCGAGCAGGCCGGAGAGCAGCTGACACTTCTCACCCTGGACATGGACTATTTGAGCCACTTCCCTCTGGTAGGAGGCTACAGTCCATCGGGACCAGAACCTCCCGTCACAAGAACAGTTTCTTTCCTCTGCTGTTGGACTCATGAACAATTCATAACATCTGCACAAAGCTGGACACTTTATATCATTAGTCACTTTAATTAAGTCATGTTTGCACTACTGTTCTGATGCTGCTCATCTGGACCTTTTTGTTATTTGGATTGCTTATTGTTTTTTACATATTATAGCTATATTTTAGTTATTATTATTATTTAGTGTCTATACTCTAGTTATTACTATTATTATTTAGTGTTTTATGTTTGCACCTTATCACCGAGACAAGTTCCTAGTTTTGTGAACTCTGTTCACTTGACAATGGCAATAAAAATCTTTCTGATTCTGAGTCTAAAGGTAGCTGTTAACTTGAAAACTATCATTATATGACATCACAAGTTGGAACAGAGCATTTTGAGCTTTGGAAATGTGGACAGTAATAATGCAGGATTACACATGTGTGAATGAAATAAAACTCAACTCCAGGTATGTTTTTTTGATGAGGCGACTACATTATAACATGACTTAAAGCTCACAAGAGTCCATTTTGCGTAATATGGGACCTTTAAAAACAACTGCACAACTCAAACTGGCGAAATATGCATGCTGATGAAAACACACAACAGAATATGGACACACTCTCTATCACCGGTTATGTTTTTATGACAACATATGGGACAGATTTTTTTTAAGGTGGCCCTGTACAGTTCTCCCCAGCTCCTTGAGTCCTCTTGTCTAGCGACTGCCTCCATATGGCCTTTGCAGCATACCTCCAGAGCAGGGCTGTAATTAGGATTATTTTAAGAATGTCCGAGAATCCAGCGGTTAGAGAGAGAGGGAGAATGCTTGGTGTGGCCCTGAACCCTGCTGCTTCAGAGTAAGGTGAACACAGAACTGCATTCCAGTCTGTCCAACAGGAAACCAGCCTAACTATTCCAATCAAACAAGTGTGACTGTGCACCACTGTGGCTCTACCAAGAACAAGAAGGGACTGCATCAATTGGCTTAAACTGCATATGACAGGTTTTCAAGTTTTTCTAATTATTATAACTTCATTTGGTGGAGTAGTACCTGTGGTTAAATTATGGTCAAAAACATACCTAGAGTTGTGTTTTGTTTCTTTCACATGTTTAAAACACAGATCTTGCATATTTAGGCTCTTCTCTCAAAATAAAACACTCTGTTCTAGCTTGTGATGTCATGCAGTAGTGCAGGAATTGCTCCACTGTGTTTTTAAGCAATTTGGATGATTTCAGCTCTGGAATCGCCACTATCTACTGAACAAAAGGTAAAAGCTAGCTGTACAGCTTCATGACATCATAAGGTGGAACAGTACTTTGAGCTTTGGAGATGCAGACAGAATAATAATTAAGACTTACTCAAACATGTGTGAATGAAACTAAACACATCTCCAGGTATGTTTTTGAGGAGGTAACATGATAACATGGCTCAAAGGTCACAAGAGTCAACTTTTCGTAATATAGGATCTTTAATATCATAATTTTATATTCGTTTAATGTGGCCCTTTTGTACATGTTGGTAGGTAATAGTTATGTAATTACTTCTGTTATGTCATATCGGCTGCCAGTGTCCAACCTGGAAGTCAAAATAAAACTTCACCAAAAAAAAAGAGAAAGAAAACACAAGATTTTCAGTTTTAAAAAAGTATAATTATGTTAACTATGTGAAATGGGCAGTGTAACCTGTCATATGCACTTTAAATCTAAATTTATATGCGTGTGTTCAGCAGTTTGGCTAACCATACCTCTGCACTATATTTATAGAGCAGACTGGTTTGGGTGCAACAATAGTCAAATCTCATGCTACATTAAAGGTGCATTGTGTAACTTTTCTGTTGGAGGGTCCATCAAATGCTTTTCTCCATGAACATGTTATTGCTTTGTATTGTATTAAACCTTTGTATCTTCATGGAAACCAAACCAGGCCAAGTTACAGGTCAGATCTGTGGAGAAGCAACCCCGCTCACAGTCAGAATGCCTGTTTTTGTAGGTATTTCTGAGCTATAAAACCACTGTAATTGAATGAATGTAAAGTAGACCAGTTTAATGTCATACTGCGGAACATTCAAGGCAGAGCAATGGCATATCCATAGAAACAAGCAGGTGACAGACCCCCAACCAAAAAGTTACACAATTCACCATTAACATTACAGTATAATTTTGTTTAGAGGGTCCTGACAACATTACAGAAATTCTGTAATGCTTGTCTCCATGGAGATAGGCTACAGATGGAAATACGTTTAATGCCATACTGTGACAAGCATCTGGCAAAGTCACATACTGCAGCTTTAAAGGAGAATTAACGGTTTTTACAATCTGAGCCTTATTTCGGTAATAAAACAAGTTGTTTTACTCACCCATAGCACTTTGGTGTCATTTGGAGCATTTTCGGAGATGTTTTAGATTAGTGATATCCATAACGTGAGTTCTCGGGGCAAATGTTTGCAGTCTCCAAAAAACACAAACTTTAGCACTTTTCAAATCATAGAAGCTCGATGTCTTAGTCTACACTTTCTTTTGTGTCAAAAGTGGCCTGTAATCCGAGATTTATCCATAATTTCGAGTAGATGAGGAGGACAGTGCGCATGTGCGCAGTCACAGTTTATTTCGCTCTCAGCTCTCGGGACCCAAACATGAAAGGCAAAGCTGTAAGACCTTTGGACCATTTTGTTTGCAGTACCCACTTCAGTCAGGACGATTTTTTACCAGCAAAGGAAAAGAAAGAAGGCCAGCGGATTCAGCGCACGATTCTGAGAAGTACCGATGGCTGTTCTATGCGCTGCTCCTAAAACTGTCTCTGCTTCATTTTTCCGTATCCATTCTGTCTCCTCATCCGTATACTCCTCTTCAGTCCTCAGTCCTCCATAAGTCCTCTTCAGCCTCAAAGTCCGAATCTTCTGCCATGTGTCACTCGCAACAGAAAAGTTGCGTCTTCTTATCTGCAAAACAGCTGTGACTGAGCATATGCGCACTGTCCTCCTCATCTACTCGAAATTATGGATAAATCTCGGATTAGAGGCCACTTTTGACTCAAACAAAAGTGTAGACTAAGACATCGAGCTTCTATGAGTTGAAAAGTGATCAAGTTTGTGTTATTTGGAGACAAACATATGCACCGAGAACTCACGTTACGGAGATCGCTAATCTAAAACATCTCCGGAAGTGCTCCATATGACACCAAAGTGCTATGGGTGAGTAAAACAACTTGTTTTATTACCGAAATAAGGCTCAGATTGTAAAAAACGTTAATTCTCCTTTAAAGGTATTATACTACATAAAATGGATTCTTGTGAGCTTTATGTTACTGAAGTTGTCTTTTGTTTCATTCACACATGTTTAGTAATCCTTTAATATTAGTCTGTCTACATCTTCAAAGCTCAAAATGCTCTGTTCCTCTTTGTGATGTCATGAATTGGTACTTTCAAGTTAACAGTTTCAGTTTTAGTTCAGTAGAGATTGGCAATTCCAGGCCTGAAATCATCCAAATGATTCTAATGAAGGTGTATGGCGTTAAAAACACAGTGTAGCACTTCCTGTATTACTACATGACATCACAAGGTGGAACGGAGTGCTTTCTGTTTGAGAAGAACTCTAAGCCTAAATATGCAGTGTTTGTGTGTTAAACATGTGAGAATGAACTAAAACACAACTCCAGGTTTGATGAGGAAACATTATCACATAGATCAGAAATTTGTGTAATCTAGGCCCTTTTAAATATCTGACGTTACTCAAAAGGGGAGAAGGGTGTGTGACCAAAAACTTTGGAACTTTGGAAAAATGACTTTGACTTTGATAATGCATTACCACACGATATTGCTAAATCCCTATGTCTCACTTCTTTTACTGAGCCATGGTTAAATGGAAACAATGACTTCACAGCACAGAGGCAGAATTTGCCTTTACATCTGGGCCAAGCAGGTGGTAAAAAGTTTGCTAGTAAAATAATACCCCAGATTTAAGCTTTTCTACTTTTTCACAGGGACTTTCCACTTGTCCAGCAAATATATAGAGAAGTGGCTTTGTATTAGTGTTCTTGTTGATATTCAAATTCAGGAAAAAAATCAGATAATTAGTTGCTGTTCGTGTTACAGTGACAACAAAACTTCTGGTTCTGGTCTCTGAGAGTTATGAAAAGCGCTTATAAACGGTGAATAATTAGGATGCATGGTATAAAAACGGTAAGTGATGAATAACTTTGGACCACTGTAAACCATTTAAAATGAACTAGTTCTGTTAATGTTTAAGATGGTAAAAATCAGGTACAGCACCTTTAATATTGAGAAAGCTAAAAGATACCAAGGTGATGCTATAAAACCATGCAATGTTAAATTAGTACTTATATAAAGCAAGACTCTTCTAAAACTCCCCAGGAAAGGTCCAAATTTGTTCTATAATGTATTTTTTTCCAGTATCAGTACTTGTGCAGTTGAATATAAATGGTTTAGTATCAATTAGTATTTAAAACAAAATAATATCCATTTCAAACCCATATTAAAGGTCCTATACTACACAAGCTTTAAGCAATGTTAGTGTTGTTGTCCTTAAAAACATTGAGTTGCGTTTTGTTTCATTCACACATTTCTTTATTACAAGTCTGTCTGCATCTCCAAAGCTCAAAATGTTCAGTTCTACGTTGTGATGTCATGTAGTGATAGTTTTTAAGTTAACAGCTACCTTTAGTTCAGTAGAGATTGGAATTACAGGGCTGAAATCATCCAGATGATTCTAATGAAGGTGTATAGAGGTTAAAAACACAGTGGAGCACTTCTAGTATTACCACATGACGTCACAAGGTGAAACAGAGTGTTTTCTGTTTGAGAGAAGAACTCAGGGTTTGTGTGTTAAACATGTGTGAATGAAACAAAACATAATTCCATATGTTTTTGATGAGGAAACATTATGATATAGACCAGAAAATAGCATAATATAGACCTTTTGACATTTTTTTTTTGTCAGGCACTCTTTTGAAAACCTGGATTTCTCAACAGTAGGATTTAAAGAGGTTTAACTTGGACATAACTTTGCAGTAGCACCTCTCTGACCCTCCTATAGGCTGTCACTGGGCGTGCGTGGATGACCCCCAGGGATGAACAACTGAACGGCTAATGTAAACATAACCAGAGCATAGCACTTAGAAGCTTTGTACTGGTGTTGACCTAATCTTAACTGAAAGTGCGCCAACTCTTATTCGTGGAAGTGGACACACCCTTTTGCTCCACTGTGGGAAACGCGCCAGGGCCATTGCATTCCAGCTGATAAGAGCATGAGAACAGTGATAGAGGTCCAGAGCACGGCCAGGCTCCTACAGGGAGGGACTTCAGACAGAATGCACAGGGGTCATTTCAAGCAACACTTCATGCCTGGAGGAGGTGCTGAAAGTACAAAATATCTTTCTCTAAATGCAGTACTTGGTTCATGATTAGGGTTGTCAAAAATAAAAAATCAAATACTAAAATATACTAAAATCATATAGAATCTATAGAAACTTACTTGAGCAGGTATCGATTAAACCAACAAAAATCTAATTGATGGAGCTGTATGTAACCTGCACTCTGTTTGGAAAGAAGAACCACATTCACAGCTGAACCTGTGTTGCCAGCGCCTTAACCTGCAGATAAAGAACATACCAGATTTTCTCAGTATACGGACAGGACATGCCTCATGTGAAAGATGAGAACCAATTCACTCACTGAGCTGCAGAGGCTGCACTAGCACTGTTTAATAATTGGCAGCATGTGCTGGGGTTTAAGTACTGAGGATTCAGATCAAAGAGTGTCCTTTTAGATTTAAACAGACTGTATTTTAGACATGGACATCGTGTAAGGCTCACACTGCTTTCTGATTGGATAACTGATATTGGTAAAATAAATCTTCGTCATGTTTATGGAATAAAATAAAAAAATCTAAATCTTCTGATATCAAAATAGGAGTCTATTCCTCAGTATCCAACTCAAATTTGAGGTGAAAGTTTGAAATTTCAGTATTATGACAACACTGCAACGTCATACATTTTGTTTAATAGATTCTTTGAAGGGATTAACGGAGAATCATGTGCCGTATGGACTGTTTTCAGGCTGTAAAAGATGAGTTCATCTTTCAGCTGGTATTGTTTAGATTGTACTGAATGAGAAATACACAAAGGAAGATCCCCAAATGTTGAATCTATTATTTACTATAATGGCGTGGTCCAAATACATCCCAGTACTGTAGTGAGGTCATGTAACCACATGTGATTTGTCATCATTTGATTATACGGTGTTCTGATATATGGATAACCCTTAAAACCAGTGTTAAAAGTTTAACAAATCAATGTTTTGATTTTGCAGACGACATTGGAGTTTCATGTTCACGATGTCCTTACAATCAGAATTGTCTTAAGAATTATTTCCATTTTCAACATTCAACAGATTCATCCTCCATGCAGTTGTCAGGTTAATAAGTGTATAACTTTGCAGTTTGTAGCAAATGTATGTTGTTTAAAAGTATTGATACGCATCTCGATAAACGTATTGGCAAGAAATCTGTATTAATATTTTGATTACAGTCATACTTTTAACCATTCAGAAATATGATGTATAAATTGTTCATTGCCATGGCAACATGCCTTGGTTTTAAAGTTGCTTGAAACCCATGAATACAACGTAATACAGTTGTAGTTTGACTGCTTCCCCCCATCTCAAAGAAGCCTATTAGAGTGTGTGAATTTGTGGTGTAATTTGGAACATTACAGTTATTGGTACATATCATTTCCTTAGAATAAAAAAAAACACTAAGATTGCTTGTCCACAAGTTCATTTCTTCTGCACATTATTTTTGGTCCTTAGAGATTCCAGTAGCCCTTTTATCCTCTCACTGGCAGGTTCAACTTTTCTCTTCTTCCTGCGCTTGACGGCAGAGATCTGAGAGGGCTGGAGCAATGTGGTGAGGGTGCTTCCACTCTGCATCATCCACGCGCTCTCCTGACACAGGGACACGAAGCGCTCCAGCTGAGCCGTGTTAACGTTCTTGCTGACATTCAGGGAGGTTTCGAAGGGGTTCTGGATGTACAGGGGGCCCAGCTCCGGCTTGTGCTCCTCTTTACCCTGTCAGATATGAGAGTGTGTGATTAGGAGTTCACAGACTATCGCAGGACTACTGGTTCTTCAGTGTGCATGGTTTGGGCTGGAAAAGTTATGTGGAATACTCTCTAACTAAATGTGAGTGAATAGAATTAGAATTACTTTTTTCCCACATCTTTGACTACTGTAAATCTACTTCTTAAAGCCTGGTGAACATAATTCTCTTTTTCATCAAATTGGTTTCCTTACAGCTTTTTAATTTAAGCCCTCACTGCATTATTCTTTGCACTACAGTCACTTCAACAGGGTGGTCAAGACTTCAGCTACTACAGCCTTGTTTTAACTATGCACTTTAGGTTTGATTCATTATGATGCTTATTGAGGTGGTACAGGTGTTACAGTGCCCTCTACAGGAAGCAGTTTGATATTGCTCAAGATCCTGTCTCATGTCCTATAGAAATTACAGTAAAGAAGGTGGGCATTTTAATACCTTTCTGATGTTGATAGACATTCTGTTGAAGAGAAATGTGCTGTAAAACTCAAAGAAGTCACTCAGCAGTTGATCTGAAGCAGAAAAGGGCAGTTAGTAATAGTATTAGGACTAAGTGTTTTGGCTCAGTCCCACCTAATGACTCTGTATTGGGCTCCAGCTGGATCTTGTGGAAGTCACTGGTGAACGTGCAGTCATTTCCATCTATGATACACTTCTCTGAGGGCTCTGAAAGGAACAGCATTTTAACTGGATAGTCTGAGATACAGGATCCATTCTCCTATAATATTTGGATTTACACTGCTTCAGAGTACGCATACCTGCCAGCTCTTTAAGGTGGTCGAGTGTAGGGAGGATGGGGGGGGTTCTTCTCTGGAGGAAGAAGACCACCATGAGGGTCAGGGAGAAGTTGGTGATCCAGGCTCCGGGGATGGAGCTGGTGACACCATTAGCTCGAGCCCAACAGCGCACAGTGAAGACCAGAGCCCGCACCCGAGGGTCCAGCTCTCCAAGCAGGTACAGCATCTCAGTGCTCCGCATGGCCACCCTGATAGAAACAGCATCAAACTCAGCATTATTATGTAACCTCTGCTTTAAGGCTGAAATGACTAGCTTTTTTCTTGAGGTCAAATTCTTTATGCCCATGTGGAGTATATAGTAAATGCAGCTAGTTCTGTCTGCATTTGCATTTTACTGTGACATATTGAGAACCATTTTTGATGAGAACATAAAAAACAAATACAAAATATAAAATAAAAGTCTAAATCTTATCACATTAAGCATTCAGCGCATTTCAGGACTGGAGCCATGACAAGCTTTCAGTGAAATCTAAAAATAAATGATAAAAAACAAATGTCAAAATGAAGGCTAATCACAGCCAGTATGCGCCTTGCAGTGCAATATTCATGACATACTATGTTTGTTATTGAACGAGACAAAGGAGCTTCTGTGTTACAGAACTGTAGTAATACATGTCAAATGAATATATACCTGTTGTTGGCTGTGAGGTCGCACTGAAAGCCTGAGGGCTGGTGAGTGAAGCGGACTAGTGGACAACGAGCGTTTAGGATCTTCTGCACCCCCACACAGCCTGGCCCAAACTGTTCTAAGCACTCTGCAATGACTGACAGCACGCTCTGAGTGACCGCTCGCTCTGAGGTGGTCCTTTTCATGTGGTACTCCACGTACATGCCAGACCGGGGCTGTCAACACAAACAAGGTACACTCAAGTCATTCTGGTATCATTAAAAGAAAATTATCTGCTAAATTGCCCTACTCCTACTGGTCTACTTATGTCCTGATTTAGACCTATCTTAAACCTAATTTAGACCTGGTTTAATACTGGATTAGATTTGCTTTAAATCTTCATCCAGACCTGGTAAAATGTTTTGTTTTGTCCTGGTTTGGTACATCGTTAACTGCTGGTTATTAAACCTGCAGGTTTTGGGATTTTCAGGGGGATTTTTGGGCCCATGGGCTGATTCTGGTCCTTGGCCAGACCCGCAGCAAGTTTTTGCTAATAATTATTCATTATAATAGATACCTTACAGAAATTTGCTTATGAGCTTTTGCTTACTCCAATGATCATGTTTGTCTGGCCCTACGTGGCACATGTCTGGATTGGAATAGGGGGAAAAAAACACACACCCTTGACACAGTGAATAATGATAGTCAAGTACTAGTTCGGTCCTGGTTCAGTCCTTGTCCAATCTTAAGTGTAGTTCTGGTCTAGTTCCAATCCTGGAACTGGTGGAATTTTGAAAGCCAAATACTATCTGTGAAAACGCTGATAATCCTAATAATCTAAAACAATTACCATATTTGATTTGCTTGCACTAATGACATCCAGGTCCAAAAACATATCGAGGTCACAGCCCAGCTTCCCAAAGCCGTTGACAGAGGATCCAAAGGGCCTAATGGAGCTCTCCGGGAAATAGGCAGCAGAGATGTCATTGAGCAGAGAGCAGACCAGGAAACGCAGACGAGTGTTCTCCTCCGTCAGCGAGTGGGCTTCTGTCAGGGACACGATTTGCTGCTCAAGCTGAGTCAACAGAGAGCAAACTTTCAATAATAAAGACATAGAGGGCAGTAAAGATGAGTTACATGCGAGCTGAGAAGTAGCACTAATGGCTACTAACTCGAGCTTTGTTTTATAGCTACGACTGATCGCATTTAGGCCTGTAATTACATTCACATAATTACTGTCTTTAATTTCTTCTATTTATTTAATGTAGTTCATGTTTTATTTTTACAGTATTGTACAATTAGAATTGTTTTTTGTTTTTTTTTAATAATTCTGCTTTAGGATTCTACTGTGAGTGGCATAGTTTCAATACTATCCTTTATCATCCATGTTATTTTAAACATTATATTGCATGTCAAAATGTGTTATGACAGACCTAATTGCATTGCCAAAATAGATATGGAATAACAATAGTATAATAATAGTGTTAAAGCACACTATGTGCACACTGTGTAATTTTCTGGTGAAGGATCCAGTACTTATCACCATGGAGAAGTCACTTCTTTGCCTGGAATGTTCGACAATATAGCTTTAAACTTATCTATTTCAGAATAATTGCTTTCTATTGCTCCAAAATTCATTATAGGTCCTATAATTCACAAAATTGACTCTTGTGAGCTTTAAGCCATGTTAGAATGTTACCTCATCAAAAACATACCTAGAGTTGTGTTTTGTTTGATTTGTTTGTTTTCTTTGTTTGTTGAGCACGGGAATCCTTTATTACTAGTCTGCCGAGTTCCACCTTGTAATATCATGGTGCAGTATTTATCAAGTTAACAACTACCTTTTAGTTCAGTATAGAGATGTCAACAATTAATCGATTAACGATTAATTGTCGATTAAGAAGTTAGTCGAACAAAATGCATTAATTGTAATTAATCGCTAATCGCGGACACGCGCACCCGCGTGGTCACGAAACAAGGCAACCACGCACCGCGCTGCGCCAAGCTCGACTCACAGTCGGCCGCAGGCGCCAACGGCACTGCTCAGCAGCCCTGGGTGTACGCGCGAGGCGAGATCGAACCGCGGCGCCCAGGAATGCGCCGCAACGTGCCGCTGCTGGTCCCGCGCGGCCGGCCCGCGGCCCGGGCCCCGAGCCACAAACCAGCCGCACGAAACCAGCAGCGGCACGCAGCGGCCCAATCCTGGTTCAGTCCAGGTCCAGACCCGGTCGAGTCTCGGTCCAGTCCCGGTCCAGTCCAGGTCCAGACCTGGTCCAGACCTGGTTTAGTTCTGGTCTAGACCTGGTCCAATCCACGTTTAGTCCTGGTCTCGTCTCTTAGCCAATCAGGACAGAACACAATGTTACACTATAAAAAAATGTTACACTATAAAAAAAATAAATAAATAAAAATCCGCGAACCGCGATAGAGCGAGGGATTACTGTATTTTGTTATTCAGCATCAATATACTGTATTTGTCTGCTTTTTACTAAGGAATAATTAATTGAGGAATATACAATATAATAATACTATGATATATTTTTGACTCAGTGTTATGTTACTATAGCTTATATTCTTAAAGACCCTATTGAAACACTAAAATTCAGGTGAAAAACGCCGCTTATCAGTTAATCGTTAATCGATCGATAAGGTCAATCAACTATCAATTAATGAATTAATCGATAATTTGCATCCCTAGTTCAGTAGTAATTTGCAATTCCAGAGCAGAAATTATGTGTGTGTATGGAGTTTAAAAACACAATGGAGCACTTCATGCATTACTACATGACACCACAAGGTGAAACAGTGTTTTCTGTCAAGAGAGAAGAACTAAACATATGTGAAACAAAACACAACTCCAGGTATGTTTTTGATGTTTAAACAAGATTATAACATAAATCAAATAATAGCATAACATTCATTCTTACTTACTTAAAGCCAATTCACTTCTTTGTATAAGAAGTGAATTGTATCTTACCTACCCTCCGTCCCTAAGCTAAACTACAGACTAGGGATGCAAATTATCGATTAATTCATTAATCTATAGTTGATTGACTTTATCGATCGACTTACGATGAATTGATAAGCGGCATTTTTCACCTGAATTTTAGTGTTTCAATAGGGTCTGTAGGAGCCATTTCGTACGTTCTGTGTTCTGGAGTAGAAGAAGAAGAAGAAGAAGAAGTAACTTTATTGATCTCACGCTGGAGAAATTCTTCTCTGCATTTTAACCCATTCTATATATATATATATATATATACTCTTTTTATAGCAGCTGCTCTTGTCCCGCCTTCAGGTTCAGGGAATGCTTTCTGATTGGATGACTTTGATCTCGCTTTATTCTTTGTTCCTTCATCTTTGGTCTTTCCTGCTATAAATTCAGGCCTTAGGGGTCACACAGACACAGAGAGCACGCGGACACCGGAGAAGACACATCTTACCAACACACACACACACACCCACACAAGAAGACGGGGAAACAACTACGCTACGTAGGTAGTGTGGATAAGAAGCCGCGGTCTGGTGGCCAGGAGGATACCCCGAGACCATAGAGTATCGGATGAGCCGAGATGACGGGGAATTAGGACGTCCTGGACCACAGAAGCTACACAGTCTTTTGACCGTCAGGTATCGTCACGTATCGTCACGTATCGTCACGTATCGTCACGTATCGTCACGTATCGTCACGTATCGTCACGTAAACGTCGTGTAAGAACCAAGCAAGAGTGACATCGGCCGTCTCCCGGGTGACAGACGGGAACGCGCACCGTTACAAGGCACGTACGGACGGATGCCAACGTAGGAACGTCACGTGGGACGTCACGTAACAAGGAGGTTACGTGAAACATCACGTAGCAGCCGCAGGTAGCGAACAAGACGGATTCCCGTCGGGAGCCGAGAAGCGCAGAAGCACGGTCTCCCAGGGGACAGACGGGGAAAACGCAACGCTACAAGGCACGTACGGACAGCAAAGAAGAACCAGTAGCACCGTCTGACAACGCAACGTAGGGTGAGTCCTGTCGGGAGCCACGGAGTACAAGGAAGCCCGGTCTCCCAGTGACAGGCAGGAGCTCACCGCTATTTGACACGCAAAGACGCCAAGAAGAACATCACCACACATACAGAGCCTAACACGACACACATAGGAGAACCACAAACCTCAGAAATTCATCTTTCCATTTCCCTCTTTATTCACCTTATTTGCACCCACTCTGTATGACCTTTCACTTTAGTAAAGATAGAAAAGACAAACTTGGATTCAAGACTCTTTATTTACTTTACGTGACGCGTCGGAAAGAAACTTCTAGAAACATCGAGACCGAGGCTAGTGGGGCGCATTGGCGCACTCACATAAAGTCAAAAGACTATAGCAACAACTAAAAGTCAAAAGACTATAGCAACAACTTTAAGTCAAAAGGACTCGCTAAAATCAAAGGACTTTAAACAACATCTAGAGTCACGAAGTCTACAGCATCACGTCGAAAGACTAAACATCAAAGTCAGAAAAATCAGTATCAAGTCAGGAGACTTGATTGAAGAAAGAACCAACCTGAACCAGCAGGAAACTCCATCCACGGCTGAAGCAAGCGTTCCCTGGGTCAGGTCTGACAATTCTCTTATAAGTTTTACTAGTCTGCTAGCCACCGGAAATAGAAGTATGTGCCCTAAAGACACATCCAATAACTCCTTTCCCGAGTGTCGGTGAAAGTTAGGAAGAGTTAGAAGCTGTGAGGAGTTCGAGGAATTGTCACAGGCTAAGGATGTATACGGGAAACATGATGTCAGGAGCGAGTGCTGGCGCGCTGTCTGACTACTACTATAAAGCTGATATGGAGCGACTAAAATACGAGAGAAGCGGAATCTTGTCACAGCTAACCAAGCAACGAAACGACAATGAAACGAAGGGATGGATCGCAACTGCTAAAAGGGCCACGGATGGAGAGCAAGATGCCATTGGATCGGAGGATAGCACTTTTAGGGCTAACTCAGTTACGAGTCGCACATCTCAACGTTCCACTATTAGTTCAGTGCGGTCAAAGGCCAGAGTAGAACATGCAGCTCTGTTAGCAAGCCAAGCGGCTATGATACAGAGGCAAGAGCTTGAGCAAGAAGAAAGACGCTTGCGGCATGAAAAAATACGCCTGCAGCAGGAAAGGCAGCAAGAGGAAATGCGCCTGCAGCAAGAAAGGCAGCAAGAGGAAATGCGCCTGCAGCATGAAGAGGCATGCTTGAGAGCTAAAAAGGAGCGGTTGCAGATGGAAGCTGCCATTGCAGCCGCAAATGCCAAATTAAGAGCTCACGACCAGAATAAAGATGCTCGGAAGCCAAGAGCTGGTTCGAAGCGTACGACTGGTGGAAATGAAAGGTTCACCAACTGTAGCAGCGACCATGTTGGAATTGAAAGGCCTTTGCATGACGTCGGGCCTAAAGCTGTTGCGCCAACTGCCTCGCAGGCGCAATCGGGCCTCCTGTCAGTCAGAGGAAAATCTCCAACAAGGAAAAGGCAAAGCCCGTTGTTCAAAGGTGCTGAGTACGCCATCTCAGCCACCGATAAACACGCAAACGTGGAAGGGAAAGCCAACTTAGGAGAAGATGAGAACAAAAGAAGCAGCTTCGCTGTGACTGTGACTGCTGCTGAGAGAGAGAGAGAGACAGAGAGAGACAGAGAGAGAGAGAGAGGACAGAGAGAGAGGACAGAGAGAGAGAGACAGAGAGAGAGGACAGAGAGAGAGAGAGGACAGCGAGAGAGAGAGAGGACAGCGAGAGAGAGAGAGGACAGAGAGAGAGAGAGAGGACAATTAGAGAAGAGGGCACCAGCAGTAAAGTCAGCCAACTCCTTCCAAAGTCCCTGCTTGTACTGTAAGGAAAAGAGCTCTTGCCCTGACTGTTCCTATAGGCATCCTGCTATTTTGCACGTCATAAAGCAAGATCACTCACAGGAGGAAACCAAAGCAGATGACAACTCAACAGGTACGGCTGTTGAGTGTGGTGCTCTCGTACGTGCAGGGTGTAGAAGCGGTGAACAAACCGGGGCCGGGAATGAGGACATTCCAAAGAATCTACAACAGGCAGGGCAGAAGGAGCCAGAAGACCTTGACAAGTTGTCAGATCTCAGCGTGAGTAAATGTTTTAAGTCCAACACAGTCGGGCCCACAAGGGGCGCACAAATCCATAATTTCTCAAACGCAAGTCAAGATGGATATGGGGTTGTGCCGTACTGCTTATTGAAGAACGGGCAAGAGGAGAAACATGGCTGCCTTTTGATGGAGAAGTCCCAGGTCTCTCCTCTTAAGCAGGTTACAATCCCTAAGATGGAATTGTCGGCTGCAGTGATCCCAGTCAAGATTGAACGGGTGTTGAAGGAAGAACTTCAACTCCCCCTGAAGGATTTGGTCTTCTGGACGAATAGCACGACAGTACTAAGGTACACTGAAAATGACGCTTTTCGTCTAAAGACATTTGTGGCGGGCCGTGTCTCCGTTGTCAGAGGGGCTGTTACAGGAGCTCAGTGGATCTCGAGGGTTGACACCTCTTGGGGTCCAACCGATCTCGCCTCGGGAGGCTTGAAGATTGAGAGCTTCATGTCATGTAACATCTGGTTTCGCAAGGCTAAAGAGCCGTGGGAGACAATCAACAGCCAAAACAACGGACCGCATGCCGTGAAGGCGGCCCTAGGTTGGGTAGTCAACGGAGCCTGTCAGCGGATGCCAAGAGAAAGAATTCGATGACGCCGAAAAACAGAACTTCGTTAATCGCATCTCTGTGTCGACCATAGAAGTCATGCACTACGAAGCAGATTTTCCGGAACGCCGGCGTGAGGACGAGCAAGGGCCATCTCAACACGACAAGCAGTTTGTGCGCGCTGTGGCCACATCGGCACATCTTTCGGATGGCCATTGCTGCACCGAGCTACCTCTGAGGGATGTCTGCATGGAGATGCCAGGCAACCGAGGTATAGCCGAGCAAATACTTGACTCCTTGAAGAGGAAACCCATCAGGATTTCAGACTTCTTTCGGAAGCACAAAGATTTGATGACCAAAATCCTAGAGAGAGGGTACGTCAAAGGAGTCCCAGATGAGCAGCTGAGCCGAAGAGAATGGTACATACTGCACTACCGGGTGTACCATCGAAGAAAGAGAAAGAAAGAGAAAGGTTTGGAGTATGGGGGCGTTGGAACAGATCAGCGACGCCTGGGGAAGCCAGCTTCCCGCCCTACTCAGTAAACAACACACCTTATTCTTCACCACATCCACCTGGAAACAAGACACGGCGGCGGAAATCAGATTCTCTACTTGCCGTTGCTTCAAGAACGGCAAAGGTAGCGCGGAACGAAGAGAGACTTTAAGGTCGGAGATGTCGGAGATGTCGTCCTCGTCGTTGAGCCAGCCCTAGCAAGAAATGACTGGATGTTGGGCAGAATCACCAAGGTTATGCCAGACTCCAAGGGGATGGTCCGCAGCGCTGAAGTCCGGACGACGACGAGTATCATACAAAGACCCATAACCAAATTGTGTCTCTTACAGGGTGAAGACTGAAGAAGAGAAGGACCTACTACACGTCCGATATGAACTGTAATTTGTGAAAAGTATACTTACTTGTAAAAAAGTGAAGAATTACCTTTTAACCTTAACCTTTTTGAAGAAAAATGTTCGAGAAATGTAACAGCTAAATTTAAAACTGTAAATTAGTTAATGGCTCCAATTCTTAAGTTAGTAATTGACTTGCTAAAGCTTAGCCAATTAGGGGCCGGGATATGTAGGAGCCATTTCGTACGTTCTGTGTTCTGGAGTAGAAGAAGAAGAAGAAGAAGAAGTAACTTTATTGATCTCACGCTGGAGAAATTCTTCTCTGCATTTTAACCCATTCTATATATATATATATATACTCTTTTTATAGCAGCTGCTCTTGTCCCGCCTTCAGGTTCAGGGAATGCTTTCTGATTGGATGACTTTGATCTCGCTTTATTCTTTGTTCCTTCATCTTTGGTCTTTCCTGCTATAAATTCAGGCCTTAGGGGTCACACAGACACAGAGAGCACGCGGACACCGGAGAAGACACATCTTACCAACACACACACACACACCCACACAAGAAGACGGGGAAACAACTACGCTACGTAGGTAGTGTGGATAAGAAGCCGCGGTCTGGTGGCCAGGAGGATACCCCGAGACCATAGAGTATCGGATGAGCCGAGATGACGGGGAATTAGGACGTCCTGGACCACAGAAGCTACACAGTCTTTTGACCGTCAGGTATCGTCACGTATCGTCACGTATCGTCACGTATCGTCACGTATCGTCACGTATCGTCACGTATCGTCACGTATCGTCACGTATCGTCACGTAAACGTCGTGTAAGAACCAAGCAAGAGTGACATCGGCCGTCTCCCGGGTGACAGACGGGAACGCGCACCGTTACAAGGCACGTACGGACGGATGCCAACGTAGGAACGTCACGTGGGACGTCACGTAACAAGGAGGTTACGTGAAACATCACGTAGCAGCCGCAGGTAGCGAACAAGACGGATTCCCGTCGGGAGCCGAGAAGCGCAGAAGCACGGTCTCCCAGGGGACAGACGGGAAAACGCAACGCTACAAGGCACGTACGGACAGCAAAGAAGAACCAGTAGCACCGTCTGACAACGCAACGTAGGGTGAGTCCTGTCGGGAGCCACGGAGTACAAGGAAGCCCGGTCTCCCAGTGACAGGCAGGAGCTCACCGCTATTTGACACGCAAAGACGCCAAGAAGAACATCACCACACATACAGAGCCTAACACGACACACATAGGAGAACCACAAACCTCAGAAATTCATCTTTCCATTTCCCTCTTTATTCACCTTATTTGCACCCACTCTGTATGACCTTTCACTTTAGTAAAGATAGAAAAGACAAACTTGGATTCAAGACTCTTTATTTACTTTACGTGACGCGTCGGAAAGAAACTTCTAGAAACATCGAGACCGAGGCTAGTGGGGCGCATTGGCGCACTCACAGGGTCTTTAAGAATATAAGCTATAGTATACATAACACTGAGTCAAAAATATATCATAGTATTATTATATTGTATATTCCTCAATTAATTATTCCTTAGTAAAAAGCAGACAAATGTATTGATGCTGAATAACAAAATACAGTAATGATAAAAGAAGAAATTCAATTTGTCAACTGGACAAAGTTTGTTTGGTCGAAAACGTTTCGCCGCTCATCCGAGAGGCTTCGTCAGCTCTAATTAGAATGCTGGTAAGACACTTGCTTATATCTTGCTGCAGGGAGGAGCTAACTAGCTAACTACTATCCGAAACTATCTAATTGGTTTCAGTCTCTTGTTTCTCTGGCGTCTAGATTACCATACCTATTCATCCCTACAATTACTGTTTTTCACACCTCTGGCCCTGACCTGGCTAGCCCTATTGTTCCCCTGTTTGCTTGATCTAGGCTTAAGAATGGAATTATAGATGGGAGACAAATTATGTCTGACTCCACCATTTCTGTTCAGAGAAGGATTCTCTTTTTTGACAAAAAAAAGCCTCTTTAACTCCCCTCTCAAACCAATTCTTTTTCCTGGCCAAGATCTGAACCTCACTGTCCTCAAACGAATGGCCGTGGCTTCTAGTTGGAGATGTACGGCAGATGACGGTCCACTCTGGCACGCCCGCCTGTGTTGGTACATCCTCTTGTGAAGTGGCTGCTTGGTTTCTCCAATATAGCGCTCAGTCTTCACTACACTGAATGGAGTAGACCTCATTGCTTTGTTTGTGGCTCGGTGTTTTGTCCTTTGGGTGGACGAGTTTTTGTCTTAAAGTGTGTGTGGGTTTGAAATAAACTGGGATTTCATATTGTCTGAAAATCCTCTGTAGTTTTTCCGACACGCCGGCCAGATAAGGAATCGTTCGGATTCTCTATTATCTTGTTTCTTGCCCTTGTCTCTCTTGGTTTTGTCAACAGCCCATTTAGGATATCCACAAACAGAGAGGGCTTCCTGCACATGTTGTTCTTCTTTCTCCTTACCCTCTGTGCTTGTGGGAACCACTTGGGCCCTGTGTTGTAATGTCCGAATAACACCCAGTTTGTGCTGCAGCACTAAATGGACTGTTAACAAAATCAAGAGAGACAAGGGCAAGAAACAAGATAATAGAGAATCCGAACCCAGGAGGAAAGGGGTAGCGATTCCTTACCTGGCCGGCGTGCCGGAAAAACTACAGAGGATTTTCAGACAATATGAAATCCCAGTTTATTTCAAACCCACAAACACTTTAAGACAAAAACTCGTCTGCCGTACATCTTCACCTAGAAGCCACGGGCCATTCATTTGAGGACAGTGAGGTTCAGATCTTAGCCAGGGAAAAGAATTGGTTTGAGAGGGGAGTTAAAGAGGCTATTTTTGTCAAAAAAGAGAATCCTTCTCTGAACAGAAATGGTGGAGTCAGACATAATTTGTCTCCCATCTATAATTCCATTCTTAAGCCTAGATCAAGTAAACAGGGGAACAATAGGGCTAGCCAGGTCAGGGCCAGAGGTGTGAAAAACAGTCGTTGTAGGGATGAATAGGTATGGTAATCTAGACGCCAGAGAAACAAAAGACTGAAACCAATGAGATAGTTTTGGAAAGTAGTTAGCTAGTTAGCTCCTCCCTGCAGCAAGATATAAGCAAGCGTCTTACCAGCACTCTAATTAGAGCTGACGAAGCCTCTCGGATGAGCGGCGAAACATTTTCGACCAAACAAACTTTGTCCAGTTGACAAATTGAATTTCTTCTTTTATCATGGATTCTACCTGGACGACTGAGGGACTCTTCACGCATCTTAAAGGGATATTCCAGGATTTTTGACATGTGGAGACACTTTTTAGCGAATTTCATGCAGTCCTTCCAGCTGCAGAGTTTTCAGATGCTAGGCTAGCGCAAGTCAACGGTAAATGGTAGCCGGATTTAAATCAGGCTTACCCACTCCAGAGTGCACCCAAAACAAGTCAATTATAACGGCAGACAGTCGATGTAAATGTATGTTGATTGAGTAATTTTTGAAATCAAACTGAGTGCGAATAGCATGAAACATTCCATATCTGAGGGACTAGCTTCGCAGCAGCAGCGGAGTTTTACTTTACTCTAGTTGGTTGTGAAGTGACCAATCACATAAACAGAGAAGCGAGAAAAGTCGTAGTAAGGGAAGACCACAGAGTGAAGAGGTGAATTTTAAAAGAACTACCAGGCAAAATGGTGTTTCAGTGTGCATTTCGAAAATGCCCACAGGTGGGCAAAGTTTTCACAGCTTTCCGGTGCACGATCTAGAAAGGACGCGACTGTGGCTTGTAGCTGCTGGCTTAGACATCAACACACCGGTGGAGACGCTACATAAACAGAAGATTTGCAGTGATCATTTTGGACCAGACGACTACACCAAATCCCTTGGAAAGCCTAGTCTGACAACCACTGCAGTACCATCTGTCTTTCCAAGTGCAAGATCCCGTGATGAAGAACAGGTTTGTACCTTTTTTACCCAAGCTTGCTCCTGTCGTTATGTTAGCCTGCTGGTCAAAAGGCATGTACGCTCATAAAGTTGTTGCTAGCCCGTGAACATTCATGTTGAGCACGGAACTGAAAAGACAGCCCCGCATTGATCGTTCATTCCAACGAACAATGCAACAACCCGGTTTTCTGTAGCTGTAGCGGGGGCTAACTCACTGACACTCTCTCGCGTTCTGCCCTTTCAACATCCATCTCTCTCAACTCTTCGTCTGTATATTCCAAGCATCGGGGAGACCTCCAAACGTGGCCATGTCTGGATTGTAGAACAGGGCAGGCTACTGTACTGCTACGGCTAACGACGACAGCTGAAGGTAAACAAATATCAGCTGGAAACCTAACTGGACTTAACCTAACTAACTTTTTAAGGACTACAGATGGAAATTAGCATTCTGCTAAATCTGGTGCAGCCATCTTTTTAATGTACCTGCACATTGTCCTTCAAATAAACAAGTAAATAAACTGCAAGGTGATATCACTCCGCCCATGCCTAGCTAGATCGGGGAAAAACGCGCTGTTGCATAAGGACATAAATCCTTTAAAGTACAAGGTTGATTATATTTCTAAAATTGTTCCATCAACACAGACATTTGCATCGACAGTCTGCCGTTATAGTTGACTTGTTTTGGGTGCACTATGGAGTGGGTAAGCCTGATTAAAAATCCGGCTACCATTTACCGTTGACTTGCGCTAGCCTAGCATCTGAAAACTCGCGAGGCCCGCGCGTACACCGGGGCTGCTGAGCAGTGCCGTTGGCGCCTGCAGCCGGCTGTGAGTCGAGCTTGGCGCAGCGCGGTGCGCGGTTGCCTTGTTTCGTGACCACGCGTGTCCGCGATTAGCGATTAATTGCAATTAATGCATTTTGTTCGACCAACGTCTTGATCGACAATTAATCGTAAGACGATTAATTGTTGACATCCCTACTACAGACCCCTATGAATGAACACCACCATCTTCACTTACATTGTCGCAGGAGGACAACTGCTGGATGAGCTCGTTGATGGACACAGTTCTCTGGGGCTGACATTGGGGGACGTTCTGTATGTCTGTTTTCATAGTATTGATGCTTCGTAGGGACAGCAGTCTGGACCTCAAAGGCACTACAGATTCATGACTGATGCTGGGGATAGCTGCACTGTCAAGAAGAGACTGCACCCCGTCCTTATCTGAAAACTCCACCACAGCATAGGTGCCCTGGAAGAGAAAACATGTGTTCATTTTCACTTCTACTACAGCTACTACTACTACAACTACAACTATAGTCACAGCTGCAGCCACTCTAATCGCCACCAGACACTCATGCCCACACAACAGATTAGGTAAGGTTAGTGTCTTGCTATAGGACACAATAACAGTATGTGACTCCTTCAGATTGGTGGTAGTCTGGTTAACACCTGACCATATCACAAGTGAGATATGGGTCTGGAAACTCGCTTCGAAAAATCCCGTAGCGGAGGTGTGGTTAGCGATTGCCAACGGCCGTTTATTGGCCGTTATGAATGTCTATCATTGAGCGTATACGTAAGTCCATAGCCAATCATGTCAGTTGTCAGTTCAAACTACAAGCTTCCGTTTGTCATGTAGTACGCGTCACCGTCTTGCCACACCTCCCCCGCTCTCTGATTGGGGCCCTAAATCTGGGACTCTCGCTTGGACGAGTTTCCAGGCCGCCTTCCAGTTCGAAACGAACGGAAGCGGCCTGGGAATTCCCAGGCTAGATTGGTGGACAAGTGCTTAGACAACTTTAGCCAGTGGAATCCAAACATTAGCTACAGTGAGGAAAATAAGTATTAGAAATCATGGAGGGGTCTGAAATTTTCATCGTAGGTGCATGTCCACTGTGAGAGACATAATCTTAAAAAAAAAAAAAAAATCCAGAAATCACAGTGTATGATTTTTTTAAACAATTTATTTGGATGATACTGCTGCAGATAAGTATTTGAACACCTGAGAAAATCAATGTTAATACTTGGTACAGTAGACTTTGCAATTACAGAGGTCAAACGTTTCCTGTAGTTTTTCACCAGGTTTGCACACATTGCAGGAGGGATTTTGGCCCACTCTTCCACACAGATCTTCTCTAGATCAGTCAGGATTCTGGGCTGTTGCTGAGAAACACGGAGTTTGAGCTCCCTCCAAAGATTTTCTATTGGGTTTAGGTCTGGAGACTGGCTAGGCCACTCCAGAACCTTGATATGCTTCTTACAGAGCCACTCCTTGGTTATCCTGGCTGTGTGCTTTGGGTCATTGTGATGTTGGAAGACCCAGCCACAACCCATCTTCAATGCTCTAACTGAGGGAAGGAGGTTGTTCCCCAAAATCTCGCAATACATGGCCCCGGTCATCCTCTCCTTAACACAGTGCAGTCGTCCAGTCCCATGTGCAGAAAAACACCCCCAAAGCATGATGCTACCACCCCCATGCTTCACAGTAGGGATGGTACTCATCATTCTTCTTCCTCCAAGCATAGCGAGTGGAATTAAGACCAAAAAGTTCTATTTTGGTCTCATCTGACCATATGACTTTCTCCCATGACTCCTCTGGATCATCCAAATGGTCAATGGCAAACTTAAGATGGGCCTGGACATGTGCTGGTTTAGGCAGGGGTGCCATGCATGATTTTAAACCATGACGTCTTAGGGTATTACCAACAGTAACCTTGGTAACCGTGGTCCCAGCTCTTTTCAGATCATTGACCAGCTCCTCCCGTGTAGTTCTTGGCTGATTCCTCACCTTTCTTAGCATAATTGAGACCCCACGAGGTGAGATCTTGCATGGAGCTCCAGTCTGAGGGAGATTGACAGTCAAGTTTAGCTTCTTCCATTTTCTAATAATTGCTCCAACAGTGGTTCTTTTTTCACCAAGCTGCCTGGCAATTGCCCTGGAACCCTTTCCAGCCTTGTGGAGGTCTACAATTTTGTCTCTGGTGTCTTTGGACAGCTCTTTGGTCTTGGCCATGTTAGTAGTTGGAGTCTTACTGATTGTATGTGGTGGACAGGTGTTTTTATGCAGCTAACCACCTCAAACAGGTGCTTCTAATTTAGGATAATAAGTGGAGTGGAGGTGGACTTTTTCAAGGCGACTAACAGGTCTTTGAGGGTCACAAATCTAGCTGATAGACAGGTGTTCAAATACGTATTTGCAGCAGTATCATACAAATAAATTGTTTAAAAAAATCATACACTGTGATTTCAGGATTTTTTTTTTTTAATTAGGTCTCTCACAGTGGACATGCACTGTATGTTTACACCAAATGTCTGACCATTATCTGATTTCTGGAGTTGTCAGATTATTAAAATGTTATGTAAACAGATACATATTGTGTTGCATAGCAGTGGTTATTTAGATCCTCATCTTAAAGATCCCATGACATGGTACTTCTTGATGCTTTTATATGGTGCCTTAACGGTTCCCTAATACTGTAAATGAATCCTTCTTCAAAATCAAGACTCAGTCCATGAGAAAGCCTCATGAACACAGTCAGAGTCATAAATATCTCTCTCAAACGCTTTATTCTGGGCGTTGTTGCTTGAATGCAAATGAGGAGGACAGAGACAGGCCAGTGCAGCGGGTGGGGGTGTGGCCAAACTCTCCGCTCTTTCCTCTTTAGCGGTGCAATGGTGCGCTGGCTCCACTTCTGCGTTTAAGCGCGGAGGAAGATATGAGACGATTTCCATTGAAAAATAAACACATCTCCACAGAAAATAAAATTAAACCACTGCTGTTTCAGAGGTTCGGAGCCTCGGATAAAGGACATCCGAGCCTGGAAACACTCTCACGTGCCTCTCGACAAATAAAAAAACGCATCTCGCATTGCGTAGCTCGTTTGCGGTCCAAACTCTATGGTCATGAGTTCCAGAGACAGTGGGTAGACATCCAGACGGGGGGTGGAACTGCATTTGCATTTTTCCGCGAATGTGACGTCAGAAGTTTCCCTTGTTCAGAATCGCCCATTTGGGCTGTCTTTTTTTCATACACAGAAAAGGATCGCAAATGCTCAGTTTACACATTTCACAACTTTTAGCCAGCTAAACGGTGTAGGGGAGCTCACATTAACGTTCAAAAACCTCAGAAAGTGAAAATTTCATGCCATGGGACCTTTAAAAATATTGGGTAAGGTTTTGAATAACACAAGACACACTAAGTTCAATCTAAGATGAAGACTAAAGCAGGTCCCAATATAGAGTATTTCTTGGACAGTCATAATGATGTTCTGGTAAGCCTCTGTTATAGTCATAGCTTCCTTGAATTAGAATGATGAAATCTTACTTGTGCAGACACTGCAAACTAAATAAAATGTCTTGCTTAAGGACACAATGACAGTATGAACCTCTGGCCTTCAAGTTCTTGAACCACTTGAGCCACTGGAATCCATGATGGCTATGTTTACACAAAAAATCTGATTTCTGTAGTTGTCAGATTATTAATGCTATGTAAACAGTTACATCTAATCTGATTTCTTTGTTATTGTCAGAATTTGACAAAGGAAATTATGCAGTAAAGGTGTTGTATTGGTGCACTAGTAGGTGAGTGAGTAACACTTTACTTCAGGTTTCAAGTATTTATTGTCATTGCTCAAGAAAGAACAACGAAAGTGTGTTTGGAGCATCCCCATACGTAGTTGTAAAGTGCAAAATAGTAAAGTGCAAACCCACTTTTTGTGATTACTTGTGAAATCTTCGTAATATGACATTTTTAACCATTCGTGACCACTTCCATACTGTTGTCATTCACCATTACTGTTAATATTCCCCTTGACAGTCAAATAATGTTTTACTTACAAAGCTTTCGTAGAAGAAGCATTTGTTGACATGTCCATGTCTGGAGAGATATTTGAGGAAATTGTTGTGGTGAGTTTTGGGGAGACAGCTGATCAGGACCGACCTCTCTGCTTCTGCTCGGCGCTCTTCTTGAAGGACGTGCAATGCCTTTGGTACAGTCTTCTTTTTCCCTAAGAATTAAACAATATGTTGTTCATTTTAAAATATACATATTGGTGGTAATTTTTCTGGAGAGTTCAGATAAAAAATTGGTCCATTCATGGGTGATAATTATGATTTAATCACTTCATTTTAGGAACTGTGTGTAATACAATGGGAATTCTACAGTTCTGATTTGTAGTGGAAATGTGTGAAATTATGTCCTATAACAATATAATGATTTCTCTATAATAATTCCCTGTAATAATTGGGGAAGTTTTCTAATAACATAAGACACAATGTGTGAAAAGTCCCTCAGTCGTCCAGGTAGAATCCATGATCAAAGGAGAAGTTCAATTTGTCAACTGGACAAAGTTTGTTTGGTTGAAAACGTTTCGCCGCTCATCCGAGAGGCTTCGTCAGCTCTGGCCCTCATGCTGGTTCGACCCTGTTTATATCTAGCTGCAAGGGAGGAGCTAGCTTCCCTGAACAAAGCTCTGACCTGTCCCCGCTACTCTCTTTTGTTTTACGAATTCCTCTGGCGTCTTGTATTAGCATATCTATCAGCCCTAGGCGGCGCTCACTACACTGAAACAGCTCTGAAACTATCAACTAATCTGTCTCTTTGTATTTCAAATTTCTCTGGCGTCCAATTCCCTATTCAAGACAACGACCCTCTCCACCCCTCTGCAATGGCTTGTCTGTCCTAATGATTCTTTGTTTGAGAATCGAATTATAGATGGGAGACAAGTTGTGTCTAACTCCCCCATTTCTGTTTAACGACGGATTCTCTTTTTTGACAAAAATAGCCTCTTTAACTCCCCTCTCAAACCAGTTCTTTTCCCTGGCTAAGATCTGAACCTCACTGCCCTCAAATGAATGGCATGCGGCTTCTAGGTGAAGATGATAAGACACAATGATTTCGATCTAAGACTGCAGCAGGTCCCAAAATGCATTAGATTGGATAGACGTTTTGTCAATAAAAAATAAAAGATCCAAACCAAATGTCTCCACATCAGATATATTTAGTGTAGGGTATTCTCTGCCTGCATGATCGTGTGTCAAACTTTAACACAAGTTTCATAGGAATGACCATTGAATCACCATCTTACACACACTGCAGCATAAACCGGGACCAACGCTTTACGCACCTCCCTGGTCCTTCAGTGAGTCCTCGGCCCGTGTTACGTCTACTCCAGCTCGGGTAGAGAACAACGCTTCAAGCTTCTGGAGACATTTGGCATGACATTTTCGTCCCCTCACATTGAACCAGCGCTTTGCAATGGACGTCGCCATTGTTGTTGTGAGATAAATGGGAGGACGCATGCGCAAAAACGGCTTCGTAGCCCTTTACTGCCCCGCCCTGGCGCGACAGAGTATTACACACTGCTGAAAATCAGACGGAGCTCCTGATGCAAAAACGAGAGTCATCGTTTACCAGTAAAAAAAAAACAAAAACAAAAAAAACACTTCCCTCCTCTCACATCTCCCCCGCACTCCAGCAGTCTCCTCCTCTGCTAACAATACCCTCCTCTATCACTGACCATGGATGGATATATTGGGACTGGCCCGCTCTGACCCCTCTCTCCTCCTCGCACCCCGGTCCTGTCTCCTCCTCGCACCTCGGTCCTCTCTCCTCCTCGCACTCAAAGCTCTCCCTCTGGCAACGAAGCATCATTGTCTCCTCGAAATGTCCATTTCCATAAAATATTAATTTCTGATTCAAGTTAATACTTTGAACTGTTCCAAAGCAATTTATAACCGATAGTGTCGTAATCCCCTCCCTATCCTCCAGTGTATGAGGGTGATTGGTGAAAGTGCACCGTGAAGGGGGCTGTGCTGTGCCTGAGTGCAGGCGCACCAGTGCCATCTGTCAGCGCGACTGGACCGGTGTGCTGAGGAGCTGCTGAGGAGCTGCTGAGGAGCTGCTGAGGAGCTGCTGAGGAGCTGCTGAGGAGCTGCTGAGGAGCTTGCGTTCTGGTTGGAAGGATGAAAACGATGAGCGTTCTCCAAACGCACCGATGCCAGCTCTGACTGGGGGACATCGGCACTCACCACCGGAGCACTGCGGGCTCTGTGTCTGCCACAGCCGCAGAGTGCACAGCCCCCCGCCGCCTGCTGCTGTCCAGAGCCCCGCACTGCTCTTTCCATAGCTCGCTTCAGCCTTTTGGTAATTCAGCCAATACAAGGTAAGATTTGTGTTTTTGTATTTTTATGTTTTCTTATTCTCAGTCCACCTGTAGGATAACCTCAGTGACATCTATTTTGCCATAAGGGCATTGGTTGTTTTCCTGACTTAATGTGTTTTGTCTTTAAATAATAATAAAAGCAGTGTTTTTGGATGTTTATAATCTGCGGTTCTCCTCCAGAGTGCGGGAGGTGTTTTGTCCCCCCGCAGCCGCCGTTGTGATGGGAGAGAACATGTCCAAGCGCCTGAAGCTCATCTCCTCAGACGCAGAGATGGAGGAGCGCTCTTTCTCAAATCCTTACCCAGACTGGGACCCAGGCACGGCCAGCTCTCCTGTGGAGGCAGACGCGGACCCCCGGGAGCCCATCGACGATGGCAAGGTGACTGTAATGCGATCCACTGGGTGTTTTTATAATAAACATGCTGCTAAGCTAACTTTAGCTTGACATAAGCGCTCCAAAACATCTGTTTTGACAGGCCGTGTTTAATCTGTACCAGTTTGTGCTTTGTACCTTACACGGAAATATTAATGTAATGTTAGCTGCAGGAATGTATACATTAAATTAAAATATTTCTCAGGGACAGTTTGAACCAAACGTGTCAATCAGTAAATATGTTTTTTTTACATGGTAACACTATAACATCCAGACTGTGTACTTTGTACACAACATTTTTCCTTCATTATCGCCTCTTCAGAAATAGCATTGCATGTTCAGTATGCATGGCAAGTTTAGGGTTTGGTTTAGTTTCCCTCTAACATGTGCTTCTATTATGCGTGAAAAGTCCCTCAGTCGTCCAGGTAGAATCCATGATAACAGGAGAAGTTCAATTTGTCAACTGGACATGTGCTTCTATTGTGTATGTTTAGATAAGTGCATCATTCCTGAGGAGAGTGCAGAGTAAGATAAAGGACCTTCTGCAGCAAATGGAGGAGGGTCTGAAGACTGCAGACCCTCACGACTTTTCAGCCTACACTGGATGGACAGGTGCCCCTTGATGTCAGCTGTTAATTCTTTGCATTATTGGTGGAATGGCTCATGCTTTGTCATATGTGTAGGCATTGCCCTATTGTACCTGCAGTTGCACAGGGTGTCAGGAGAGGCCTCCCACCTGCAGAGGGCGCTTGACTATGTGAAGAGGAGTATGAGGATCCTTAATGGGCGCAGAGTGACCTTCCTGTGTGGAGATGCCGGGCCCCTGGCAGTTGGCGCTGTGGTGCATCACAAACTGGGCAACAGTACTGAGAGCAAAGACTGTCTGTCCCGGTGAGCCCCTGTGAGGACAGCTGTACCTCATGTTTCATTGTTTTTGTATACTTCTGATATGATCCAGTGCACCCACATGTGTAATAGTGCTGGTGTTTGTGTGTACAGTCTGCTGCAGCTGCAGGCCTCTGTGCTGGGCCCTGATGGGGACATGCCTGATGAGATCCTCTATGGGCGCTCCGGATACCTCTTTGCTCTGCACTATGTCTGCAAAGAGATTGGAAATGAGGCTGTGGAGGAGGCCGCACTCTCACAGGTGACGAGAGCATACAGCATTTCAGCAGACAAGATATAACAGATAGAACATTATGGTCAATATATTTGGGCAGTAGTTGCATTTTTTTAAACTCTTTGTTATTGGCTGATGCTGGAGCTTATATTCAGGCACTGATTGGTGTGACTACATCATGGTATGTCCTTATGAGGCTCTGTTTGAATATGTTTAGTGATTAAGTCTACTTTTTATGATGAAAAGCAATCAATGCAAATTTGAGGTGATTGCATTCTTTTTGTTGAAGTAGTGTTACAGCATTGCTCAGTAGTTGTATTTTGGTTTACAGGTGGTGACATGCATTGTGGAGTCTGGGAAGAGCTTCTCAGCAGAGCAGAAAAAGTCTGAACGCTGCCCCCTGCTGTACGAATGGCACAAGAAGCAGTATGTGGGAGCAGCTCATGGCCTGGCTGGCATCTACTACATGCTTCTACAGGTAACCATATGTACAGTGTATTCTTCTACAAATAGTGAGTGAGCCAATATTTGAGAGCACTGTGCAGGACTAATACAGATGACTGTGTGTATGTGTCACAGCCCAGCGCCAAAGTCCACCCCGACATGTTGGCAGAGTTGGTCCGGCCCAGCATCGACTACGTCCGCCACAAGAAGTTTCGCTCGGGCAACTTCCCCTCATCTCTGAGCAATGAGTCGGACCGCTTGGTGCACTGGTGTCACGGGGCGCCCGGGGTCATCCACATGCTCCTGATGGCCCATAAGGTGAGCTGTTCTGCCCCCTTTGTACAGGCATGTGTAGTGCTGCTGTAGCGCTGTCACTCATGACTCAGACAGCAAGCCACATAGGAATGTTATGTTCTGATTATCTTTGCCACAGCTACTAACAGAATTATCACCATGTGGTTTGCCACTCGCATACAGGTGTTTAAAGAGGAGAAGTACCTGAAGGAGGCCTCAGATTGTGCTGAGGTCATCTGGCAGCGTGGCCTGCTTCGGAAAGGCTATGGCATCTGTCATGGTACTGCGGGCAATGGTTACGCCTTCCTCTCCATGTACAAAGTCACTCAGGACCAGAAGTACCTGTACCGGGCCTGTAAGGTCAGTCTGACCACCACTGTTCAGTGACGGTGTCCTGAGTGTGGGAAGAGGATCATGTGTGTGTCTGTGTGTGCAGTTTGCGGAGTGGTGTTTGGACTATGGCACCCATGGCTGCCGGATCCCAGACAGACCCTACTCTCTGTTTGAAGGTACAAAGAACTTTGAACACTGTACTGCTTGGAGCCACATGCGAAGAAATTCAATTCAATAAAGTGTATCTTATAGCTAGAATAAATCAATCCTTAACCCTATGTGTGTGATCCGCCTTACCTCAAACCTCAATCTTAAAAAAGCTAAATAAACAAAATATATAATACACAAAAACAGATCTGAGGCCACGTTAACAACACTTAATCAAAGTCTGTGGTTTCAGGAATGGCTGGGACCATCCACTACCTGTCTGAGATGGAAAAACCTGAAGCGTCTTGTTTCCCGGCCTTTGAGCTCTGATACTAACTTAGGCCCTCACAGAGGAGGCCCAACACAGAAGTGGGCCCTCAGAAGCCCCTGTTGTGTTGTACCTGGAGAATTGTAGCGCAGGCGTGGACTGTATTGTGTGTTGTTTGTGCTGGCAGCACTGACGCCAGAGACCCTGGTTGTGCATGCTCTGTGTACTGGTGTCTTCTTCAGCTCTGCTCCTCTCATCATGAAACATCTGTTTGAACATGACATGTCCAATAGCATGCACAGGGCACAAAGGATGCTTTGCCTGTTCAGCTTGGCTTCACCCCCATTTTAATTGACTCTAAATGCATTATTCTCCATGTGCCTGTTAATGCATAGAACTTTGATTCAAAAATATTAATACAAACAATTGTTTGTAAAAGGGGGTTCTGGACATAATTTTTTTTTTTTTTTTTCATGTGTAGGCCATTAAATATTTAGCTCGGCCAGCTAAGTAGGGGGGCTGGCTCCTCAGGTTCCCAATATGCAATATACTAGTTGTGATTGCTGACATTTGTTTGGAGTTCTTATATTCCTTTCATTGAATATCTTTAACTTTAGGATGACAGTGGTTTAGAGGATAAAGATTTCACCCACAACTGGAAGGTTGCTGGTTTTATCTCCAGTGCATACTGCTGTTAAATGGATACTACTATTAAAGGTACAGGTGCACCTTTGTTTCTATACTTGTCAGGAGCAGCATGAAACTTCAATTCAGTGTCTGGAGACCCATCTCCAGAGGTAAAGAACCTAGAGGAGTTGAACCAGCCTGCAGTGGGAAAGAATGCTTACCACTAGACATTTTGTCCCCATTACCTACTCTGATCTCTCTGTGGGACTGGATGGAAGGGTCTCGGAGTTAAAAACTGCCAAACTGAATAAAGGGATAAAGGACAGAAGATTAAAATACTAGAATATCCTTCCTTTTAGTGACCATATTTATATGTCATGTTTAGCATCCTAATGTTTCCAATCTCTTTCTTTTTTGACCTCATGACACGTTTCTGTGGGAGTAAACCGTAAGAGGACTGTACTTGTGTTGTACCTCCCTCTGCAGTGTTCTGTCTGTTCTATAGCCGTGTGTTGTGTGGTGCCGACAGCCCGTGAATGCAGACCTCCTGAATGTGAGTGCATGCGTCTGATTGGCCAGCCCTGTAACTATGCTTCTGTGTCCATGCAGCCCAAGAATAAATGTGTGCTTGTTTCTATTTCACATTTGAAGTACCTTTAACAGTTCTCAAAGTGCCAACTAATAAACTGGTGTTCCTAAGCAGAGCCTCTCAGTTTTTTTCTTCGTTTCAAGAGGAAGTATTTTATTACAAATGATAAGTATACTAAACTAATAATTGCATGTATCACAATTTCGTGTAACAGCATTTTAGATGGATTTGAGTAGTTCTGTTAGATTTTATAATGACAACTATTACTGATCTCTTAATCTTGAAATGAGAAATCTGTTTAAAACAAGTGCACTGGATTTATATAGCACTTTGGTCTGCAGTGCATTATTCATTTGCCACTTCTGCCCTTGGGCAGACTGATGAAAGTGAGGTTGCCAATCGGTTATCGGCCCCTTCAACCACGCACACAGGCCACTTTCATACTAGGCACAGTGGTTGAAGTGTCTTGTCAAAAGATACAAACATTTTTGCCACTAGTGCCCCACCTGGTATTCCCAGCAGTCTCCCATCCAAGTTCTAACAAAGCCCAGCCCTGTTAAGCTTCTGAGTTCTGACAAGATCAGGCTTTCAAAAGGTTTGCTAACAAATGGTTAATGGAGCTGGTACAATTCTCTTACCTCTTTAACATAAAAAGGTTTGAAAAAAGACACAGGCACATAAAAATAATTCTGACCTCCAAGATATTAACCACAAAACTGAAGACTTTCACCCAACACAAGGGACATTCAGCAGATCAAACAACACAAATTACAACAAGGGACATTTTGACCAGAAAAGACTACACTTCTTTAAAGGTGTGAGACGCAAAGTTTTTATTTGATTTATTCAAAGGCCTGGCACTACTTCATGTGGCTGTACAGGTTGCCTCTCACAGCTCAAATACGCACCTCCATTTGTGCTTAAACAAGTCCATCTCATTTTGTCCATTGTCTGCACAAAGAACACAACATGCAAAGGTGAGCCCTGCTAACCAGCGACTCCACAAGCTACGAGAAATCCATCAATCTGCAATGGGAAAAAACTACAGACCTGTGCCTGGACAATGTATTGGGAAAAGTGTCATTCATTTTTGATGGCATTGTCCTCTGTGTTGAGTCGTTCACTCTTCTTGAAACTTCAGGTTCTGGTATTTGCAGGAATACCGTTTCGAAGGTGCCGAACTATTCCCGCTATTCTTCTCAAAGAAGTTTGAGTGTAGAACAGGTCGGCGGAAAGTGTATGGACTTTAAAAACACACAGGAGCACTTGTTGAAAAGGAGGGAGGTGTGGCTCTGTCCAGCAGGAAGCAGCAAAAAACATATCCATGTACAGGATAAATTTGAAGTGCAAAGATGGACAATAGTTTCAAAGTCGATATGTATAAAATTGAAGTCCAGCTATCTTAATTTTTTATAATTCAAGAAGTTAAATCATTAAAGGCCCTGTACCTGATTTTTTTCCATGTTTGGGAGCAAAATTTGTCTTGCTCCACTACAGATATTCTATAAGCAGCTCATGAGGTCAAACTAAGTCTGCCATGTACTGTTTGCATCTAATTGTAAAGCAGTATACTGTCCGATAATCAGGAAATGTGCTGTAGCATGCTAGTTGTTGTTAGCTTAGTGATGGCAAAATTCCGCTCTGGTCTCTGAAAGTTGTGAAAAGCATTTATAAACTCATCATAGTGAATAATTAGGATGCAGTGACTTAAAAAAATAAGTCCGGTATAACTCTCTGCAAACTGTTTAAGATGAACTAGTTCTGTTTTTTTTTAAGTTTTTAAGTAAAAATCATGGTACAGAGCTTTTAATAGACTATTTGAAGGAACAGTTGCAAGCTACTACAGTGAAGTCATTTACTCCAAACTGAACTTGTAAATGACCAAAACCTGCCTTTTCATAAAGAGAAGTAAAAAAGGAAGAGAAAACCTATATTTCTCTGCCTTTTTTACTTCTCTTTATGAAAAGGCAGGTTTTGGTCATTTCTTAAAATTATTTCTGCCAGTGTGCTTTGGATTTTTCTGCCACTCACATCCTGTACCCTGTCTTTTATAAATATATGTGTGTTGGAAATTTGTAGTTTTAGGCTGAAAATCTATACAAAGAATACGAAAACGTCATTAGAACATCTTGAGTAGATCCTGTAGAACCGTGCTTTTTAACAATCAGTTTTCCTTTGGCTTTAAGTATGGTCAAACAACTTACTGACACTAATCCTACTTTAAGTCCTACTGTAATGATCTCAATGGCCCATCATAATCAAGCTCTTGTAACAGCGCATACAGTAAAAAAGGTGTGACATGTGCTCTAGCTTTAACCTTACCTGCATATTGTTGTGGATAACATTATTATTTGTCTATTGTTTTTTTAATAGGACACTAGAGGAGCAAATCTTACCCAGTTAAATATATTTTCTAGGTCCTCAACTGTCATAGAAACATGGGCAGTTACTTTAAACTTTAAACTTTGCCGTGTCATGCTGTGTGTTTGGTGCTCCAGAACCACAGAAACAAACTCCACTTCATCTGAGAGAGGGTTCCTCCAGCCCCTCAGTCCCAAAGTCTGTGCCTGGAGTTACGTCTTGTCGCTGTTTTGGAATATTTGTTCATAGGAGGGTGGGGGGTGGTTGCAGTAGGATGGTGGTGGGGGGTAGGAGGCTGGGTACATCACAGGCTCAGGCATTCCATTCACCCTGTAGGCGTGGACAGGACCTGGCTGCTGGGACACTGTGGACAAGAGGACATCGCTCACAACATCTTATCATAATAATACAGACAGGGCTCAAAACAATGAATTGCAATCCCCAATAAAAGTAGATGTATCCTATGTAACCTTAGGCCAGTGCTTCTCAAATAGTGGGGCGGGCCCCCCTGGGGGGGCGCGGTGTGATGCCAGGGGGGGCGCGTGTGACCCTGGGAAACATGCTTTTTTGCCATACTGTACTAGAACGAAAGTGTAATTGCACATCAACAACAGTAGTTGGCAGTAGCGCTCTCGTTGTCGCTCTGGGGCAGGGTTCGGCGACCTTAAATACGCGATATACGCACAGAACAGACTTGCCATCAGCAGAACATCCTCTGTCACAGAAAAAACACGTTATATTCCACTGAGCTTTGAGTTTATGCAAATGGACCATGTGGTTTTTAAGTTTCGTTTCTGTAAAACGTAAACAAATGTGCACAAAGCTGCATTAAAAGCACATTAATATTTGAGTCCTCAGTGCAAAAAAAGAGTGCAGTGTTTGTTGGAAGTTTCTTTTTTTGTTTTTAATGTTAATAAAAGGATACATTGTTATGCAGAGGTGTACTAATAATTTTCTAGACAAATAATACTATTAATAGTCGTGTGCAGGGAGGGGGGCGTGAAATTTTTTCTTCTTCCTAGGGGGGGCGTCATAGAAAATAATTGAGAAGCACTGCCTTAGGCCAACAGCTAAAGACAGAAGTATGCTTTATCCTGTAGTTGTTAAACACTTTTTTGCCCCTGTAGGGAAATTGTCCTTCAATGTCGCTGGGGCAACCTGTTAGGTGCAATGAGCGCTCAGAGACCCACCTCCAGATCTTGAGCTTGCCTTGATCAGGACTACCTGGAAAGTACATGTTTTGGGTTCATGGGTGAAAGTTAAGTATAATAAACGACTTTCTATCGCTGCTTAGATTCACTCATTATAATGTCTTACTTTCAGAACCCACATGTGGATTTGATACACTACTCTCCTCATGTAGCGCACACACAAGCCTGGGGTACCTGGAGAGTTGACAGGGTGTCTGGTGAAGGACACGTTGAAGGCGGGCTCATCCCTCAGAGGAGACGGGTACATCCTCCTGCGAATGAAGAAGCCAGCTCCACAGCAGAACAGCACGGCCATCATCAGCAGCAGCCTGAGCACACGCACACACAAACGCACACACACAAAAACACACAAACACATGTTGGATTTCCATGTCTTGAGGGGACTTTACATTGACGTTAATTTCCTGGAGACTGAAGTCACTACTTGCCTAACCTTAATCTAAACTTAATCTTAGCCTGTTTTAACCCATGTCTTAACTCTATAATATTGTTGATCTAATAATAAAGAATTACAAGGGAGACGGGCCTTCATGACGGGAGTGTGTATACAGATTGTAGTCCCCACAATGTGATAAATACCCGCCCAAACACACTCTCACTAATGTACAGTACATTAGGCCTGGTGAACCCGAGCATCTGGAGACAGAGAAACGCAATTAACTCCTCATTGGAAATATTCTATTTCCACTATGCTGTTTTCCAGATCTGAGATAAATCAATAGAATATCTTATTATTCTTGAAGGTGCACTATGCACTATGTAATTTTTTGTTTGGGGGTCCGTTACCTGCTTTTGGATGGATATCTCATTCCTTTGCCTGAAATGTTGCACAATATGACATTAAACTGCTCTACCTTACATTTATTACATTACAGGTGGTTTTATAGCTCAAAAATACCCTCAAAAAACAGGCATTCTCACTGTGAGCAGCACTGCCTCTCCACAGATCTGATCTGTAACTTGGTCTGGTTTAGACTCTATGACAATAGAAAGGTTTAATACCATACTGTTAAATTTCCAGACAAAGCAATAACATCTGCATGGAGAAAAAAATTTGACGGGCCCTCTGTCAGAAATGTTAAGATTAAGATTAAGATTAAGATTGGGCTTTTTAGCCTTTATTGGTCTCACACACAATGACACACAGTGACACACGGGAGAAATTTGACTTCTGCATTTGACCCATCCTTTTCAGGAGCAGTGAGCAGCCATCTTTTTCGGCGCCCGGGGGGCAGTACCGTGAAGGGTCTTGCCCAAGGACCCACACTGGTTAGCTCATTGCCCGGGGGGGGTTTGAACCTACAACCTCCAGGGGGAAAGTCCATGACTTACCAGTTGAGCTAACCAGCCGGTAGTTAAAGGGATATGCCACCCCCAGGTCAAATTTGGGCATCTCCCCACAGTCCAGAGACTAAAATAAGTGGTGGAAAGCGTTTTCCTGCTCTCCCAGCCATTGTCCGAGTCTGTCGCCACTGACCGCCGCGGTATCTGCAGCTCCTCCGCCTTAGACTGGAGTCTAACGTCGCCAGAGAAAGATTTCGGCCAAAAGGAATTAATTTGCTCGATGCGTTTCCCAATTACTTTCTGTGTAGTGCGCATTCATATCGAGTGCAAATAAATGTGCAAATCAACCCGGAGAGCTTGCCTTGGTCATTTTGGGTGGTAACTATTTTCCAGTGCAGAAGAATAACGCCGAATCACGCAGCACGCTGCCAGGGGAATCCCTGTTACGCACCGGGAAGGGAGTTTCCCTGTTGCACAACGTGCTGCGTGATTCGGCTGTATTCTTCCGCACTGAAAATAGTTCCCACCCAAAATGACCAAGGCAAGCTCTCCGTGTTGATTTGCACATTTATTTGCACTCGATATGAATGCGCACTACACAGAAAGTAATTGGGAAACGCACCGAGCAAATTAATTCCTTTTGGCCGAAATCTTTCTCTGGCGACGTTAGACTCCAGTCTAAGGCGGAGGAGCACCAGATACCGCGGCGGTCAGTGGCGACAGACTCGGACAATAGCTGGGTGAGCAGGAAAACGCTTTCCACCACTTATTTTAGTCTCTGGACTGTGGGGAGATGCCCAAATTTGACCTGGGGGTGGCATATCCCTTTAAGATAAGATAAGATAAGACTTTATTGATCTCACACAGAAGAAATTTACTTGCCACAGTAGCTCCAGGACAGTTTGAACAAGAAAGAAAAGTGCATGCAGGCAATGATGGAAAAAAGTAATTAATAATAAAAATACGTTGTAATAATAATAATAATAATAATAATAATAATAATAATACAAGCATCAACAAGAAGAGCATGGAAAAGAGGA
Organism: Paratrypauchen microcephalus; assembly: GCA_036785185.1. NCBI lineage: Eukaryota > Metazoa > Chordata > Actinopteri > Gobiiformes > Gobiidae > Paratrypauchen > Paratrypauchen microcephalus. Next base: position 6,638,191 of record JAVJIX010000040.1, on the reverse strand, counting down.
TATTGCACGTCTGGCCTATATAGTAGAATTATACACAATCTATCTTTAAGATTTTGGTCCTTTCAACTGACAACAGTCACATCTTTTGGGTTGAATAATGTTGGTACCACTTACTGAAATTGTAAACAAATAATTTCACTTCTGTTTTTTTACACTGGTAAGGAAGATGCCAAAGTTTGTTCCGTTTTTTGTTTCAAGTGGATAGTCTCAGTAATTACAGAACTATTAACCCTAAACCAGATTTATAAAAAATAAAATGCAAATTCTACCTTAGAATTCTGATCTACCCTCTAGCTCCGTCTTATAGCCATTTTAGAAATCGTAATGTTACAAATGCAAACTATACCTATTTATTTATATCCATATATGACATAAGTATTTATATCCATGCAAAACTATAACAAATGAACAAATCGCTAAAAAGTCTTGACTGAAGTTATTGCAGGAACAAAAGTACTGTACAACAATGTCCTAGAACCTTACAAATCTCTATTACTAGGCCTATATTGGTTAGAAGGGAAGACTCACCAGAAGTACCAGAGCCTCTGAATGGACAGGGCCCGCACACAGCAGCGCGTGCCACAGCAGTCCTCATACGAGCGACATCTGCAACTCACAACACGAGCTTGAGTTAGCATTTTGGTTACATATAGCCTATTACAGACCGTACAGTTTGTGTGAATGTGAACACAAAGAACTAGGAGACCACTGATGTTTAGAAGAAGAAGAAGAAGAAATGACTTCATTGATTTCACAGAGGATAAATTGTTCTCTGCATTTAACCCATTAGGAGCAGTGGGCAGCCCATTACTGCGCCTGGGGACCCATCTCCATGATCTTGTTGTTTAGGTTTGGTCAGGACCTCAGCTGGAGGATTTTTACCTATGGTGCATGTTTTGGGTTGATGGGGGAAAACTGGAGTGCCCGGAGGAAACCCACCCAGACACGGGGAGAACATGTAAACTCCACACAGGCGACCCGGGGATCGAACCCGGAACCTTCTTGCTGTGAAGCTAGCCACGCAGCCACCGTGCCCCTGCCGCTGTTTACTGATGCATGCTGGTTCTACCTTCTTATGGGTTTTAGCTAGGGATGCAGCGATCCAGCTTTTACAGTTCTGATATTTCCTTTAAACACAAATTATATAAGACAAAACTGATCCCAAATGGGTATGTAGCAGCTCTTTATTTCTCAACTAACTACTGAACTTTGTATGAAGAAAATTTCAAACATTATGAGACTTTCTGGGCCAACTACGACCAGTAAATAGTCTTCGTCAGATCAATTTAAATGTCCAACCAGAAAACCGTCTAAACTGATATTTTAAAGCACCACATTTTTCAGTATCGCGCTGATATTCGATAAAAGTATCAGAGTGCATTCCTAATATTAGCTTCCTGGCATCATTTTGGACACTTTTCGACATTCATATGATAGAAGTTTTATGAATTGTTAACAATCAAATAGTTTTCAGCCACAGTGAGACAAAGGAACTCAGAGGTTTCCACATGATATCAGTATATGAGCACGAATTCAAGGTTATTACATAGTTAGGAATGTTCTTGAGTGTTAAGATATAGTAAAGCAAGTAAATGTACTATGTGAAACTTAGGCTTACACACTACAACAGGTCGCAGGACTGTGTCATTGTATTGATATTCAGTCATTTCTAATCATCAGTGATCAGCATGCATATTTTTCAAAGGTCTACAGTCAATCCTCTAAAATTTTGCTACACATTTATTCATACACATTTATTATTTTTATAATTACATCTCATCTGACACCGGTCTCTTGCTATCTGTTTTGCTATTACATCTATTTTTTGTTACCCTCTGTTATATATTATATTATGATGAGCGAGCTACTGTATCCAAATAATTTCCCTTTTGGATCAATAAAGTTTAAGTAAGTCTAAAAGCCAACTCCTCAGTAAAAGCATGTGGTTTGGGGTGGAGTTCAAACTTTTGTCTTGAATTGCACCGGTTAATATATGTCTAGGAATATTTAATGTCCTTTGAAATTTTAACAAGATTAAATCAAATTAAAATGATCTATTGTTAGGAGAGCAGCCTACTCACATAAAGTAGATGGGGTATCCTCCTTCAACGTACCAACAGTACTTCTTAGCTTCAGTCACCTGCAACAAAGCATCATTTCTTAGGCTATGTGACCACAGAGAAGAACAAAGACCAAAACTGTAAACACATGTTTGCTTTGAGGACGTGGGCCAGAGAGAGCTACTGTCAGGGTTATGCAAAGTGGAATTTTCTAATAAGAATACTACATTTAGGAAATAAATAAATAAATAAATACCTAGATGTCTTACTGGCCCTGTGACCCAGAAAGATTGTCAACCAGAGATGGCACGTATGGAAGGATGCAAAATCACTTACTGATGTTATAGCTTAAATCTAGGTTACAACGCGTTAAAATCTTGTTAAGACTAGCAATTTAACATGACACTGGCAAAAGAAAATCTCAAATCCACCCAAAAGATCCACTCACCTCTAGCAACAGCCCGAAAACGAGGGCCAGCGGCGGAACCAGTGCGCTCGGCATGTTAGGGTCAGGACAAGAACACCGAAACGACGGGGGGAAGACGCTCCGATGAGCCGCTACGTGGAGGGGGCGGAGGCGGTCATTTGGCCCGAGCATCAGCGGGCTCCTCTCGGCCCTCCATCCGTGCGCAGTGACAGCAGAGTCGGGGTGAGGCGGCGGAGGAGACGCGGGGCCTGTTCGGTTCCTGAAGGAGCGGAGACAAAGCTGCATCAGACGGTGACGTGAGACGCATGACGCACAGTTCCGCCCCGGTAAATCAAACACGGACACGCTGGATACGTGCGCACGGATGGCAACCGTTACGTAGGCCTATTATTAGATTATTATTTTTTTTATTTTTTTTTATTTTTTTATTTTTTTTTCCGAATTAGATTACACTGTCAGGGAAGTTCATATCCAAACGGAACATTTATAATAAAAAATAGTTTATCTTGATGAAGCCTTTGGAAATGGATTGATTTATATGTTAAATAATGTATTATTTTTTGTAACACGTTATATTTATAGCCTTAATAAAGCATGAATTAAGACCTAAAGGGCCTATATCTCGCCATATTCTGAGCTATGTTATAATGTTGTCCAACTAGAAAAGTTATTTGCGACTTTAAATTAAACTTTAAAGATCCCATGACATGGTACTTCTTGATGCTTTTATATGGCTCCTTAATGGTTCCCTAATACTGTAAATGAATCGTTCTTCAAAATCAACACTCAGTGCATGAGAAACAGAGATAAGATGAGAAAGAGTATTTTTTTTTCTCTCTGAACAGGCCATAATGGGCGTTGTTGCTTGAATGCAAATGAGGAGAAAAGAGATGGCCAATAGTAGAGGGTGGGGGCGTGGCCAAACTCTCCGCTCTCCGCTCTAGCTCTCAGCTGATCCATTTCCGTGTTTTTGCATGGGGGGAGAGATTTGAAGCGTTCCATTGAAAAATAAACACATTTCCACAGAAAATAAAATTAAATCACTGCTGTTCAAAGGTCCAGAGGCTCAGATAAAGGACTTCCGAGCCTAGAAACACTCGGACGTGCCTCCAGGCAAATAAAAAAACGCATTTCGCATTGCCTAGCACATTCGCAGTCCAAACTCTCTGGGCGTGATTTACAGAGACGCTGAGTACAGACAGACGGGGGTGGAACTGCATTTGCATTTCTTTTTTCGATCTGACGTCAATAAGGTGCCTTGTTCAAAATCGCCCGTTTGAGCTCCGATTTTTTGTAACGCAGAAAAGGATCGCAAATGCTCAGTTTAGACATTTCGCAACTTTTAACCATGGGGGAGGGGGGGCTAAACAGGGTAGGGGAGCTCACGTTAACGTTCAAAAACCTCAGAAAGTGAAAATTTCATGCCATGGGACCTTTAAACATTGGATATAGGGATATTGTATTCTGTAAAATATTATCCATAGTGGTGGTTGTCAAGCAAAGAAACACAAGCAAAAAATATTTTAGTAGCACTTTTGGCCTATTTTCAATCTTAAATTCAATCAGAAATCAGAATGAGCCTCACACGAGTCTCCCATTTGGGGTTAGTTTCAGTGCTGAAATCGAGTTAGTTTAAACTAGGGCTGTAAACAACTAAAGAAATTCTTGATCGGCTTAAGTCCTGTCGATCAATTAGTCGACTAAAAAGGGGGTGTGACAAAAGTTTACAAAACTAGTGAACACGAGTTCATGCAAAAACAACTATTTATGCAGAAAAACCGTAGAGCACAGGCTACATGCAGTTCCTTTAACTACCTCCAAAACATAAACTTTATCCTTTTTTTTAACCTAACACATTATTTATTTGTGGTAGTGGTGTAGTGGATATGCATACATCCAAGAAGCAGAAGGTAGCCGGGTTTATTTTCACTTTACCACGTAATGTTGTGGTGAGTAGGAGACTTGATCCACATTGCCCAGGTGCTTGATTCATACATAATATGAGAGAGTTGGAGAGCCACTTCACCTCACCATTGTGCTGTTTGCAAAAGTTTAACACATTCTTTTCAAGACATCCACACAACCTTTGCTGTGAACAGCCAAAGTAGGTCACTGCTGATTTAAAAAATCCACAAAATTATTTCAATTTTTACAAATATTATATTATTTATTCAATAAACACTACATTAAAAAGGTTTATTAAGGTTGTTGACATTTAATAGTGCAAAAAAGTGTAAATGTGTGCCCATGCATGTATACTTCGTATACCTAGTATAGTACTTAGTGTACCTGTGTACCTGGAGCCATCGTCTCTAGAGTAGACCACGTCCATGTCCTGTTACTTACACTGCTGACACTCAGTCCTCATGGGGACCAGGGAGTGCAGTCTAGGGACAGCCTAAATACTAATGTGAAAATGAGATCTGAAATAAAGATGGTGCAAATACAAATAGAGGAGAATTATAATCTAGAAATGCAAAAGAAGCTGACATTTTTGAAACAGAAACATTATGAGGTGGGTGCAAGGTCAGCACAAATACTACAAATAATAATAAAAAAAAACAACTACAAAAACAACAAATGGAGAATACAATTTATAAGATTAAAATCATCATATTACTGGTGAGGTTGACGACTCAAGGGAGAAGATTAAAGAATGCTTTGGGAAATTTGATCAGGATTTATATACCCAAACATGAGCAGCTAATGAGAAGTGTATTGATATGTTTTCAAATGGTCTTGACCTACCTAAAATTCAAGATTCACAAAATGAAATGATGGCTATGACAATTAAAGAATTAAATTTAGCCATAGCAAAGATGAAATCCAGTAAATCTCCAGGCTCTGATGGGTACACAGGAGAGTGGTATGAATGCCTAAAAACAAGCCTGACACCACTGCTATTGTGAATATTTAATTGGGTTTTATAAATTGGTGAAATACTCCCCTCTTGGTGTGAAGCCATTATTTCAGTGATCCCAAAAGAAAATAAAGACAAACAGGAATGTGGAAATTATAGACCCATAAGTGTCCTTAATGTGGACTATAAATTATTTACTTGCATATTGGCACTTTGATTAGAAAAAGACTAACACTGAACAATATCAAGAGGTCACTCCATATTGTAGACCATGTAACACAGCAAAAAAAAAAAAAAAAAAAAAAAAATCAAAATCAAAAAAATCAAAATCAAAAAAAAAAAATTTCAGTTTTTTTTTATAGTATAACATTTTTTTTACAGTGTAACATTGTGTCCTGCGTCCTGATTGGCTAAGAGACTAGACGAGGACTAAACGTGGACTAAACCAGGACTAAACCAGGTCTAAACCTGGACTAAACCAGGTCTAGACCAGGGATGGTCACACAGGGTGGTAGGGACAGAGTCTCTGATGTCCTTCACGAGAGCGCCTGGGTGACAGGAGGTGTGGCCTTTGTTTACTTGCACGAGCCGGACCATGGAAGAGCCAAGAATCAACACGGACGGGCCTGGCCCGGACACCGCGCGGCCGGGGAGCCGCAGCGGGGAGGACACTCGCGCGCAGAGAGGAGACAGTGGGTCTTCCCCCCTCACGCCTAGCAGACGATACCAGTCTGAGAAAAGTGTATAATGTGTGTGGTGAGGTGTTTACAGCCTTAAAACATGTGTAATAATTGTAAAATATAAAGTTGTCCTACTTCGCGGATTTCACATATTGCGGGTTATTTCTGGAACCTAACCCCCGCGATAAACGAGGGATTGCTGTACTAAAGAGCTACCTAATTTAATGAGAACAAACTATGAGGATTTGCATAGATGGAGTCTTTTCCCATTTTTAAGTTTAACCTCCAGAGTAAATGCAATCAAAATGACAATACTCCCGAAATTGCTACATTTGTTTCGTACACTTCCAGTGGAGGTACCTGACAGCTACTTTAGGGAGTGGGACAAACAGATATCGCGTTTTATTTGGCAAGGGAAGAAGCTATAGGGTAAGGTACAGTACAATGCAATTAAGAAAAGAAAAAGGAGGGATGGCCCTTCCCTGTTTAAGATATTATTTCTATGCTGCTCAGTTGGTTCTGCTTCTTTATTGGTGTACAGTAATGAGGATTATAAAGCAAAGTGGAAGGAAATGGAGTTTAAAATTATTTAAAAAAAAAAACTTTTAACCTTTGCAGGCCATAGTATGTGATAAGAATCTGTGGTCACTTATGACTGAAGTGGGCAACTGTTGGATGAATCTAACTTTAAAGATCTGGCATAAAGTGGTAAATCTGACCCAAATTCAGAAAATGATAACATAATTCAGATGGTGTACTTTTGATTTCGGAGTTTCCCCCCAACAGAAGTGACTGTGTTTTAAAATTTTGGATAGAGAGGGGTCTGACAACTTACTGGTAATTTACAGAAAATAACATTTTTCTCAGCTTTCAGGCAATGTAAAATAAATATGACCTGCAGGCAGCTGACTTTCATAAATACGTACAAGTTAGACATAACTTTACCTCAAATTGCAAAATACTAAATTTGACTCGACCTGAAGAAGCATTTTTATATTGACATTAAATTAAACAATGCTCTATTTACTACTGACAAGAATAAAATGCTATATGTGAAACAGAAATGAGAAAAGGAGGCAGCAATAGAAATTACTGAGGAGGAATGGGAGGGGATCTGGTCATTTCGGTGGTCGTCAACTGCTTCCCTGTCTGGAGGGAGCATTGCTGGAAGAATATTATTAGATATTTTAAAACTCCAGCTCAAGGAACCAACAAGTTACCATGCTGGAGGCAGTGCAGTTCTGAAGAGGGGAATCATTACCACATATTCTGGGCTTGCTCCAAATTAAAAAGGTATTGGCGTGAGATCCACACAAGATTCAATTTTAGTTTTTGGAGTGAATTTACCATTTGATTTTGAAACTTTGTATTTAGGTAGGGTTACTATTCTGGAATGGAGAAGTGACAAGAAGCTGTTACAAGCCCTCTTGGTGGCAAGCAAAAAGAATATCACAAAAAAATGGCTAACTCCTGTTCTGCCTTCACTGGATGGCTGGATTGACAAAATTTCAGACATATTTAAAGGGATAGTTCGGGTTTTTTGATGTGATTCTTTATGGCATCCCCTTCAGCAGTGTTGTGCATTAACACTGACTTACCGCTGACGAAAGTAGGTCGGACAAGTTATCCGGGACATTAAATAAATCTTGTTTTTCTTCTCAAAACAATATTTGTCCAAAAAGGGATATATTTGCATCACAAAACAGTTGCCTACGAAAAGGTCAGAAGTCATAATCGCTTGGTGCTATTTTCTCTCGAGTCGTATCACTGCGCGCCTATTATTATTATTAGCCTGTTCACTTGTAAACAAAATTGAAGGGTGTTTAACATCATCAAACCTGTTGCAGCGAACCTTTGGTACCCTCTGAGCCTTTGGGTAGACGAGCATCCAGACCAGTGTTTCCCAACCAGGGGTACAAGTACCCCTAGGGGTACGCGAGCATACTGCAGGGGGTACTCAGCAGTGTCGCTGCCAGGCACTGGGGGAGATATTTTTTTTAAATTTTTAAATTCTAATTTGAGTAAATTTGAGTTAAAGAAAAGAGAGAAAATGCTTGAGAAATTTTCAAAGTAAGGAGATAAAATAAAATTATTTTCATTTAATAATCCGTTCTGTCACATTCTACTTTAGGAGAATTATCAACATGTATGAGTGAGGGGGTACTCAAGGTATGACAAAAAGGCTCAGGGGGTACACAAGACAAAAAGGTTGGGAAACACTGATCCAGACGACTCTTCGGACGAGGACGACCAAGGTGAAGGTGGTCTTAGGCCTCAGGATTGGTTATTTGATGAAGAAGAGGAGATCCACTGGTTTAGGTCTGAAGACTCTGGCTATGAGAGTCTCTCTGGGGAGGAGGAGGATGAAGAGGAAGAAGAGAGAGAAGAGGACAACATCCCTCCCCCTGTGGGTCCTGCTCTGGACTTCATTCCCTTCAATAGATACTGGCACGTCAGGGATGAAGACGATGAAGAGGAGGAAGACGAGGAAGACCCCAGCTCCAAGCGGCCGTGTCTCTCCTCCTCCCACCCAGGCCCCTCCACCTCTTCTATGACGTCTGGGGGCTTCAGGTTCCACTACCACCACCTGCTCCAAGACTCTGAGTCCGATGAGGACTGAAGACTCAGACTCAGACTCTTGGCTCAATGCGGCGACTTATACCACCTTCAACCACACCCATCATCCCATTGATTTCTTGATTGATTTCTTGATTGATTTAGAGTAGATTGAAGTTAAGGAATACTATGTAGAATTTCATAAAACAACAAACATTGATGATTCCTGCATAGTACACCTTGTACTTTCTGGGCATAGGAGGGTCAGAGGTAAAAGTGTGTTTTATAGTCTTTTATTATTATTACAATTATTCTAATTAGTAGCTTTGTGTTTGTGTGAAAACAAAAAGAAAAAAAGTACAAAAAAGTAAGGAATACTATGTAGGATTTCAACAAGCAAATAATAATAATAATAATAATAATAATAATAATAGTAATAATAATAATAATAATAATAATACGTACGTTTTTCTGCACTGACCAAAAACCTAATTAGTGTAAAATTTTATTTAAGTACTACAGTTTGACAGAAATTCCTGTATAGTACACCTTACACTGATTTTAAACTTGTGCTTTTCTGGGCATAGGAGGGTTAGAGGCAGTACTCAGTTGAGGGGGGATGGGGGATATGGCATCCCCCCTGCGGGAGAAAATAGTAGTAATATGCATGAAAATCCCTCACCTTTTTTAAGTCAAAATATCCAGTGCCAAGAGCCAATCATAGGCCGAACTGTGCTCCAGCTTCCAATCATGTTGCAGCATAATTACCCACCGATTGCACTCCCGCCAATCATGACGATTAGCGCTGTTGTGTTTGCGCCTGTTCGCCGATCAGCTGTGAGTGAGCCTCGTGAATGTTTATGCGGCATTTCCAAGAGAATAAGAATCCTTAACTTGCTACGTTAATGCTATGTAAGAAGAAACGCTCGCCTCGGGACACGGGATACGTTCAGGATATGTCAGTTTCTCCAGAGCTCCGGATAATTAAAGACCATGGATATACGCGACACGCACATAAACGTGTTTACGCAAACTATTGACAACACGGCAAACTGGTACAACGGAGTGACTGCGTTCTTATGGGGTGAGTCATATTATCAGATTATTTCTGCACCAAAGGGACATATTAGCTGACAGCAGGGGCCGTATGTCAGCATGTGTGTACAGGACTAAACCGGGACTAAACCAGGACTAAACCAGGTCTAAACCAAGACTAAACCAGGTCTAAACCAGGACTAAACTGGGACTAACCTGGCACTAAACAAGGACTAAACAAGACTAAACCAGGTCTAAACCAGGACTAAACCAGGACTAAACCAGGACTAAACCGGGTCTAAACCAGGACTAAACTGGGACTAAACCAGGACTAAACCAGGACTAAACCAAGACTAAACCAGGTCTAAACCAAAACTAAACCAAGACTAAACCAGGTCTAAACCAGGACTAAACCAGGATTAACCAGGTCTAAACTAGGTCTAAACCAGGACTAAGGTGTGTGTGTGTGTGTCCAGAATGTGTGTGTGCGTGTGTGTACGCGTGTGATAACATATATCCTGTGTATTATTGAATTATTGAATGATTATATGGACTTTTTGTTATAAAAACATTTACATTTAACAAAGTATGTTCTAATTCTGACCTGCCCTGAAACACCACAGTGATGTCAGTGATGGGGGAGGGCTTAGCTTAATGTCATGCAGATGAGTTCCTTTCTGTTCCACAAGCAGATCTTTATTTCTCAGATTGTTGCCTTCAAAATGTGCTGCTTTCACCAGGGGGGTTGTTTCTTTCCGATAAATAGTATTGTCTGGTGGAGGCCATGCAACTGAAAATGCAAGTTATGAGTCAGATGGGATTGAGGATTTGCCATGTCTAGCAAGTCACCCTAAAATGGACTAGAATGCAGGAAATTGCATCTAAGAAATACAAAATTTTCTAGGGGGAGGAACCCCACACCCCTCACTGGATAATATGTCACATAAATGAAAAATGTCACCATCCCCCCTGGTTTCATTTTACAACTCGACTACTAGTTAAAGGTGTGTTTTATAGTACTTAGTAGTACAATTGCTAAGGATTAACTGTGTGATACAAAAAAGACACAAAAAAAAAGGATTTTACTGTAAGCCTTTGTAAAAAGTCTCTTTGGAGACTTGTACTGTGTTGAATTATTGTATCATCAGATGTGGGTTTGTTCACTAACTCTAACTTAGTGGCCTTAGTGGCCTTGTCAAAGCCTGATCTCTTCAGATCTCAGTAGCTCAGCAGGGCAGGGCCTGGTTAGTTCTCGGATGGAAGACCACTGGGAATTCCAAGTGCCACAGTGGGGCACCAGTCGCAAAAAACTGTCATTGTATCCTTAGGCAAGACACTTCACCCACATTGCCTAGTATGAAAGTGATACAGTAAATGCGTGAGTGTTGGTGGTGGTTGGAGGGTCTGATGGCGCAGATTGGTAGCCCCGCTTCCATCAGTCTGCCCCAGGGCAGCTGTGACTACAAAAGTAGCTTGCAACCACCAAGTGTGGAGTGAATGAACAATGAACTGTAAAGTACTTTGGGTGTCTTGAAAGGTGCTATATAAATGCAATTAATTATTATTATTAAATATTACTGGTCAGTGGGACACTCCCTGCTTCTCCGTTTTATTTTATTTGATTTAAAAAAAAATAGTTTTATGTGATAGCACAAAAAAAAAAATTAAACATGTACTTAATTTATTCCAAGCTTTTGTAAACAGTCTCTTTGGAGACTGTAATCAAACATGCACTTAATTCTATTATAAATTAAGCCTTTGTAAACATTGAAGAAGACTGTTCAGAAATAGTGATATTGATTGTAATTGTTCTGATTCAGTTGTAACTGATTGATTGTTGTTTTGTTTGAGAAAGTATGTATATTGTTTTTGTTTGTTTGTTTGTTTATTAAGTACTGTAACTGAATTGTAACTGCAGAGATGGGAGTATGTTCACTGACTCTCGCTTATTTTGAATGTGCACACACCTTAATCTGTTTCTATTTCTGTTTCTGTTCCCATGGTGACTGGTTTGGAGCTGAGCCCTGTGGTCCTGAGATCTGATGAAGCTGACCGTGTCAAATCTTTAGTTAAGGAATCCAACTTGAAAAACCCGGAAACAGACACAAGGTTCAACTCAGCTTTAAGACTTTTTTTTTTAGACTTTTTAAAGAATTTTTTTCTTTAGCAGTAGTAGAAGTAGTTGTGGTAGTCGTAGTTGTGCAGTGATAGCAGTAGGTCCAAAACCTTTAAAGTAAACAAATATGTGGAATAATGAAATTACATTTACATTTGTATTTTAATCTATTTGCATTTTCATTAATCTATTTTAATTATAATATTTATTAATATACATTTTGCATATTAACTTAACTAGGCTAATTTTAAATGACATTTTAACAATTAATATTTTACCCTTCAATGTTCAATTATTTTTTCTACAATTTTAGATATATGAACCAAATTTTATATAATATTTTAATGAATTAACATTTTTTTACCGTACTAAATGGTACACGGTTTAAATTAATTCTCCTTTAACTTGGTTGGACTAATACATTTGACACCATTTACAATAAATTGGAATATATTTAATACATTTCCAAATAGAGTAAATTATTAATTTCATCCTTTAACATTTTCAGAACTTCAATTCAGAAAATAGTACTTTAATGTATCATTTTGCTGTCAACCTAAATTTGGACATTTTATAAAATAAATCAGCCAATTGCATTTACAATCTAACTAAGGCTTCTCATTATGCTATTAATTATAGATATATAGATATGTTTATGAGCATCTGACCAGAACTGAAGAAGCAGCTTGGATGAGCTGCGAAATGCATTCGACCAAATAAACTTTTGTCCAGTTGACAAATTGAATTTCTTCTTTTGCCACTATTAATTATAATTAAATTAAACAGAATGTTCACTTGAATGAATTAAAAGGTGCTCAATAAACCATAAGTTAGACTTCATTCACTGTTGCACATTTACTACTGAAATTACTACTGTTGCACATTTATTTTTATCTTTATTTTCAATGCACATTCTATTGCACATTATTGCACATTTCACTGCTGCATCTTCCATTGCACATTTTGATGCACACTGCACATTTTGGACATCTGTAAACAGGTATTTATTTATTCTTTGCACTACGTTTAGATTTTGTCTTAGATAGTTTTTGTATTGTCTTTATATTGTATTTTGTACACTGTCTTTTTGCACTGCTTGGCCTAAAAGAAACACATTTTCGATTCACTGTATGTCAAACACATATGGCAGAATTGACAATAAAGCCGACTTTGAACTTGAACTTGAACTTTGAAATACAATATACATAATCAATTCGTTGCTATCATCTGTGTACCTTGTAGACATTTTACAATTTATATACTTAATCTTTTTTTCTGTCTGTTTCTTTGTCCTCTCCAGTCAAAATGGAGCTGATAGAACAAGATCCTAGCCAGCTGCCGGACCCTGGACCAAATATGAAGAAAATGCTTGTTTCATTGTTCTGTATTGTATTAAGCCTAAATTAAGGTATTTTTTAAATGAATTTCTATGAAGGCAATGTTAAATATTTGAGTCTGTTGGTATATTGCATGTACAGAGAAATAAACTGATTTTTTTCTACTTGTATCTTCATCTTTATTCATAATGATGAACTTTGTGGAATGACACATGCTTGTGTTGGGTAACTGGAATTAACACACTAATGTGTAAATAGCATTTTTAACACATTAATACACATCCTTGTGTCACTAGATTGACACAACTTATGTGTCAGTATATTTACACATCAACTGTGTCACAGTTGTTTTGTCTCAAATAGAACTCATTGATGTGTTGAAATTCAACACATTGTTGTGGTGTTTTAGAGTGTAGTACCTAGATTACCTGTGTACCTGGAGCTTCTGCCATCTTATCTAGAGTAGACCACGTCCATGTCTTGTTACTTACACTGCCGACACACAGTCCTCATGGAGACAAGGGAGTCCTGTGTGTCCAGGTCCCTCCGCACAGCAGTGCTCCTCTGGGCACACATCAGAGGCACAGGAAGGAGCACTGTCGTGGTTCTAAGAGGTAGGCCGTGCATATTCATGCATTTGTTCACTGACATTGGCAATACAACTTTTTTCAGATTTTTGACTTCTTCTGCTGTGTCATTCAAAAATCTAAACACAAATATCTGTTATGGGACTGAAGCTGTGAACAGTAAGATCTGGGCTAAACAACAACATTCAAACCAGTCTCCAATATTACCTTTAATAAAACAATAGCATTCATACAGGGCACCTTTAACAGCAATTGTTTTTAAAGGTGCAATATAAGACCATGTCTTTTGAAGGGTAAGCCACTGATTTGTCTCCATGGAGATGTGTAGTATTGCAGTAAACCAAACTATCTCTATAGACAAACTGCTAATGCCCCCAGGTCAAGTTACAAGTCAGATTTGTGGAGTGGTGAGCCTCACATTAATAATGTTTTGCACACACTTAAAACAGCCATAACTTACAATATGTTACATAGATAAATTTAGTGATATACTGTATAACTTTCTAGATAAAGGAATAGCATCTTCATGAGGACAAGCAGGTAGAAGACTCCCATCAGAAAAGTTACATAATGCCCCTTTAAGTAAATTGTAATAAAAAATACAACATACATGTACTTTAAAAATACATTTTACAGCTTCATCACATCACTTCTGATCAGCTCCATCATTTGTTCATCATTTTCTGGAGAAAAGGTTCTTCTGGTTAGCTTCATTAAATCACTTCCGATCTGCTCCTGTCCTTCATCTTCTGAAGATGATCTGTCAAGTCAAAAAAGTCTAGGCCCTCTGCTCATGGTCTTCACCTCTCCTCTCCTTGCCTCTTATTATCTTATTCCTAGTCTTGCCAGTAGAGGACACCAAAACTACAGGTAAGCCGGTAGTGTCTGCTGCACTCATTTCATTAGGTCCAGGTGCACAGGCAGGAAAACCAAACCAGGAATGCAAAGGGGAAACACAGAGGCCGTTTCCCAATTCAGTGACGGCACGCTTGTGAGTGTGCCGTCGGTCTGTCGTCGATACGGCGCACACTCGCTCTGTCCTTAGTGCACTACGTTTCTCACATGGCCGCCTGCGAAATTGAACAGGTCCCGCCTCAGCTCAATGAGCCGGGTGGTCTGCTCCTTGTTCCCTAAAGACAAAAATATTATACTATTGCGACTAGTAATACTTGGAATTGGGACATGGCCAATGTTCCCCCTAATTTTTAATGTGTCTGAGCAAACACACAAACTCCACATCCGAAATGAACCCCCCCGCGCGGCTCGCACTTTGCAGATATAAAAAAAATGACCCCGCGGCTGAATAAAAAGCTCTTTCATCCCTGATTTACAGTGCGCTGCACAAGTTTTCTTGTGCGCTGAGAATGTGCGAACAGTGCGCAGCTTAGAGTAAATGTTGGACATGGCGATACTGTAGAATATCCAGCATTACAACAGCAAAGGAAATATAGAAGTGTAAGGGGAAAAGCATGTGAACGGTAATACAGGTGCCGTGATCTATGCCGTTACGGCTACCGTCACACATGTTTAGTGTAGTTTATGAAGAGTTTCATGTAGCATAGTTGTAGGTGAGGAGAACCAGTACGTATATTTTATAGTGACGTCGCAACTCTCACTTGTGGATGTCGCTGGCGAGTCGGTTTTTGTAGTCCCACGCTGTGCATGCTGGGGCTTTTAAGTGTGCGGAGCGTGCATGTTTGCACACTTGGTCCACGCCCCGATTTCCATGGAAACGACGGCGCCGTTCAGAGCTCGTCTTGACGGTGCAGGGGGAAAAAACGAATGGAACGGCCCTTGTCGCGCCGGTATGACGCATATCCCGTTCCAAGGACGCTCACAAGCGTGCCGTCGGTGAATTGGGAAACGGCCAGAGACACTACCGGTGAGGAAATTTACCTGCAAAATGAGTTTTTAAGTGTAGTTAAGACCCTAAGGACACAACAGTGTAAAAAGTAATATGTCTTAACTACTTTTGTCTAAAATTTAAAGAAACACAGAAAACTGTCCACTTACATGTACATTTATTGCTACTGTCAACCGTGTGATCAGATCAGATTTTTCCTGCTGTACCACAGTGGCTTGTGAGACGTTGAAACCGTTGAAACAACTTGGCCTGGCTGATTGTGACTGGCCTATGATGTTAACACTTTGTGTTGTAGAAGTTAAATCATGCCACACATTATGTGCAGAAATTGACACGTGTTTTTTGTCTTTCTACACATTATGTGTAAGAAAACAGCACATTCTTTCTTAGAGTGCAGTACCCCGTTCATCTCTCGTCTATATATAAAAAGAGATGATTTTACTGCTAAAAATATCTTGAAAAACATGCATTCTTGCTGAAAGCAGGTTGGCCTCTCCACAGATCTGACGTGTAATGAACCTGGTGGCTTAGAAAATGTGTCCATGGAGATACACAAGTGTTATACCAAACCGTGGAGTATTACAGGCAAAGCATCTTTATTTAGACATGAAGGTGGTGGACACTCCAGAAAACTTACACAGTGCAACCTAAGTGAAAATACTTAAAATATGTTTGGTTTAGAGTTTTCTTTATTGGCAGCGTTGAGTGACAAATGCAGTAAACAGTATTAATGTAATTTGACTTTATTTTGACCCACGTGCAGTTCTAAAATTGCGTTATGAATACAATAAGGAACAGTGATTTCTACATTTAAAAAAAACAAACAAACAATAAACTTAGACACATGAACAAAGCTTGCAGTGAAGGCAACAAATAGTAGAAAGAACTAGAAAAGAGTAGAAAATATGCACAGCCTGGTGGTACATAAGGCCTCTACAGTAAAACCAGACTAATGGTAAATGTATTCGGGCAGAGTACTGGTGAATACCCGTCAAGAAGAGGCCTGGTTTAAAAAAAAAAAGAAAAAAAATCTTATTTTTCATATTCTGATTCACATTCATTGTTATGTGCATTGACAGAAGACTGTAAAACATGTAAATAAATTTAAAAAAAGAATCTGGGCAAAGACAGAAAAAAAAAAAGATAAAACATAATAAAACAAGTGCAAAATGCTCAATGAAATACAGTCAAGTGTAGTTGTGAATATAATTTGAATTTTAAATGAAGGAAACTATTGACTCAACAACAGGATTTTGAGTCACACGGCAAAAATGATCACAATAGAAATTAAATCACAATCTTTGACCAAATAAATAACAAGCTGCTGTTATGCAATATAATTTTCTCTGCAAACAACAAAATATCCATGAGGTCTTACATTGTATAAAAGCTGCTAACCCTGTAGCTTAGACCTCTACAAACATGTTCTCAAATGCCGTTCAGGCTGTGTTTATAATGTATGCCAAAAACATAAATTGCAAATTTGTACGGTTGATGCCACAAAACGTACATTATTGCATATTAAACAGTGTGGACCAGAATTCTATATTGCAGAGCTAACATAAAATACATACAGAGAATTCTTTATTAATGTAGATTTCAGGTAATGTAAACATGATATACCATTCTAGAAGATCGCAAGTGGAAGACATGCCTGAAAACAGGCCCTAAACAAGCCCTGTTAAACTGTAAAAAATCAAATTAAATAAAAATAATTTCATTTGATTCAACTAGTCACAAATAAATAAATAAACAAATAAATACCTAAAGTAGTATATTTTTGCTGCTCTGACGTCAGGCAGTAAAGATTGTACTAGTCACATAAAAACACAGTGGAATAGTGGAAGTCTATTTGTTGCACTTTTTGCTTCCTCCAATGAAATTCTGTACACTGTACATTAACATACGATGTAAAAAAACAAAACTTGGGAGGTGAGAGCAAATTTACATTACATTATTTACAGTAGATTTTAACATTTTGATAGAGATTTTAAGATGAAAACTACTCGTCTCAAATTATAAGTTAAAGGCAATGTACTTGATTTTTAAAATTTTTGGGGGCAATATTTTCTTGCTCCAGTACAGATATATTGTATAAGCGGCTTTAGGTTAAATGTTGCGTACTGTCTGCATCTAATTATAAACTGCTTTATTGTCAGAAAATCAAGTGGAAGTGCACATTATTAGCATGCTAGTTACTGTTAGCTTTACTGTCATTGGTTTCTCAGAGTTGTGAAAAGTGTTTATGGACCACTGCAAACCCTATGAAATGAACTAGTTCCATTTATAATTATATAAAAATCAGGTACAGCGCCTTTAAATGACCAAGAATCCATCCATCCATTTTCTTCCACTTATCCAGGGCCAGGTTGCGTGGGCAACAGTCTAAGCAGGGACTAATGGACTCCTCCAGGGGGACCCCAAGGCGACTCCAGGCCAGCCAAGAGACTTAGTCCCTCCAGCGTGTCCTGGGTCTACCCCAGGGCCGCCTCCTGGTGCTACATGCCCAGAACAACTCCCGATGGAGGCGTCCAGAAGGCATCCGGAACAGATGCCCGAGCCACTTCAGCAGGCCAATAAAGTTTATTCTCTTCTTTTTAATGTTTTTTTCACGTTAGAAACTCTGTACCAAGTAAATCCCTAACAAAATATGGCATCTAATTCAGACAATATGTGGGAAAATAGCTGAGTTTCTTGACCTGCAAGATTCATCTCCTTTAGTACTGTATTTTAGAATAGCCAGTCTATGTAAAGTTCTGATCTGTACTAACCATTGTGTTTTCCACTGTTATGAGATGCAGACTTGTGATGCCATAATTAATTGAATTTAAATGGCTATATATTTGAAGTAGAATAATAATTTATATCTACATGTATTGTACGTATATAAAACACTTAATAACAGACTTCTTGAGCATTGGCTCTATAAAAGGGTGTGTGTTTATGGCTGCCTGTTATATATTATCCACACAATAAAAATTATATTTTTTAAGGAATAGCAAATAAAAAAAATAAAAAAAATCTTGCATCATCATGTAGTTTTGGTGAGTTTGTTTACTCACAAAATATTATTGAATGAAAATAGGTATTTATTGATGAACATAAGAGAGGTTCACGTAATATCTTATTTGTTTTAATGTCTCTGAGAGTGCATTTGATTGGTATATATTTTGAAAGCAATAAAAAAGTTGTATACTTATCTCCTATGTTTAGTTTTTGACAAATGTCTCTTCAAAGCAGTCCTTATATTTCATGTTGGACAGTGTTAGTGACCCCATGTCCTATAATGGTAGACTCTGATCTTCCACAGACACAGTATACAGACTGCATGTACTGGCTCCATCTCTCTCTGGAGGTCTGCGGGAGATGGAGGTTCTGTGTTTTCTGACCCCGTGGGGCTTACTCCAGCCCGAAGGTGCTGGTCTCCTCCACAGCCGTCAGCAGCTTCTCGTACAGCATGGAGTAGGAGGGGTAGGGAGGCAGGTCCAGGCGGTTAAAACACGTGTGCGCCCTGAGAAACGAGACGCACAGGTGCAAGTCAGTATTTCACACTCATTTAAATTTGTGTGGACATGTGTTATTAAACTTGAAACATGTGCTCCTACTGCTTTAAAATAGGGATGCGCCATTACAATATTGGTATCGACTCAGTAGTCAATTGAAGGATAAATAACAGTTACATAACACAATTGGATCTCTTGTGTAATATGTTAACTGTGTTTTAAAGGTCCCATGACATGGTACTTCTTGATGCTTTTATATGGTGCCTTAATGGTTCCCTAATACTGTAAATGAATCCTTCTTCAAAATCAACATTCAGTGCATGAGAAAGACACATGTACAGAGTCAGAGTCAGAATCTCTCTGTCTGAACAACTCGTACTGGGCCTTGTTGCTTGAATGCAAATGAGAAGGACACACACACAGGGTTAGAGGAGTGGGTGGGCCCCCTCCCACCCACTCCTCTGTGCCGCTGGGAGACGGCGCACAGCGCTTCCGCGTTTTCAGTGCGATGGAAGAAAGGAGAGGCATTTCAATGAAAAAAAACACATTTTCACAGAAAATAAAATTAAACCACTGCTGTTTCAGAGGTCCAGAGGGTCGGGTAAAGGACTTCGGGTAAAGGAAACACTCGCAGGTGCCTCCAGGCAAATAAAAAAACGCATTTCGCATTGCGTAGCTCCTTCGCGGTCCAAACTCTCTGGGCGTGATTTCCAGACACAGGGGGTGGACATCCAGACGGGGGTGGAACTGAATTTGCATTTCTTTTTTCGATCTGACGTCACATAGTTGCCTTGTTCAGAATCGCCCGTTTGAGCTGTGGTTTTTTTTGAAAGCAGAAAAGGGCCGCAAATGCTCAGTTTAGACATTTCGCAACTTTTAGCCATTGGGGGGGGGGCCCTAAACAGGGTAGGGGAGCTCACATTAACGTTCAAAAACCTCAGAAAGTGAAAATTTCATGCCATGGGACCTTTAAGGTAATAAGTGCCATTTTCTGTCCCTACTCTCAGTTAATATTGGTTATCGGCAGATAAGTACTCATGTCAGTATCATAAGTGAAGCTGTAAGTGAGTTGGAATCTGGGCTGCCATTAGCTGTCATATACTGAGGGGACATTCTAGTATAGAGTCCTTTAAGGGTTACAAACTGTGGCAACCCAAGACGAGGAGTTTTCTCAGTGGAAAATCAGCTTGAGAATCAAATCACAGATTAACAACAAACATTTAAATCATGTAAAATGTTTTTTAGAATTGTGAGTAAATCATTGTTATAAGTAAAATGAATATATGGCCATGTTTACTTATCTGGGAACTTATATAAAACTATATCTTACAAATTATTTAGATAATATGATCCATTTGGTAAGCCATAAATTAGACATTTGCATCACTATATTCAAAAGCTTAGCCCTGAGTCAGCACTACATGGCTAACAATGGGAATGTGAACAAGGAGGGGATTTCAACGGCAGCTTCAGCGTATTGGGGATAAACTTGCATAATAGTATAATGGAAATGCATCTTCTAGAAAACACACTCTGTCCAGACGAGCTTTTGAAAATTTCATTAGTCTTGCTTGTGTGCGTCAGACCTGGGTAGTGATGTGATCTTGCCCCACTTCTCGATACAGAAGCGCCTCAGACCGTTGGACCCCCGCAGAGCAGCGAAGCCTTCATAGGGCACACTAGATGTTCCAGTGACAAACTGTAGGAGGCGCAGTCTCTGCTCGTTGTTGAATCTCTCCACAGCCGCCCAGAACCAGCGCATTACTATGTGGCCGTCATGATAGCCTGTCAGGGACACACACAAAAAAGGAACTGGGTTTATCTGGAACACTTCATTTGAGTTTAATACTGACAAGGCGGCAAGTTTGTTCTTTTTAGGCACTATTCTAATAAGTCAAAAGATCTGGGAATAATAGAGATGGGTCATAGTTACTTGAGTCATTCTGTAATGCATTCTTGAGTATAATGCTTGGTTACTTTTTCCACTAGGTATGGCACTCAAAAATGGTACTCTTTGTCAATATATTACTTATATTTTCAGATTTTGAATGGTTAGTTCTTATAAAAATACTAGAATTAGGGTACAGTCTTTTAAGTAAGACATACAGTTACTAAGTACTTGGGTAAAAAGTTTAATCAAATATTACGTTAACAATGCTTTAAGACAAGAAAGGTACAAAACCTTTATGTCATGCAGTGCGTATATTACATTTACATACATTACAACATACCTCCTCTATACTCAGTGTTATTCCTCCAGTCGTTGAGGTCGATCTCCACTCTCCCGGCGATCACCAGCTCCAGCTCCCGAGCATCGAACACAGACACCAGCCTGGAGTCCACCACCTGAGGGACACACAGCCTTCAGAACAGCTCCTCGTGCTTTTGATTTTACGGTAGGAAGAGCCGTGTGCTGCCTGACCTCATAGAAGCCCCTGATGAGCGCCTCTGTCTGCTGGACCACTCCTCGCTCCACTCGCCACTTGGTCATTCTCTCGATGTAATCCTTCTTGTTCTTCTCTGTCACTTGGATGTTTGCTCCTCCAGACTTCAGCTCTCTCTCAGTTACCTGTTGGGACATAGAGATGTTTTGTTATTATTAGTATTAATTGTTAATAATTAATACTTATAATAATTATAATTATACTTTTAATTATATTAAAAAATTATACTTTTAATAATTATACTTTTTCCAACCACTGAATGCAATTTGCCTATTTATGGGTGCCTGTCAAGATCTAGTTTGATATTAAAGCATTAATACAAATGGCTCTGTAATCTTGATCTGAAATGGCCCCATTGAAATTGTTCATGAAGAGACAATTAACATCCTGCAACAATAAAATACAGTTTTTATCTAAATAAAAGTATATCAACCATTTTTACTCTTGCTACTTGATAAAAACTGAGCATAATTTGTTTATCTTCATATTTAACAATATAAGCTATGCCTTTATCAGTCCCACAGTGGGGAAATTCCATTTCTGCATTTAACCCATCCTGTTATTAGAAGCAGTGAGCAGCACATTACTGCGCCCGGGGAAAATATGCCTGTACAATTACAGTTAGCTAATGTTCTGTAATGATGATTTCTCAAAGACTTGTTAAATGTGACCTGTCCAAAGACTTCCTCATTGACAGTGAAGGTGAGCTCCAAGATGTTGGTGATGTCATTGTCTTTGACCCACTGCAGAGACTGGTGGAACTCCTCATCCAGGTATTCCAGGTCAGACAGGTCGGTGGGTCTAAACAACCACAGGAACAAAGCAACTCAAATCAGAAGCTTTTCCCTCTTAAAAACATACCAGGTTTATTTTATATACTGCATATCATTTACCCATGGCGTAATCCTGCATATTTAAGATCTTTTCTTAGATTTCACAATACTTGGTCACCCTACATGATGTCATCAAGTAGTAGCCCAGAAGATGCTTTTTTGTGTTCATTGTCCAAATTCTTACACTACCAGACTCGTATACAAGGTTGCATCTAAAATTTTACAGAAGCAGTTTTGTTTTTGGCCTCACTGACACAGTAGTTTAAAGGGGTACTAATTAGGTTGGTTAACCCTGTTAACCACATAAGACCAGTAGGTGCTCCCTTAGTGTTACTGCTGTCTGTGTGTACAAGCTTTGGTCTGACAGAAGACCAGATACTGAATTAAGATTGTAGCTTTAAGGCCCCAAAAATGCATCATTTGTAAAAAACATTGTAGGGAAAGAAACTCAAATTTTCTATGCCTAAAAATGTCACTCACAGTCTTAGAAGAGCCTTGTAAAACGGACGTGTGAAGAAAGCATCCAGCAGGTACTGATGGATCAACGCCAGACCCAGGATACGTCCACAGAATCGGAACCTGTAGTGAGTTCAACAGATGTGTGAACTAGTGTGGGGGGAACTACGTGAGGGACTACGTGTGGGTAATACCATTCCAGGTGGTTCTCAACAAACGCAGACATGGGGCTGATCTGAACAGTGTACGTGTCATTGGCTGAGTATTCGAACAGGCCGTAGTAAGGGTTAAACAGCTCCTGAGACAATAAGAAGAAGAACTCTCTGGAGGGACCACTGTAGTCCAACCTGAGAACAAGACAGTGCATAGAGATCAGGAGTGATTGGTTAATTAATGTTTAATGACACTTCAGATAAACTAGTAAAAGCACACTGAGTTAGGGATGGGTGCTATATTGTATGACAATAATATTAAAATTGTTAAAATTAAAATATTGAGTTCACCCATGACAATTCAAACTCCGTGGAAAAAATAAAAACAACCGTGTGACCATTGAAACATTAATACGAAGTACCATTTCTGCTATTTTGTCATCAGTTTAGAATCTAAACTTAGTTATGTGCACATTTAGAAATGTTCTTGATTTGACTTGATTTTTGTTTTTGGGAGACTAAAAAAACAAAAAAAATATAATTTATGTCAATAGTAACCCCCTACACTGAGAAGACTAAACACTGAATTACATACCCTTCCTCTCCATGAAAGGTGACGTAGAGTTTGCTCCTCTGTAATTCTTTGCGAGAATAGGCCATGATCTGGTTGAACGTCCCCTCCAAAAGGTGCTCTCGTCTGATAAGTAATCTACATAGAAACATTGTAGTACATAGTATTATTATATTGTGATAAAAAGGTGTTTAAAAAGGTGTTTGAGGTGATCGAGTGCATGAATGTGTGTTGAACTGACTTGATCTTGCCCGGTCCCTGGCCGTAGCCTTTAGCTTCTAACTTCCTGTAGAAATTTCGGAGTTTGGCTTCAAAGTCTCTGCGGTACGGAGCAGGCGCCCTGGCTCTCTGCGGCCCTACACCACACAACAGAAGCACAGTTAACAAGATTGTGCAGGTTTTAGATTTTGCAAATAAACTTGTTGTGTGTGTAGACAAAAACAGACATAAAAACTCAAACTGCCAACTTTCTTTCTTCAAGTAGTAATGAATAATGGATTGTCTTCATTCATGTCACCTTCCAAAAAACACAAAAAATCCTCATAATCAATTAGAAATATCTTAATTGTCAAAAAGCTGATCTCAAAATACTGATAAATGTTATTTGTTTATTAAGAACAGAGCATTCATTCGGAATGAAAGCATGGGAAAAACAAGTTCTGCTCTAGTTAATCTAAATGGTAAAATTCAGTATTCAATGAAAGAAAAAAGCAGCTTGAATAAAGACAATGATCATCGTGCTTTCTGACAAACCCACGTTATAAAAGCTTTTATTAATTACACATATATTTAAGTTCAGCCTCTCCTGAATGTCACAATCAATCGCATTAGTGCTCTCAAAGTGACTGCTGCCCAGAACTGTGTCAATCAACCAATGTCTTTCCCTTGTGCCTCTGCTTAAGTTTGCTACTTACCAAAATGCTCTAACAAGGACAAACTGGACTTTCATTTAGTGGCATCAATCAAAAAACAATATCTTTTTCATTTTTTCCCCAAATTGTAATAAAATGCACAAACCTGGAGAGTTCTGTGGGGACGAGCCAGGAGAACAGCGTGGTGAAAAGCTAAAACCAGGATGGATTGGATGAGGGGACACATAAGACATCACCTCATCCTCAAATAAACTGCAACAGTACACCAAATATCACCATTAAGGACCCAAGCAGTGTAGAAAAAATAAAATAAAATCAATTACAAAGTGCCTGTTTTTCCTTCCAGTCACTGCTGTGTTTTTACCTGAGAAGAATGACCAGGTCTGCATCACATGACAGCTTCTCCACCGCTGCCGTGCCTTCTGTGCGGATATAGTGGATCTTCTCTCTGTCAGGAAAAAGCGTTTATTCCAATTGATCATATTTACAGTAAAGAATGGTGTTGTAGTGTTTAATACAGTGGTACCTCACCTTACGAATGACCCAACAAACGAAAATTTCAAGTTACAAAACGCCTTCACGGTAAATTTTGGTCTCTAGATACGAAAGAAAATTCAAGTTACGAAACGCGAAATCTCAAAAATTCAAATAATGTGCGCTCAGCCACACACATTATACGCTTTTCTCAGACTGAATTTAAACTTTTCTCACATTTGTCTCTCGTTTAAACACTCAAACTTTCATAGATTTTCAACAAAATTATTAATAGTGAAGTGTGGGGGGAAGGGGGAGGGGGGAGAAAACTGTGCGCGGACACGTGTGATAGCGCAGCATGACCCGGTGCGGGGCTGCCAGCAGGTCTAGACCTGGACTAAACCAGGACTGGACCAGGACTAAACCTGGACTAAACCAGGACTAGACCAGGTGGATTAAAGCGCCGCGCGCGGGTCTATTTCCTGATTTTGTTTCGAGTCACGGCTGAGGCGAGCAGCGAGGGGGACCGCACGCAGTCTGAGCGCATGAACAAATGCATGCAAGAGCCGCGGTGGTCTAGACCTGGTCTAGAGGAGGCACGGTTTGAGCACGGGTCTCGTTCATGCGCTCAGACTGCGTGCGGTCCCCCTCGCTGCTCGCCTCAGCCGTGACTCGAAATGAAACCAGGAAATAGACCCGCACGCGGCGCTTTAATCCACCTGGTCTAGTCCTGGTTTAGTCCAGGTTTAGTCCTGGGTCTACAGTCTCTACACAGAACACAATGTTACACTATAAAAAAAAAAAACTTGGATCGGGGCCTTGGAACGAATCAGGCTTTTTCCATTGAAATAGCTACTCAACTTACGAAAAATTCACGTTACGAAACCACTTCTGGAACAAATTCATTTCGTAAGGTGAGGTACCACTGTATTAGATCTGAGAGGTACCTGAGAGTGTGGTTTGTGCTCAGACTTGGCTGGCGATCCTGCAGCATGTCAAATATGTTTGGTTGTCGGAGGAAAGCCACAATCTTGTCGTTGTACGCTGTGAAAAAAACAACAAACTTCTATTATTAACTTTCTGGAGGGTACACCACCCGCTTGTCTCCATGGTGATGTGATTGCTTTTGGCTGGAATGTTCCACAATCGATCCTGACTTTATTCAGTTGCAGGTGATTTTATTGTTCAAACACCTTGGAAAAACATGCATTCTTACAATGAATGCCGTCGCCTCAGACCTGATGTGCAGCTTGGTCTGGTGGTGTCATTTGATTGTCTAGAGATAGTTTAATGCCAATGTGTGGGACATTCCAGGCAAAAACAATAACATCTCCATGGAGACAAGCTGGTGGTAGACCCTGTAAAAGCTCCACAGTGTACCACTAAAACTGATTTATTTGGCATATTAGAGTTGTATAACACGCACAAGGAGGGGACATTTGTTGATCTAAGTGCTGGTTG
Source organism: Paratrypauchen microcephalus (assembly GCA_036785185.1). Lineage (NCBI taxonomy): Eukaryota > Metazoa > Chordata > Actinopteri > Gobiiformes > Gobiidae > Paratrypauchen > Paratrypauchen microcephalus. Next base: position 6,611,903 of record JAVJIX010000040.1, on the reverse strand, counting down.
CGTATTGCAGCGATCAGCATGTTGGCCGGTCTGGCCATCAGAGAAGCCCCACGGTTTCTGGACACTTCTGATGCCTGCAAGCACACATCACACCATGAATAAAGGCTGAAATAAGGGTTGAAATAATTACGTTTGAATAGGGATGAGTCTGTACCTCTCCAGCACTGTAGCTGCGCAGCCTCTGAAGATGTTGTTTGTGAGCAAGGTAACCAGGAAGGCGGCCATTTTGTAGAGGGATTCGAGGGTCGATAAAGGTGGTAGCACGACTGTTATGATCTACAAAGAAGGACTAAAAGAAAGAAGTTGAAAGTTACATAATGTAGAGAGACCCATTCAGTCTCCTTGTCCATGACTGAACACTGAATAGCTGAAATGCCTGCCAGGACAGTTCAGTGTAATCCTCACTGACTACCAGAGCTCTGCTGCTGTTGAAAGCACTGACTGACAAATGATATCTCACATGAAATTCAGTTGCTATTCCCTTTTCTCTTTGTGTGCATTATTGCATGGATATGCTTAAATAAACAAAACAAAGCTCAAGAAAACCTTTGGTATTATAGTGTCATTTTTACAAGAGAGTTCTGCTGCTCATTTTGAATTCATAGACCAGCACTTCACATAGTCTGAAGTGCATCAGTCAGGTTTCAGAACATGATTCACTTAGTCAAATCTAATAAGCGTGAATGATACAATTCTGATATTTCTCCTCATAACACTAAAAATTGACTACCACTGGGCACTACCAGGACTGGTTGCCTACCTTGCCCTGAGGGTCTGTCTTGATTTCCCAACCCCGTGGCAGCTCGAGTTGGGTATCTGCAAACTTATTGAGGAACACCACCAAGTCTCTGTTGTGTTGATACCGCTCAAAGTTTCTGGCATCACGACGGACCTTTAAGATCATGTGTTTGACACAGCTACTGCCGGTGAACATCCGGTAGGCTGCCTGTCACACAAGAAAGAGAAGCGTATGTAAGGATATAGAACACATACAATAGTACACACACAGAATATAAAATATTAAGTAAAGAATTTTTGAAATCATTATATCAGTGTCAATCCTATGACTCACATAGTTACTGTGCAACACGGTGAAGAACTCCGGATGTGTGATGAACTTGACAGCAGGTGACTGGAGGAGATGGCTGAGTTTGGTGTTACTGGATTGAGAGCCTGGCCCTGCACAGGTCAGAGGGGTCAGGACATGGAACACTTACATGTTACAGTATATGGGAGAGTGACACAGTATAAAACAGACGCAAGTTTCAAGAAATGTGCTTTTCTGTTGTTTACAATGTATATATAATATGTATATGATGATTGTTTCTGTCTTGACACAAACTCGAAATAAATACGAATTTTGGTCTGTTATCTATTGCATTCAAAATGTGTCATGACAGTATTAGGACCATATCTGCTGCCTTAGGTGCACTGGACCAGCAAGTTTCCTGATGGGACACTGTTTCACTCAGCGCTCATAGACCATACGCACCTGTTGGAGTCCACTCTGCCTGTGTATCAGAGCTGCCTGTACGCTCTGGCCGTGAGCTCTCCCCCTCATCCTCTGTGGCCATTGTCCTCTGGATACTTTCATATCTGTGTCAACAATGATGTTATTCATGTTTAGAGGAAATGCAGAGGTAGACTAAAACAGTATTTTTAAGTATGATCATTATTTGGTAATGATTGCAAATCATTTTAGTCATTTTTGTGTAATTATTTCCAATCTAAAATGGAATGATGTTGATATGACTGAACATGTGTTGACCTGCGGTTGAGCTGCTCCATCTGCTGGGTGGAGCCGGAGCGGGGCAGGCCATGGCCACACTTGGTGCCGCACTCGCTGTGGTTGGGCCGGTGCCAGGTGGTGGTCCGGTGCACATGGTCTACATAGAACACTCTGCCATGGCTGTCCACGCGGGCCTCCCAGTCTGCAGCACATACAGCATTAGTTTAGGTTCAGATTAGTTTATCACATAACTTCACAATGCTGAAAAGTGAGAATTCAATGGTAAAATTTGTTGTTTAACTGTCAAAGAGATCCTGGTTTAAAGGGATATGCCACCCCCAGGTCAAACTTGGGCATCTCCCCACAGTCCAGAGACTAAAATAAGTGGTGGAAAGCGATTTTCTGGTCACCCAGCCATTGTCCAGGTCTGTCAGCACTGACCGCCGCGGTATCTGCAGCTACTCCGCGTTAGACTGGAGTCTAACGTCGCCAGAGAAAGATTTTGGCCAAAAGGAATTAATTTGCTCGATGCTTTTCCCAATTACTTTCTGTGTAGTGCGCATTCATATCGAGTGCAAATAAATGTGCAAATCAACACGGAGAGCTTGACTTGGTCATTTTGGGTGGGAACTATTTTTCAGTGTGGAAAAAGAAAGCCGAAGCACACACCACGCTGACAGGGGAATCCCTGTTACGCAGCAGGAAGGGAGTTCCCCTGTTACGCAGCGTGGTGCGTGCTTCGGCTGTCTTTTTCCGCACGGAAAAGCATCGAGCAAATTAATTCCTTTTGGCCGAAATCTTTCTCTGGCGGCGTTAGACTAGACGTTAGACTAGATACCGCGGCGGTCAGTGCTGACAGACCTGGACAATGGCTGGGTGACCAGAAAAACGCTTTCCACCACTTATTTTAGTCTCTGGACTGTGGGGAGATGCCCAAGTTTGACCTGGGGGTGGCATATCCCTTTAAGGGTAATATCTCATTGTGCCTACTCACATAAAACAAAAACTGCCCCAAAGTTCTATGCCTTCTCTATCAGCTCAAGAGAACTATATCTTCAAAGAGTGGTAGTAGTGACATTAATCACAAGGCGTGTTTGTTACAAGGACTTTGTGCCATAAGTTTAATATGGCAAACTAGTGGATTTTTCATATTTCTTTTAAAATCTGTTAATTATTTCCAATTATGTTATCTTGGCCCCTTAACATTAATTTCTAGAATATACATAAACATACAGTACACAGTACACGTTTTCATATTTAGAAATACACTTGAATATATAGGCTGTTTCCCTTCCCATGAATAATGTGATGAGAATGAATGCAAACAGAAAAGTAACAGCATTAGTGTGAGAAAGCAGTGGACTCCGGGGTAAGACTGGAGACAGGGGCTTACTTGGAGGTAAGGCAGTGTCATTGGCAGGAGATAAATGGTTTAGCTCATGGCTGGGTCTCAGGACTGGAAGATGGCACAGAGGAGAGATGGAGTCTGAGCCTACAGGACATACACCAGAGATATGGGATGTGATGTTATGACTATAAGGGATGGACAGAGGCAGAATGATTGAAAAAATGGTTAGTTAATGATGAGTTAATTTCAGACAGCGAAAAATAGACTGAAAGTTGATGGAGAAATAGCACAGCCAAGAGGGTCAGAGAAAATGTTGCCATGGACGAAACAAGATTTGAGAATGTTGTAAATTACTAACATTATCAAACCAACTAAATGACTGATGACAAGCAGATGTGGTAGGTAATTTAGGCAATCAGTCTATGAGAAATCTACAATCTACAATGCTATAATTCCATATTGCCCAAACATCTAGTAAACAAGAGACCAGTTGTTCTTGTTTATTTTTTTCTTCTTCCAGTGATGCGTGACATTGTGAGCAATAATATTCATCTGATATGGACGGACCATGCATTTCCCTGATTGGCTAATCTATCTCTCAATCACACTCATATGAACTCAGGGAGATTTAATGGTGACCAGACTCGCATCTTTGTAAAGCACTCTGACCAGAAGTGAAGAAGCAGCTTGGATGAGATGCAAAACCTATTCGACCAAATAAACTTTTGTCCAGTTGGCAAATCGAATTTCTCCTTTTGCCATCTTTGTAAAATATTATCAGTGTGTATTCTGGAACAGGAACCTAGATACAAGGTTTTGCCAGCAACTTAACAAGGCCATGGCACACTTGATATTCCTGACGGGACAATCAAGTTAGAAAAAGTAAAACAAGCTTGCCTGTTGAATTTGAATTTGATTAAATCCCTTAGAGAGATGAAAAACAATTATGGTGCTAAATAACCGCAAGATATTGAAAATGGAGAAGATGGTTGGCTGAAGCAGTGTTTCCCCAACCAGGGGTACAAGTACCCTTAGGGGTACGCGAGCACACTGCAGGGGGTACTCAGCAGTGTCGCTGCCAGGCACAGGGGGAGATATTTTTGAAATTTTTAATTCTAATTTGAGTAAATTTGAGTTAAAGAAAAGAGAAAATGCCTGAGAATAAAATTTTCAAATTAAGGAGATAAAATAAAATGATTTTCATTTAATAATCTGTTGTGTCACGTTCTACTTTTGGAGAATTATCAACACATATGAGTGAGGGGGTACTCGAGGTATGACAAAAAGTTTCAGGGGGTACACAAGACAAAAAAGGTTGGGAAACACTGATCTAGTATGCATGTACCATTACCAATATACTTGATAAAGATACTCACCTATGCCATGGCGCTCACTAGGACCTGGGACCCCTGGGACACTGCACACTCCTGTCTCTCCTTGATGAGTCTCCTTCTGGGTGAGAGGACGTCCTGCTCCTCCCTCCTGCCCTTCATCCAGAGTTGACCCAAAGGCGCTGTTCTCCTCATCCTCCTCGTCCTGGGAGGAGAACACGGTGCTGCCAGAGAGCCGGTTACTGTCTGCAGAGGAGAGGCGTGCATGGTCCCTGCTCTCATATATCGAGTGGCTCTGGGCTGAGGTGCTGTAGCAGGAGGTACTGTAACAGGAGGTGCTGTAGCAAGACGTGTCACAGAACTCACAGTCGTGCTCACCCCCTCCTCTGGAGCTGCCCCCGGGACCACCCTGCTCCTCCTCACTGTACGAGGAGGACCCGGGCGGCCTCCTCCCCTCACCGCGCTCCAGTAGGTGGTTCAGCTCGGACAGGCGCTCGATGGACAGGCTGCGGGGGAGAGTGCGCCGACAGCACCTGCCCGAACACTCTATGACCTGCAAAACACCACATGTACAAAGGCATTACTGTGTAGATATAGTGCACTTATTGTTTCATTAATGTGCTGTATGAGTTATGTACAGTGAATTGTAATTATGTAACCACTGCTATGGATGAGCGATTGTTGTAGAATAAATTGAAGTAGCCCGAGACTTGTAAGAAAACACATGAGACTGGAATTGTAATGCAGGAGAAGTCTATTTGCCATCATATAGGGACCCAGAGATATGAACACTCAAGGCTATGCTTCCAATATAGGGAGTATTGTAACGCTGAAGAGGTAGGCTAAGATAACAAGGAATGAGCACAGCACAGAAATGCAATGTGATATGCCAAAAAAATCACAATATTCTCAGGCCATTATCTCAATTTTCATAAACACACAGTACACAGTGAATAAATGGTCACTATAGCCATCTGCTTACTGCTTCTTCTGAGTTCATACTGCTTTGTGATTGGTTAAATTGTTCTGCCACTCACTCAGAGCATGACAGATGCCAACCAATAGGAGGAAGGCATGGAGAAGTGTGTCTGTGTTAGAGCCTAGAGGTGAATTAAACAGATGACTTCACCAAAATATCACATTGTCAAAGATGAAGATGAGATCACAGTTTGATTTTTAACATCATATCGCAGAGCCCTAACCATGACTGCTTCCAATGACTTAGCAGAGACAGTCTTACCTGTGAGGGGGACTGTGTGGCTTCATCCTCCTCTTCCTCCGGCGCCTCCTCCGTGAGTTTAGGTGTCTGGGGCTCTGAAGACGTGTTTGGACTCTCTCCCTCCTGGGGTTCCTCTAGGCTGGACGCTTGAGCTGAGGGCAGGCTGTGGAGCAGATGGTGTATCCGAATGTAGTGGGACCTGGGTGTCTCTGGCTCACCGCATGCAGACGCTATCACTGTCTCCAGTTCAGAAACTGGTAGAGAGCAGGGGCGGGTCTTGCGTCCTGAAGGAGCATGGGAGTTGTAGTTTGAGAAGAGGGACTGGCAGCCACAGGGGGCAGGGCTCGGTTCTCCATTACTCACTGCCTGGGATGTCACCAGTGATGTCTCGACATTTGTATCATGGGTGGGGTCAAATTTATTGGTGTTTTCTGATTCTATAGTTAAAACTTTATCGTTAGTTGTTTCTTCTAATGGTTCAATCTTTGTTTCATTCTCAGTATCTTTGGGACCCATTGTCACCTGCTCCTCATCTATGGGCTGCTCTGGTAACTGCTGACCCGCATCAATAATGTTTGATTCTTCAGCCTGGACCTCATTGTTCTCAGTACCATTCGTAACTTCTTCTACCGTCAGTTCCTTGTCCTGCTCTGAGCTATCAGATTGTGCAGGGAGTGTCTCAGCTGGGGGGGCAGTGAGCTCTGGTGGACAGGGGTCTTTAGGACTATCACCGGGGAGATCCATGATGTCTGGTCCAACACTGACAGCGTCCTCTTCAGGATTGTTGTGGTTAGTGTCTTCTGCATTGGCTTCAGGCACTGGTACTTCAATGACAAGTGATAAATCCTCATCATCTGTAAACACAAAGTCATGAGATTACAAATTGAAACATAAGTAATACTGATATAAGCCAGTGTGCCAAGTGTTTAAGAAAATTTAGGCATAAACATCTGATAAAATAATGGACTAAGCACTGCAGGAGACAGATGATGTAGTGATCTTTGGGAAAAAGCTACTCTCATAATGACTTGCTGGAATCTAAGGAACTTACTTTTGCACAAAATGACAACTTGGATACATCTTTCTTAAATTAAATAATTAGTAACAAAATACTTTGTTCTAGTTTCTGTGCAACCGTGATCAAAGTCAAAGTCAGCTTTATTGTCAATTTGCCATATGTGTTCGACATACAGTGAAGACAAAATCTAAAAGTAGTGCAAAGAATAAATAAATACCTATGTGATAAATAAATACCTATATGATGCAGTGTTTATTGCAGTATTGAAGTAAAAAATATAGACTGCAAAATTTAATTGAAATACCTGGGTGAATAGATGAAGTCAACTCAAAGCGGAACTGCAGCTGTCCACAAACATGATCTGTGGGCAACCGCCGACCTAAAGTGTAACTCACAACACGGTCACTGCAAAAACAGTCACAAAAAAGTTCATTAACAACTATCAACATGAGATTAAATTGAACTAATCTTAATCACACCTAGGACTTGCAAGAGCAGATAAGATTTCAGATGATTGAAAGGACGGAACAAAAGCTAAAAATAATTTTACCCAATGGCATGTTTTTCCAGTAGCCTCTGAACGGGGATAGATAGCTTTCCAAGGAACCGTTTGATGATTGGTCGACTTTTGGCAAATTTGTCCTTAACTTCTATTTCCAGGACATCAGTGGGAAGAGATACAAAGCTGAACCTCTACAGACAGAAATATACAGAGTTTAAATAAATAAATAATCATATCAGCCGCCATGTTTGTTGTTGATATTGGTGTATATTGTATATTACCTCTGCAGTCCACTGAGGGTTGACGGTGTTGCAGGCCACTCCGGAGCGCTTCTCCTGCCCGTGGTGAGGCAGCGAAGGGAAGATGCTGTGTTTGCCCGGCTGAATGCACAGTTTCAGGTATGGGTCCGGGTTAAAAAACATCCCCTTCTTTATCCCCACAGCCTGGATGTCTTTAAAAAGTATACAAAAAATGTTTAGAAGCCATAGTTTGAGTTTTAGAGATTGATCAGTATGTTTCTTTAATGACCAATTGTTCAGAATCCAGAGCAATCGATGCGTGGTAAGCTCTGCCGATATTTTGTGGCAGATATCTAGGGCTGATTTTGATTATTTTCTCATAATTATCTTATATGAATATCCATGATATTGTTTGACCACAAACTCTATAAGAGCTGTGTATTTTGTATACTACCTTTTTGTAGTTAAGTGTACAAGTAAGGCTTTATGCATTCTTTACGCTGGTTCAAAATGAAATCCAATCCAAATGTACTTATTTATCTAGCATATACAGTTTCCAAAATGTGGCAAAGAGACTACAAAACTATGAAAACACCATGAATGAATAAATGTTAAATTGGTCTAGCTAATCCTAAAAATAGTAAAACCAGTACAATCAAATAAAAGCCAAACCATAAAATAGCAATAAATAAGTAAAACCTATTTTAAAAAATATAATGAACCACTCTTTTGTAATTCTTAAATATTCTTCTTCTCTAAAAACTGATATAAAACAGGGTAAATTAAGTTATTATTGTCACACAAAAACTGGACTGAAAGCACAGGCTGGGCAAACAAGAGACGGGGGAGGGAATCAACACAACAATATAAAAGACTGGCTCCAGTGAAGTGAAAAAGAAAGACTGAAGAACAGGGAAATCTAGAGCTGTAGTGAACATCTCTCACGTAATCCTATAAAATACAGCATAAATGAAATCTGTACATTCAAATGGTCAGATTATAACTACATTAGACCTGTAAACCTGCTTATGTAAGTTGGTTGGAGTATGAAATATGAGAACTATAAAACAGATCCATCAAGAACCAACTACGACAAGTATAAAGTGTTACCTGAGAGAGTGAAGCTGATGAGTCTCCTCCTGCCCTGTTCAGTGTTTACTTCTGGGCTCACAACTGTCTTTGACACCTGCAATCACAATGACTCATTATTCAAATGAATTTAGGTGAGAAGCTTATTCAGAATGAAAAAGTAACATGGGAAATCACCCAAATGGCTGTCTCTTCAATTGATACCTGATACCTAATAATATACATTTTATTCCGAAGCGCAAAATGCTCTGTTCCACCTTGTGATGTCATGAACTGGTAGTATGTTCTACTCTAACACTGGTAAATTTTCCTATTGACATTACATTGATACAGGAAATTAATCACAAACCTCGCAGATATTAAACAATGATATCCATTATAAGCTTTGTATTTTTGGACTGCAACAATGTACTGAAATAAAGCATACTGTAGAAGTGCTGCTCTTGATGGTGACACTGGGGGTGGTTGCTCTCAAAGCTCCACTGACTCCATGGTAATACCTGAAGCACACCTGAGTCTCAGCTGAGGAAACACAGGACACAAATGAGAACAGCTATTCGCTAGACAGAGTACAGGATACACAACTAACAATACTGTTATTATAAGGAAAATGAGCTTATTTCTAAAGTTTTTCCTCTTCATGTGTGATGTGTCCTTAATAACAGCTACACAGAAACCCCAGTTATATCTTATTGTTTGATTATATTAACCTTCTAAGTTGTTAAATCAGTACAAATGCAGTGATTCTTTCTTGTGCTACATGTGTAATTGAATCATAATTAAACTTACCATTAGGAAAGGGAATGGTTGTGTCAAATTTCCACACAATCTGTCCTTTTTGGGAACCATTGATTCCTCTGCTTTTGTAATCCAGGAAGTTTTCAGAGGAAGTTTCATCTGGAAAAAGAAGAGTGCAGTAAGGCATGACTTTAATTATTCATACTATTTAAAATTACATTCATTTTGACAATAAAGATCCAGCGAGTTTGATTTATTTTGCCCTGTGTGTAATATTCAACAGTGTAGGATTACATTTCTCCATGGTTACAAACAGTTGGCAGTGCTATGTTCAACAAATCAGATCTGTGGAAAGGTGAGACAGCACATGTTTTGAGCATATTTTTGCTAATAAAATACATAATAAAATTAAATATGCATTAATGTAATGCCATACTGTGGATCATTCCAAACAAAGCAATAACATCTCCACCAGAAACACTGGTACAACTTTAATATTTATTTTATAAGGTTAAGCATGAATTCAATCCAAACCATGCCACCTTATTCAAAAAGAATTACTATAAAATCAACAACCACACAACTTATTTATTACCAAGGAGATACATTCCAATCCAGTCCCCAGCGTCCACATCCTCCTTGATGTCCCAGGAAATGACCAGATCTTGGGACTGTCCTATGGTGTAGTGAGAGGCGCTTGCTGTGAGAGTGGAGCGGGCGTCGGGGGAAACCAGGTCGGTGTCACTGGTGGAGCGGGACAGACCCAGCAGGAGGGAGTTGGAGACGGCGTAGGTCTCTGGGCTGAAGCTGAGGCGGACCACATCCTTGGAGCGCTGCTGGGCCTGGCTACTGCGCGAGGGGGAGGCCATGGACGCCAGGCTCAAAAAGCAGTTCTGGTGCAGGTTCTACAAAATAGAGCAACCTTCAGGGTACCGTTTTATAATAACGACACATACATTTGTCTTAACCACAAATACTGAACAAATACTTCATAATTAACAAATTGTTTCAGGCTTAGTAATAACTTAACGGGTTAGATTTAGAATTTAGAATTAGAGAATTAATTAAGCAGTTACAAAGTCTGAATGATTCTTAATAAATGATTTGTTCATTAAGTGTTAATTAAGTGTAGTTTTACAAAGTGTTCACTTTCTGAGTAAGGATAGCTAAAATAACAATGAAATTATGTGAATTATATCATCATCAAAATTTTGCCTCTAGCAGCTTTTTAAAAAATCTTTTATTACTTAAGTTACATATTTTAAAACCACAATAACATTCGCAAAGTACTCAGAAGACACACTGGGGGATGTGGGCACGGGAACAAACACTACTGGGTATAAGGGCTGCTTAATGTGTTTTGTTTATTTGATATTTGCCAAGAAGTTTGGGAAAGGTTTAGGAAAAGTAATGTAGTGTGTTTCACAGATTCTGCCTTGATTATGATGGCACAGATGATCCTTATTTGATTTTCTTTTAACAGTTTAGAATAAAAATGTCACACTGCATATATTTCATCATTTTTAAACAGTATACTTAAGTTGCATTTGTTATGATAATTACACAATTATATTAATTTGTCATAACAAATTATTTCCTCAGCTTGTTTTAGGCTATGGAGAGCCAGAGCATGGTGTCCTCTAATGAAAAAATGGGAAGATTTTGGTATTGACATTACACTGACACAGGAAATTAATCACAAATCCAATTTAGACATATTTTGACAATTACCAAATTCTTGTGAGATTAATAATCTCACAAGAATTTGGTAATTGTCAAAAATCTCAGATTATACAAGTGTACATTTACAAACATACATGACATAGGCATCATCCTTTAGCCTAACAGTCTAGTCTTCAGTGGCTGCTATCAGTTCGCAGAAACGGAAGACTGACATGTCGAATAACATTTTAACTGAGACTCATAAATGATTGAAGAGCCCGTAACAGAGAAGCACTTTGCCCTGTAGCCCTGTTCCTCTCACTGTTATTAATGGTAGCGCACTTGGATCGTTAACAATCACATCCTGCCATTTCCAGAGCAGCGGATGGTCGGATGTCACCGGAGAGCGGAGCTTAAGGTGCGGCCGCTGCTGAGGAGGAGAGGAGGAGGCTACATCGTTTAGCATCACTCAGAGATGGTGGCAGAGGCTAAACGCTCCTACCTGAGAGAAGAGGACGGATCGGATCATGCTCCGGCAGAAAAGGTCCAGAGCCCAACGGCGTACACGCGCGGATCTACCGTCCAACGAGATCCATCGGTTCTGGGAAGGCAAAGCGGGACGGACACGGGAGCACACGGACGGGCCGAGTTCGGGATAATCGATAGTAAAGTCGGACAAGTAGTCAAGAACTTCCGGTACGTCATCAAAAGAAAGTGCATAGCATATACGGCCACGGAGAATGTTTTTAAGAGCTCCCGGTTGATCGTATGTGATTTCGTCTTCTCGTTTTAATGTATTCATAAACGCATAAGTCGGTAATTACAAAATAATACACACAGGCTTTTATTTTGAAAAGAAGCGTCCGCGCTCGTGTCACTGTAGGTCTCGTGACAAAGATGGGCTGCGTTACCCTTTAGCCCATCGGAGCGTGAATTATGCGCAAACTTAATAACGTGTGTGTGTGTGCTGCGAGTGGGTCGAGTTTGCGCTATTTTTTTTTTTTTATTTATTTTTAATTTTTTTTACTTCAAACAAAATAAAAGGACATGTTGCATGTTTTTTTTTTTCGTCTTGTAGAGTAAAAATACATGGGTGAAAAAGCATTGATGCAAAAGTCCAAATGAGGAGCTGTCCCAGGGCTCCGGTGCTGAACGGTCCCAGCGGAAGCGGAGCTGTTCATTTCAGCACCACCGTAATATGTCAGCTGGTAAAAGGTGATCTAACTTAGGGACAGAATATAAAACCATTTCCTTCTCTGTTAATTGTCTTGTCAATACGTAAATCAATAGCCAGTCGCTTTCACGCCTTATTTTTATATTGAGAAATGTGTTTAGGGCGACATCTTGTGGGTATACAGTATATAACTACACAATGGGAAAGTTTTTTTTTTTTAATGTGAATCTGTATGGCATCCCCTTCAGCAGTGTCGTGCATTAACAGTGGCTTAGAAGAAGAAAAACAAGCTTTATTTAATGTCCCAGCTAACCTGCCGGACCTACTTTCGTCAGAGCCAGAACCGGGGCAGAACTGACACTGTCAGGGTTAAGTCAGTATTAATGCACGACACTGCTGAAGGGGACGCCATACAGATTCATATCAAAAACCCCAAACTATCCCTTTAAGACTTTTCTGCATAAAAATAATTTTAAAAAAAAAGATAAGATAATGTAATTTTTCATTCTCCTTCACTGATTGGCTGGTGTTCTTTTTCTGTTCTGTGACTGTTGCAGAAAGCATGGTGTGAAGTACTCATCTCCCCAGGGTGCTGTTTCAGTGTGACCCCATCTGGAGCACAATGGGGTTCACCTGCACCCAGCCTGACTTCTTTTCACTGCTTCTCCTCTACTTTATTCCCATAAAAAAGCTTTCTGTCACGGCAAACAACATTCAGAAATTTCAGATATTTTCAAAGACATTACATTAGGTAGTTCTCATCCAGTTGTTAAATCTCAAATTTAATTTTTGCTTTATTTAATTACTTTCTTTATTGTCCTGGAAACCGCATGTTAATAACTTAAAGGATTTCCCCTACTGTGGACAAGTTTAATTATGAAATTCATAGCACTAAAAATGATCGCGTGGTTAACAATATTATATATCACAATATGTTTGGATGTTAAATAACACCATCAGATTTTATGGCCAATATTCCAGACTGTTGGAAACACAAAGGATCATGATCATCTTATTAGGGCCCGAGCACTGAAGGTTCGTAGGACCCTATTGTTGTTGCTTCGTTTCCGTATTATTATTATTATTATTATTATTATGGTTCTTGTTACAATTTATTATACTTCTCAGGGTTAAAGGGATATGCCACCCCCAGGTCAAATTTGGGCATCTCCCCACAGTCCAGAGACTAAAATAAGTGGTGGAAAGCGTTTTCCTGGTGACGCAGCCATTGTCCAGGTCTGTCAGCACTGACCGCCGCGGTATCTGCAGCTACTCCGCGTTAGACTGGAGTCTAACGGCGCCAGAGAAAGATTTCGGCCAAAAGGAATTAATTTGCTCGATGCGTTTCCCAATTACTTTCTGTGTAGTGCGCATTTATATCGAGTGCAAATAAATGTACAAATCAACACGGAGAGCTTGACTTGGTCATTTTGGGTGGGAACTATTTTTCAGTGCGGAAAAAGAAAGCCGAAGCACACACCATGCTGCCAGGGGAATCCCTGTTACGCACCAGGAAGGGAGTTCCCCTGTTGCCAGCGTGGTGCGTGCTTCCGCTTTATTGTTCCGCACTAAAAAATAGTTCCCACCCAAAATGACCAAGGCAAGCTCTCCATGTTGATTTGCACATTTATTTGCACTTGATATGAATGTGCACTACACAGAAAGTAATTGGGAAACGCATCGAGCAAATTAATTCCTTTTGGCCGAAATCTTTCTCTGGCGCCGTTAGACTCCAGTCTAACGCGGAGTAGCTGCAGATACCGCGGCGGTCAGTGCTGACAGACTCGGACAATGGCTGGGTGACCAGGAAAACGCTTTCCACCACTTATTTTAGTCTCTGGACTGTGGGGAGATGCCCAAATTTGACCTGGGGGTGGCATATCCCTTTAACACTGTTAGGACTAAACCAGGCCACAATAAGCAAAGTCCATGCAGTCGCTCAAATAAGGAGGCTGCACATTGCTTCAACAGTTACAATGAGAAAAGAACTGTTCTGTAAAACCACCAAACACTGAATATGAAATGTAACAACATTTCATATTCAGTGTTTGAACAGAACAGTTCTTTTATAGCATTGTTTAGTTTGACTTGGATATGACTTGGAGTTGCACTGAATCCAGAGGCTCTCGACATACTCCAAATGTTGTGGAGTGAAAGTGGTTGATGGAAACAAAGTGGAAAAATGTTGTGAATGACTTCCGGCTGAGTGATTTTCTTGCCATTCCCTCTCATCGCTGAACAAGAAAAAGTCCATAATTGCACAAACAGTGCAATTACACAAAAAGTGTCACTTGATAGTCTCTGCTATTTGGTCCATTATAGCTGAGAGAAGAGCTGAGCCGCGTTGTCTACATTTACAGCCTCTTTAGGAGCCTCTTTCACTACCTGAGAGAAAAAAAATAATAATTTAGATTTATTTATAGCGATTTGCAAATACACTCCCAACTATTTATTTTACCGGAGTTTGTTTCTTGGGCTCAGCAGCAACAGATTTTGACATACTTTTCACATCCCTCTGGACTTCTGTGAACATCTGATTGAGATTCTCCACCTTCTCCTTCTTTAATGTATTAATCTGTAAAAAACTAAAGTGAAAAGGGATACACAAAACATTTATGACGCAATCTAGTCAGAAACTTACATGTTTTAATGTGGTCTTCACTGGTTTGGCTTTGTTCTTCACCTTCAAATGTTTGTTTGCCACTTGAAAAACATTCTGCTGTTTTTTTCCTTTTTGTTTATTCTTCCCCATTTTTCCTGCAGCAGAAGAAAATTAATACATTCAGAAATTACTAGCCTTATAAAAAAAAAAAGACACAGAGATCTGCTTAACTTCCATGTCACTCTGTCTGTCTATTTCACAATATTAGAAGCAAGCAAATATTTTAAAGGTCCCATTTGTTATTACCATGTACCATGTAATAACATCTGTTCACCTGCCCTATATTACACAAAATTGACTCTTGTGAGCTTTAAGCCATGTTAGAATGTCGTTGCCTCATCGAAAACATACCTGGAGTAGTGTTTTGTTTCAAGTGCTTGTGTTACCCTTCATTGTTAGTTTGTCAACATCTCCAAAGCACAAAATGCTCTGTTCCACCCACAGAAAGTATATATCCCACCTTCTGATGACATGAAGCGGTAGGTCTCAAGTGAAAAGCTACCTTTTGCCTTTAGTTCAATACAGATCCGAAAATCAGGTCTGAAATAATACAAGTAATTCTAGTGAAGGTATATAGATTTTAAAAACACAGAATGTCGTGTATTACCACATGACATAATCAGGTGGAACAGTGATTTCAGTTTGAGAGGAACTCAGCCTAAAAACGCAGGATTTGTGTGTTAAACATTTGTCAATGAAATAAAACACTCAAGGTATGTTTTTGATGAGGAAAAAAATTCATATTAGATCAGTAAATAGCGTAATAAGGGATATAAAAACATATATACATGAAGAGTAACTGTAAATAGTGCTATCATGTTGCACAATTGAGGTTTTATTGGTTTGTCATCTTTTTTCCAAGAGTTGTAATATCCATGGCTTAAATAATCAGAATTTCTAATGGCTGCTGAATCATAAAGAAGGTTGATCAAAGGAGAAGTTCAATTTGTCAACTGGACAAAGTTTGTTTGGTTGAAAACGTTTCGCCGCTCATCCGAGAGGCGACGAAGCCTCTCGGATGAGCGGCGAAACGTTTTCAACCAAACAAACTTTGTCCAGTTGACAAATTGAACTTCTCCTTTGATCAAGGAGGCGACGAAGCCTCTCGGATGAGCGGCGAAACGTTTTCAACCAAACAAACTTTGTCCAGTTGACAAATTGAACTTCTCCTTTGATCATGGATTCTACCTGGACGACTGAGGGACTTTTCACACATAAAGAAGGTTGATAGACGTAAGCGTATTTGAGACCCACATGTGCACGAAATCACAATTTAGATTGTAGATTTAATTCCATTTCGCAGCCTAAACCTTCTTCCCTTAAGCATAAGAAAGGCAGTACTCCTTTCTTGAGTTAAATGTCAGATAAACGTGATATAAATACCTTTAAAAGTGGTTGTTGATGTTCACGTGAAGCTGAGGACTCGTGCGTCCCTTCAGAATTACGTCATTTACGCGCGACTAGTTTCCAGGCGCTGTGACCAGCTGTGGCCGCCAGAGGGCACCACAAGTACTGTGAAACAACGTCCAACATGATTCTATAACAGTTCTCTTTTAATCATTTAACTATAAGTATTACTTTTTTGTCCTTTTTTTTTGTAATTTGTTATAAAATAAAGGATTTTTTGTGAGAGATATGAGGCTTATGAGGAATATGTGGAAAAAATATTGGACTAATATGATTCAAGATTCAAGATTCAAGATTGTTTATTTGTCATATGCAGAATCAACACAGGGTCAACAATGCAATGAATTGCTTAAGATCAGAAGAACCGTTGACTCGCTAAGATAGTCAGAGGTACTAATAACATGCAATAATAGTACATGGTAAAAAAAGTGTTGCAAAAGTGCAGGGGAAGAAGTAAACAATATAATAAAAAAATTTTAATAAAATGTAATAAAAAATACAAGGTACAATGTACAAAGGTGCAGGTAGGATTAAATCAAAGATCAAATAAGGTGTAAGTAGAGTATTTGACAGATTGCACATCATATGGTGTGGTATAAGTGTTGCATGTGGATTTCGTATTGCACATAGTATGGTATAAATATTGCACGTGGGTTATTGCACAGATTATTGCACAGGTAACAGTAATTTACAGTGAGGTAGTGACAAACATGATACATTCATACAGAGCAGCAGCAGTAAACATATTATGCATAATGAAAGGTAGTTCAGTGCAGTATTATTGAGAGTCCAGTATTATTTAGAGTATTATCCAGAGTTCAGTAGTCTGACAGCTTGGGGGTAATAGCTGTCTTTGAGTCTATGGTATATGATATTACATTATCTTTATCTTAGATTATGTTGTATAAGGTTACTTTATCTTCTTACAATCAGTCATCCTACAAGACACCATTATGTTGTTTGGACACTACTTTGGTTATGTTTGACAAATTATAATAACTATGAATATGTTATATACAATATGTTATATACTATCTATCTATCTATCTATCTATCTATCTATCTATATCTATATATATAAAATTATTATTATTATTATTAGTAGTAGTAGTAGTAGTAGTAGTAGTAGGCTAGTAGTAGTAGTAGTAGTAATCATAATAATCATAATAATAATAACAACAATTATTAGTAAGATTCATACCTAAGACAGCTTAATCTAATACTCTCTCTGATCACTCTAAAAGCTCATTTGGGTTGCGCCTGAGGGCCATCCTCATTCATCATCACTCATAGATCTGGGTGTCATATGATTTGCATGATTAGTTTAGCCTACTTTGGAAAAAGTTTCTGACTCCAATGTCCTCTCTGATTATATATTTGAAACAAATGCTATCACCAAAAATAACACGCTGTGCAAAAATTTGCACAATGGTGCCTTTAAAATGATAATAGTTCATTATCTCTGATAGAAAAAAAATCATTGCACTGTTAATAACTAAACAGCAGGTGTCAGCAGAAACCCACCACGGTCCCCTGCGTCACCAAGGGAACACGGAGGGTTTCTGAACGACAATGTCATTTATTTTCTTTAAGGACATCTGTGCAATAATATGGCGTGGAGATGTGATTTAGCGCTTCTGGACTCCCGCTGTCGCTCTGTTTCACGGTGCGTCTCTTGCGCTTTTACGCATTCCTTCACAAGTGAATAATGATTGATGTTTGCCTTTGACTGGCGTGTCCTTCAATGAAAAACACTCACTATTGATTAACTCGGCTTGGGAAATCAACGCGAGATTTCGGTGTCAGGGCTCATCCTCGCACACATCACGCTCCGCAGGCGCTACCGTGGGTCGCGTCGTGTCATCACCGGAGAGCGCGTTAGAGGAGCCGTATCGATCTGTGGCGGGCTACGCAGCAATGGTGCAGCTCATCTAAACTCCTCCCGACCCCGTCAGAGCGCAGGCACCGCGCACGGTCCACGGCTCCACGCGCGCGCACGCACACACACACGCACGCGGCCGGGGACAGGGGGGGACCCTATATAAGTGCTGCAGCTGTCAGGTGGAGGACACTGCCTGCCTTTGCGTAAGGGGAGCACGCACGTCATTGGAATTCCTTACTCAAAGACCCTCACTCAGTCACCATGTCTTGGGGATACGCGGCAAATAACGGTGAGGAGAATAACCTGGGTGGATGCAATTGTCACTGTGCACGATTAAGGGTGTGAACATTCTGTATTGATGTTGTCATTGCAGGGCCAGACAAATGGGCCGACAACTTTCCGATCGCCAATGGACCACGGCAGTCTCCCATTGACATCGTTCCCGGGGCGGCATCCTACGACTCCGGCCTGAAGCCCCTCAATATTAAGTACGACCCATCCACCTGCATGGACATCCTCAATAACGGACATTCCTTCCAAGTGACCTTCGCAGACGACACGGACAGCTCAAGTAAGTCGCATTTTTTTTCTGTATACCTATCTTATTACTGTGCACTACAATGCCAGTATAATCAATTGTTAGAAGCACTGAAGACCCACATACTCTGGAATTCTTTGTGTTCCATCCAATTACCATATTTGCACTGAAAGCCTTCCTACACAAAGAGGCTGAACATGATTGGACAGCACCTGCAGACCACCTCACCACCAGCAATATCTAGACAGCATCCTATATAGGCCATTGCAAATAATACATTATGTCCTACTTTTTTTTTTTTTTTTTTGTGCATATATAGCTATTATTTATACATCATTTTTTCCTCTAAATTTTTAATGAACTGAAACTCACTGTAGGCACTCAGTGTTCCCATGCAGAGGGCGAGAACAGAGCACCCCATTTGTAATTGAATTGGTAACACGGCCTTTGCTCCTAATTTTTTCCCACGACAAGGCTCTTTTCTCCAAAGCTTTCGATCAAAGGATTAGAAAACGAAGGTGACGATGCAAACGGCACTGTCACACATAACTATTAATGTGCCATGTCAATTCTCCACGGATTGTATGACAAAGGATTTCATGTTCTATTAAGATGTAATCTTTTTTTTTTTACCTGGATTAAAAATGGTAATTGAAAATGCTGGTTATGTAATCACACCATGGATTATGTTTCCACCGATGTAAAAAAAAAAAAAAAAAGGGGGGGGCTTAGTTGTTTGTCATCTCAGTATAGGCTTTAAAATAGCGCTCTTGTCACATCTTGTCACCGCTCATGTGATGCATCATGTGTTGGAATACATGAAACCAAACTTATCCTGCATTACTTCTATTTACAAGTTGTCTATTTCCACACTTCTCAGCTGTTAGAGTAGGACAAGAAAGAGGCTTATGCACCAACAATATATATAGCTGCGACCACGGCCCTTCCTCAGATAGGTACATTATGTGAGGAAGTTCATTTGAAATTGTTAACAATACCTGGGCATCAGTTTGAGTGTCCTTAGTGATTACACAACTTGGGTCCATCAGATATATGAATGGTATTGTGTAGATGCAGTGGTGAAAGTAAGCCGGTGCGCACCGGAACGGCGCACCGGTATAACATTCACAGCCGGTACGCAGCACCGCTAAGAGAATGGTGGCCAAAACCCACATTTGAAAAAAAAAAGTAAGGTGCGCTATTCAAGTAGAAAACACAAATAACCACACTATGCCATTCGAGAATAACTGAAAGCTACCCAAAACTCTCGTGCAGAGATATCTGCAGTCTGTTAAGCAAGGATTGTCAAAACTTATCTGACTGTAGCCGTGAAAGTCGCCTAAACCATTGCGAGGCGGTGCTGCGCGCACGACCGGACACCTGTTTAGTAGACTGCAGGAGCTCCAGCTCGTGATTTAAATATGAGCATGCTTCACAAAGTGATCGCACGTTTTCCTGACACCCCGAAAAGTATTCATATGAGCTCTGCCACTCCCCGTACTTTTTTACATTATCACGTGTTTTAAATAGGCCTATATTTACAATATATCCACTTGATAGCCAATATATGTGCGCTTTCAGAAGCTTTTTCAGGAAGTGAGAGATGTGAAGTAAAGCATTGTGCTATGTAGAAAAAAAGAATGCAGAAAACAATTACTGAACTATTTAAAAGAAAAGAAAGAGCTGAGGAAAATGAAAATCGGGAAAAAGTTCGGAAAACATGTGTGTCAGAAGACTCCGTGCATCAAGTCCCCAGCGCGGTGGCGGTGAGTGAGGACGCAAGTGTTAGTGAGAAGGCAAATGTCGCAGGTGCAGGACCGTCAGCAGGTGATGATAGGGCTTCTGCAAGTGCTGTGTACCCCCTTGTCTGGTCAAAGGAACAATTTGATCAGTTCAAAATAAAAAATGAATGGCTCTATGCCCAAAACGGTATGCTTGGCTGTACCTCGTGTCGTGATGTTAAGTGCCTTGGAGTCAAAGCATCTCGTGGTGTAAATATCGCTAACAGTTGGGCAGATGGGAAAATCGCCCCGTGTGGCTATTCGAGGACAGTGCAGCTTTCATCCCTGCGCAAAAAAATCCATGAACACAGAGAATCTGCAGCCCATAATGAAGCAACAAAGATTCTTCAAACTGCACAGAAAGATATCCTCTTGAACATGAATGCCACCAGCCAGGAGTGTGCATTTGAGGCCACTGCCAGGGTTTTCAGAACCGCATATTTTGTTGCAAAACATGACAAACCTTTTACAGATTTTGAAAAACTAATTGACCTGCAAGAAACAAATTCCCTCGATTTGGGTCGTGTACTGCACAGCAAAACGGTCTGTGTTGACATAATTGATCACGTGTCATCTCAGATGAAGCATCAAATTGTGAGAAAGATCATTGAAAACAAAAGTAAAATTACAGTGTTGGCTGATGAGTCAACAAGTGTGGGGCACAAGTCGACACTCATTGTGTTTTTGAAGGCCAGCATCGATGGAGAGATGGATCCAATTGCCTTCCCATTGGAACTGATTGAGCTGGAGAATCTGTCTGCTGCTCACATCAAAGAGCAACTTATGCACTGCCTATTCAAACATGGCTTCACCATGGAATTACTGCAAGAGATTTTAATTGGGTTTTGCAGTGATGGAGCCAACGTGATGCTGGGAGTGAAGTCAGGTGTTGGGAAGCTGCTCCAGGCTGATTTCCCACACATCATCCTGTGGCACTGCCTAAACCACAGGCTGGAGCTGGCAGTGGATCAGGCATTGGATGTTACTGGAGGAACCAAAGACTTCCAATCCTTTCTTGATGCTCTGTATTCTTTATACAGTCAGTCCCCAAAAACATGCGGGAGCTGAGTGAGTGTGCCCACAATCTTCACATCACGTTAAGAAGAATTGGAAGAGTTTTCAGTGTCCGATGGGTGGCTTCTTCATACAGAGCTGTCGAGGCCATTTGGCATTCTTATGCAGCACTGGCACAGCACTTCCGAGATGCATCACAAGACAGTACAAGGGATAGCAGAGAGAGGGCCAAATTCCAAGGGTTGCTTTCTAAGTTGTGCTCCATCAACTTTCTTAAAAATCTTGCACTGATGGCTGATGCTCTGACAGAACTGAAGAGCCTCTCTGAAATTCTTCAGAACAGGAGGATCACTCTCCCAAAGGCACATGACATCATGACGACATACATCAAGCGGATAGAAAGTCTCGGCAGATATCCAGGACAACATACAGTTGAGGCATTACAGGCTGAGAGGGACATGCAATTCAAGGGAAAAGATTTAAAAGTTGGCAAGTCTCCTACCATTGATTCAGCACAGTTCATCCAAGCAGTGGCACACAGTTTGAGTGAGAGGCTTTTCACAACAACAGCCAACAGAGCACAATCCAGTGTTGCAGCCCAAAGAAAAGCAAGTTACACCACACTGATGAACCAAATGGCAGTCCTTGACCCAGAGAAATGGGACCATGACAATCCCAGACATGGAGAGGATGAGGTGAGGGCTTTGTGTCATGCTCTACATGTAAATGAGAAAACAACACACCTTGGATTTGTTGAATATAAGGCAAGTGGAGGGAGAAGAATTCCAAACAACATGAAAAAGTTGTGCATAGCAGTAGACACCCTCTCAGCAAGTAATGCAGACTGTGAGAGGGGTTCAGCGCTATGAACAATATCATTACTGACCACAGGAGCAAACTCACAACCAGAAATGCTTCAAACCTCCTCTTCATAAGTACAGTTGGTCCACCAACCAACCAGTGGAATCCGTTGCCATATGTAAAGACCTGGCTGGCCAAAGGGAGATGAGCAGCACACTCCACACGTGGCATGGCTCACCAGCACGCTGAAGAGGGCAACTACTTCAGCCCTGTATGGAATGTTTTTTAATTTTTTTCCAGATGGAGAATCCACAATTTAGCATTTTTCATGTGGCATGGCTCACCAGCACCCTGAGGATGACAACTACTCCAGCCCTGTTTGGATTTTAAAAGTTTTTTTTCTGTTCTGAAGAAGGGAATCCATCATTTAGCATTTTTCAGTGAAGTTTCAAATTAAATGTTTATTAAAAGGAAAGTTCAAATAATAAAAGCAAAGTTCTCTCAGTAAAATATTTCCAAACTGAGCAATTTTGTAATGTCCTTTTTTCCACATACAGTACGCCTAGGTAGGCAGCACCATTTACATAGGCCCACAAAAATATGAAATAAATAAGTACATTAAAAAAGTTATTTATCTATGAAAAAGGTGTAAAACGTAAAAAAAAAAAAAAAAACCCTGGGTAAAACAAGTGTTTTTGTTTTGTTTTTTTAAAAGGTAAAGTGATGCACTTTGATGACATTATAGCACCTGTAAGAAATGAAAACTACTTTCACCACTGTGTAGATGTGAAATGTCTTATCACCCTGGTTACATGTGGTTCACTTATCTTGGCCTCTGGCATGGAAAACCAAATAATTAGTTATGTGGTATTTGACATGGCAATTGATAAGTAGATTTAAAACCAATGATTTTACATGTATATAAAGCCTTTAAGCACCAGCGTATGTTAAACTAGATGTAATAACTTCAAGTTTGAATATTCACGTTTGCAGTTCAGTCATTGGGTCTTTTTAACGGAGAGGTATACAGCCAAACGTCTGTCAGTAAAAGCATGTGATTCGGAGCAGAGTTCAGTTTTCTTATCTTTTTTGCTTTCATTTGCATACATTATAATTCAGTATTGTTTATGCATAGGAAATATTTTTTAATAAGACAAATACAATTGAATTACACTTTTTTTTTTTTTTTTTTTAAAGATCCCATGACATGGTACTTCTTGATGCTTTTATATGGCTCCTTAATGGTTCCCTAATACTGTAAATGAATCCTTCTTCAAAATCAACACTCAGTGCATGAGAAACAGATAAGATGAGAAAGAGTCATAAATATCTCTCTCAAACTCTTTATTCTGGGACTTGTTGCTTGAATGCAAATGAGGAGAAAAGTGATGGCCAATAGTAGAGGGTGGGGGCGTGGCCAAACTCTCCGCTCAGAGCCCACAGCTGATCCATTTCCTTGTTTTTGCACGGGAGAGAGATTTGAAGCGTTCCATTGAAAAATAAACACATTTCCACAGAAAATAAAATTAAACCACTGCTGTTCAAAGGTCCAGAGGCTCAGATAAAGGACTTCCGAGCCTAGAAACACTCGGACGTGCCTCCAGGCAAATTTAAAAAACGCATTTCGCATTGCCTAGCGCATTTGCAGTCCAAACTCTCTGGGCGTGATTTACAGAGACGCTGAGTACAGACAGACGGGGGTGGAACTGCATTTGTATTTCTTTTTTCGATCTGACGTCAATAAGGTGCCTTGTTCAAAATCGTCCGTTTGAGCTCCGATTTTTGCAACGCAGAAAAGGATCGCAAATGCTCAGTTTAGACATTTCGCAACTTTTAACCATGGGGGGGGGGGGGCTAAACAGGGTAGGGGAGCTCACATTAACGTTCAAAAACCTCAGAAAGTGAAAATTTCATGCCATGGGACCTTTAAATAAAAAACGTTTTTCAAATTTTCTTTAGCATATTGCTGTAGCCTTGCTAGAACAGTAGAGTGCGTAGATTAATGAATGTTTGTGTTAACATTCTGCAGCTCTTCGCGACGGGCCCATCTCAGGAATCTACAGGCTGAAGCAGTTTCACTTCCACTGGGGGGCCTCTGACGACAGGGGCTCTGAACACACGGTGGCTGGGACCAAGTTTCCTGCTGAGGTAAGAGTCCTTTATCAATATTTCACCACAGATATAATGTTTGCTCATGGTGTAACAGAGGTCTAAAAATACTTCTTTCTGCCCTCCAGCTCCATCTTGTGCACTGGAACACCAAATACCCGAGCTTTGGGGATGCCGCTAGCAAACCTGATGGGCTCGCCGTGGTGGGCGTTTTCCTGAAGGTCAGTCCAATTGTATCTGACAATTTTGTGTACATCTCAGGTTGCTCAGGGTGACAAGAGCAATTATTGTATATGTAACCTATGTAGAGTCCTATAACCATCAAAAAGCAGAACAAACATGTGTGTGAATTATCTGCTAAAATCATAGGACTCCCCACACCCAACCTTGCAGATCTTAACAGGGACATTGGACGCATTGCACTCTCCGTAGAACAGGATCCCACTCACCCACTATAGGAGCACCTCACCCCTCTGCCCTCAGGACGGAGGTACAGGACGCTCAGGTGCAGGAGGCCATCACATTTTTGAACACCAGACCCCGCTGAGTGTGCTGTAATGTCTATTATAATGTGTTTGTTGTGCTGTTTTGTGCGCTGTATATGTCAAAGAAGCTCTGTGTGCCGGAAAATCAATTTCCCCGTGTGGACAATAAAACTCTAAAGTTGAAAATTACAGTGGAATTGATATAAATCTTACTGAGAAGCTCTTGAAAATATTTAAACGTTTCCACCAACAATAGTTCTAAGGTGCACATTCATTTATTCAAAACAAATGTTACACATGCAAAAACATGCAAAGCGTTCATATGTTCAAAATGTATGTGAACAGTTATGGTAAAATTCTGTATTTTCGAGTATGTGGCTCATTGGTAGACCTGCTACACGTATGCAAGACAATTAAACTTTTTAGATATGTATAGAAGGTCTCTGCTGTAATTTCTTCACTCAAAATAACCCAAAATGTCCTAAAAATGTATGTTATATTTTCTCTCTTTTCAGGCTGGAGATGCCAACGCGAACCTCCAGAAAGTAATTGACTGTTTCGATGCCATCAAGGCCAAAGTATGTCCCACTACATTGCACTAAACTTGCAGCCAGTTGCAGCGTGCTTCTATCTCACCTCCACTTTGCTTTGTTTTAAGGGCAAGCAGACCTCCTTTGCTGGCTTCGACCCTTCCACACTCCTGCCCGGGTCTCTGGACTACTGGACGTATGACGGCTCCCTGACCACGCCCCCTCTGCTGGAAAGTGTCACCTGGATCGTCTGCAAGGAACCAATCAGCGTCAGCGCTGAGCAGGTAAGACCATTAACAAGGACTATTCAGGTTTTAGCTTACACCTGTACCGGATCACTGCCCGTTATCTTCAATAGCCGTATTCTAATATGCTCAACAAAATAATGGATTAATTGTTTGGTTATCCATTCAGCTGACATGTGAGGATGACTGTATTAGCCTTAAAGAGCCCACATTGTTTTCTGATCTATGTTATAATATTGTTGTGTTTTACTAATGACACAGCTTCAGGACATCACAAGGTTGAACAGAGCATTCTGAGCTTTGGGATATAGCCAGACAAATAATAAAGGGTCACTCAAACATGTGCGAATGAAACAAAACACAACACCAGGTATGTTTTTGAGTAGGTAATAGCATTCTAACATGGCTTAAAGCACACAAGAGTCATTTTTGTGTAATATACGACCTTTAAAGAAACCTAAGCATGCAAATGTCAAGCGGTTTGTTTACCGAACTGTGATGCGCTGAGGTGGTGACGGTAAGAAGTATGCAACATTCCACAACAGATATTTAACATGAGTGTAGGAAGTTAATGTTTTTCAAAATGATACTATCTACTTTAATCATGTGTACTTTCGATGAGCAATAATCAAACTAAAGAAAACAGACTTATCACATTCACAGAGGTTAATTTCCCTTGTAAAGTTCAGTGTATTTCAATTGACCACATGCAAAGCAGCGATAGGTTTAAGCTGAAATTTGCATTATTGAAATTGCGGTGGTTTTTTGTATCTATTTTACTTTAACACTAGCCACTTTGCCTGGATTACACCTGACCATATCACAAGTGATATATGGTCTGGAAGCCACGTTCGAAATATCTCATAACGGAGGTGTGGTTTACGATCGCCAATGGCCGTTTATTGGGCGTTACGAATGTCTATCATTTGGCGTATACGTAGCCCATAGCCAATCATGTCAGTTGTCAGTTCAAACTACAAGCTTCTGTTTGTCACATAGTACGCGTCACCGTCTTTCCACCCCTCCCCGCTCTCTGATTGGCTCCCAGAATCGGGAGAGCTCGCTTGCCATAGTCGCCAGGCTGTCTTTCAGATCGGAACGAATGAAAGCAGCCTGGGATTTCCCAGGTTATTAGCCACTAGGTGCTGCAGTAATTTTAACCTTTACGCTGATTGCAAAAGATAATAAACAGTCATTAGAGAAGTCAGTAGACTATATAAACATAAAACACACAAGAGTATTGATAACACTTTATTAATGGTGGCGCCAGTGTTAATGAGTCATTTGATACAGAATCTAGATAAATGTAATAAACTTTTCTCACAATTGCATATCGGAAGAGCAGTTGAAACAGGAGATTTTATTACATTGAAATTTGTTGTCATTAGAGATTAGGGATCACATTTTTTCACACAAGAAATATTATAATTTTATAATTATTCTCAATAATTTAAACCATGACCAAACAACATAAGACCCTTAAAGGGCTCTTGACTCTTGTGAGCTTTAAAGATCCCATGACATGGTACTTTTTGATGCTTTTATATGGTGCCTTAATGTTTCCCTAATACTGTAAATGAATTCTTCTTCAAAATCAACACTTAGTGCATGAGAAAGACACATGTACAGAGTCAGAGTCAAAAAATAACTCTCTGAACACCTCATTATGGGCCTTGTTGCTTGAATGCAAATGAGAAGGACACAGATTGGTTAGAGGAGCGGGGGGGGGGGGGGGGGCAAATGCGCCGCTGGCTCCTTGTTTTAGTGGTGCGCTCTGCCTTCCCCCACTTCCGCGTGTGTAAGCGCGAAGGAGGAAAGGAGAGCCTTTTCAATGAAAAAAAAACACATTTTCACAGAAAATAAAATTAAACCACTGCTGTTTCAGAGGTCCAGAGGGTTGGGTAAAGGACTTCCGAGTCTAGAAACACTCGCATGTGCCTCCAGGCAAATAAAAAAACGCATTTCGCATTGCGTAGCTCCTCCGCAGTCCAAATTCTCTGGGCGTGATTTCCAGAGACAGGAGGTGGAGATCCAGACGGTGGTGGAACTGAATTTGCATTTCTTTTTTCGATCTGACGTCAATAAGGTGCCTTGTCCAGAATCGCCCATTTGAGCTGTGTTTTTTTCAAACGCAGAAAAGGACCGCAAATGCTCAGTTTAGACATTTCGCAACTTTTAGCCATTGGGGGGCCTAAACAGGGTAGGGGAGCTCACATTAACGTTCAAAAACCTCAGAAAGTGAAAATTTCATGCCATGGGACCTTTAAGAAATGTTGTTACCTCATCAAAAACATGCCCAGAGTTGTGTTTTGTTTCATTCTCATATGTTTGAGTAACCTTTTATAATTCGTGTGTCTACATCTCCAAAGCACAAAATGCTCTGTTCCAAATTGTGATATCATCAATTGGTAGTTTTCAACAGCTACCTTTTACCTTTACTTCAGCAGAAATTGGCAATCCCAGGTCTGAAATGATCCAAATGATTCTATTGAAGGTGTATAGAGTTTAAAAACACAGTAGAGTACTTCCTGTGTTGACATCACAAGGTGGAACAGAGTGTTTTCAGTCTGAGAGAGGAACTCAGCCTAAATATGCGGGGTTTGTGTGTTAAACATGTGTGAATGAAACAAACGGAAAGAGCATTATAACGTGAATCTTGAAAAACCCGGTTGTTATTACTGATCTATGCACATAGAACAATAGACTGTTGATAGACTGTTTATCACGATCGAACTTCAACACTGTTTTTGGTGATTGACACGGGAGTCACTCTAACCATCTCGTGTTTTCACAGATGGCCCGATTCCGCAGCCTGCTCTTCACGCCCGAAGGTGAGGCCGAGTGCTGCATGGAGGACAACTACAGGCCACCCCAGCCACTCAAGGGCCGCTCCGTCCGCGCTTCCTTCATGTAATGCCCCGGCCCCTCCCCCATCACGACCCCTATTCTGCCCCCTCACCCTTCCCCCCATTTGCCCTTTGACAGTTGCAGTGAGCACACATCTCGCCCGTCCATTCAAGCTCTTGCACAGAGATTAATTACAAGGAGGGAGAAGTGGTCTTGTAAACCCTATCACACTTTACCCAACCAAAAAGAGACATCTTCATATTGGGCTGTTACATTTCTTCAAGCCATGTAAGACACCTAAGCTAACAATAGCAGGTTTGATAATGCAGCTTAATGATACAACTGCAAAAAGGGCATTAAAGACTCTTGCTTTTAATCAAACAACCAGAAAATGCTTGCAGATAAGCTGTACGCTTTAGACATATGGCACTTGTTAGCTAAGTAGCTTAGATTTGTTGACAGGGTTTAATTTTGTTCAGTGTTTTTGTTTTTGGGAAAATGTACTCAAAAATAATGAGTTAAGCGACTCCGACTGCTAAAAAAAATCGTACTTATCCTTTAAATGATTGACATCTGCCATTAACGGATTATACAACTATGTGCCAAAATCTTAAGCCATAACAAAAAGTCGTGTATAATTTCAAATGGTGCTTAGAGCAAAAAGCACAAGCAAGCTGCCTGGTGTGATGGGACGGGACCACAGTGCATATGACCATCTGTGAAGTGCAGGGTACAGATAAAAAGTCCTCCGTTCTACGGTCCCTGCCCCTTCCACTCTGAGCGTAATCTGTCCGAACGAGTGGCAGCGGCTTAGTAAAATGTTCTGGACCACCCCCATCACTGCTAAAACAAATCCAAAATCCCCCTCTGGCCTTTACACATAACATCACAGTAAGAGCACACACTAGTATAGGCAATGACCTGCTTATTGATTCACAGAGTTCATGAGGACAATGGATTGTGGTAGCCGCACACACCAGGACAATGATCACTTTTTGTTACAGTTGTTTAAAATGTATGTGTAGGTGGATTATGTTTTTTTTTTTTTTTTAAGTCTGATGCACAGCTTGGCTACATTCCATCATGCAATTGACTCATTCAAATACAATAATGCAAAAATAAATAAATAAAAAAGTCATGCTAGCTATTGAAATCACAGCTACCTACTGATTATTATGGAATGACTGCACATTGTGTTGTACGTTTAGCCAAGCCTGCAGAGTAAAGTCTTAAGTCATTCTGTACCAACCTAAATAATTTTGATACCCTGATATGCAATAATATGACTGAATGAACCTGCATTTTAATGTTGTTACAAATCTAGCATGTGTTAATGCTTTAAGTGCGCAATTGTCAGGTAAGCTATGCCATAGACTGGTCAGCAAAAACAGCTCGACTGTATAGCCAAGGAAGAACCCTGCCAACAGAAAAGTCCCTGCAGAATCATTAACAAAGTTTGTCCGTGTTGTAAAGGGTCTCTGTCAGCATTTGAGCGAAAATGCAAAGAGTGGTTCAAAATTGCAGTATGAATTTACATTAAAATTGTAATGAACTCAAATGGTTTATGGAAACGCCACTTTTTCAACTCGTCCAGCACAATGTGTTGTTGTGGACTTTTTAGTAGTAATAAATATATTTTATGAAAAAATAACTGCAGTTTTCGTCTCTTCATTTTATGTTTCAGTAAATCATCAGAATTGTGTATTAGGAGTCCAATATTAGATCTCTGTTGGGAAAAGTTTAGAAGATATTGTAAAAATGAATATCAAACAAACAAAAATATATAAATATGATAAATTATGTGTATTATAATAATTATTGCAAGCTTTCTTCACGTTAGTTAATCTTAGTGTTCCCTTTCCTTATTTCTACACTACATGTAACATTTTAGAAACGCTCGCTAAATGAGTAGGTGGACTTTGCATCTTTGTACTGTCCTCATGTTTATACTCATTTGCAAACACCCACAAAGGCACCCGAAGAGGTCACCAAAAGTTCACTGATGTACCGGTAATCAAATCTGATGTATAAAAAACATTTACGAAAAATGTCAGTCATATTTTTATCCATTTCTATTAAACCTAAGTCTTAACTATTTGAAGCTGCAGCTATGTTTCACTCACACGTTGCGATCATTTCCCACCTCTTTCATAAATGCTTCACAGTAAGTCGAGACAGCGTTGCTACTGATTCCGGTTACCGCTGCTACCAGATCAGATACAGAATAAAGAGTGGCCAAATGATTCATGGATGACTCATTTGCACTAAATGACTGAATGCCAGAAATCAATTTGTAATAGAGTGGTAAATGAAAAGTCGTTTGTTTAGTCTAGAGTAAACCGTAGATATTGTGTATGTTGACCATGTTGGTGTAGTATTACAATTACGTTTTGATGTTAGCAAGGATTTGACAGAACATATTATCAGACTGTTTTGTCTTCTTTATCCACAATATGGCAATACTGTATGTTTGTTTAATTTTCCAAGGTCATGAAAGTTTTATTGCTGCTTTGATTTAAAGACACATACCTGCTTGTCAAAGCCTGATCTCGTCAGATCTCAGAAGCTAAGCAAGGCAGGGCCTTGGATGGGAGACCAGTGGGAATTTGCAGGTGCCACAGTGGGGCGCCAGTCGCAAAAAACTGTTGTTGTGTCCTTAGGCAAGACACTTTACCCACATTGCCTAGTATGAAAGTGGTGAGTGTTGGAGGTGGTCGGAGGGGCCGATGGTGCAGATTGGCAGCCTCGCTTCCGTCAGTCTGCCCCAGTGCAGCTGTGTCTACAAAAGTATAGCTTACCACCAAGTGTGGAGTGAATGAACAATGAACTATATTATTATTATTATTATTATCATGTAACTTTTGGTAAATGGTCACATTTATACAGCTCTGGAGAAAATGAGAGACCACTGCAAAATTATCAGTTTTTCTGATTTTACTATTTATAGGTATGTGTTTGGGCAAAAGGAACATTTTTGTTTGAGTCTATAAACTACTGACAACATTTCCCCCAAATTTCAAATAAAAATATGTTCATTTAGAGCATTTATTTGCAGAAAATGACAAACGGTCAAAATAACAAAAAAGATGCATGTTTTCAGACCTCAAACAATGCAAAGAAACAAGATCAAATTCATTTAAAAACAACATAATACTAATGTTTACACTTAAGAATTCAGAAATCAATATTTGGTGCATTAACCCTTATTTTTAATCACAGCTTTCATGCGTCTTGGCATGCTCTCCACAAGTCTTTCACATTGTTCTTGGGTGACTTTATTCCACTCCTGGTGCAAGAACTGAAGTAGCTCAGCTTTGTGTTTGTGTTGCAATTCAACAGACGCTGGAATGGAATGGCTGTAATACATGTAGAGATGCTGATTTCAGAAAAAAATGCAGAGGTCTCTTATTTTTTTCCAGAGCTGTACATCAAGGAACCACTCACCCATTCACACACACATTCACACACCAGTGTATGCAGACACTAGGGGCGTGTTAGTTTAAGTGTATTGCCCAAGGACACAACAACAGCATTCATCTAAGGGAGCTGGAATCGCAACCTGTGGGTCAGTGGATCTGATCGCTCAACCAACGATGTTTACGTCGAAAGCAGGACTCGGACTTTCAGATCAGTGGATTAACGCTCTACTAACTGAGCTACTTTTGCCCCAGAGTTGGCACATGCTTGTCCCCATGACGATATTATTGCTTTGTTTGGAAGTACCATGCCATTAAATGTATCTACTTTGCATTTATTTGATTACATGTCAAAGAGCTCAAAATATCTTTTAAAACATGGATTCTTGCATCTCCACATGTGCCTTGTAAGCTCGCCTGGTGGTGCCACTTACTTGTCTCTATGGATATTGCTACCTTTAATGCCTTACTGTGGAACATTCTAGGCAAAGCTATCAGCTCAGGGTCAAAAGTTGCAAACCTATTTAGCACAGCTCTGATCTCGATCCAACAATCAAAACTCCTTAGCCATTTTTATACTGTGTGAGTACTCCAGCCACAATCAATACACTGTACACTACCAATATATTTACTAGTAAGCACAGAGAAATGCCTAATAAACCAGTCCATTTGGTAGATCAGGTTAGACTACCTGTGACCTTAATTCTCTTTCATTATATAGAGCTTACAAAAGTATGTTTAATAGTAAAAACAGTGGTGATGTAACAGAGTGGTAATGCATTAGTCGGTAGTGTTAACACCCACACAACAAAGCAGTGCCAAAAGTCCTCTGATGTTTTTGGTGTTATGACAGCTGCTGAGAGGAAGAACCTGCTGGGTACCATCAAATACAGAATCAATGTGAAAAACTCTTATCTATTTGTATGATATGCTAGCAGATAGACAGTATTGATACTTTGCGGTGATCATGCTGGGGGTGTTGTACATGTATCTCCAATGGAGAATGTTTAGGAGTACAGAGTAGTCCGTTCAGTTATCAAATGAATCCTTTAGTCCAACGTTGAAGCCACAGAATACTGCAGTCGCTTTACAGTTGTTACCATAGCCACGCTCCCCATTACTGCAGCAGGTTGCATAATGAAGCGTGTCTGCATAGTGACATATGAGGCAGACAGGAGCTATACCCACAGTGGTGATGGGGCCGTGTGTGAAGGATGGGGGGATTTGCTACTACATAAAGAACTGTAAGATGTATGCTGCTTAAATGAATTATGCCTTATTTGACACTAATCTCTACATACTTTGAATTCATTACTACCATTTATATTGTTGCTCTTTGTTCTTTATATTATATTATATTATATTATATTATATTATATTATATTATATTATATTATATTATATTATATTATATTATATTATATTATATTATATTATATTATATTATATTATATTATATTATATTCTGTCAGCTACTGTGTCCAAATTATTTCCCTTACAGATCAATAAAGTTTGTCTGAGTCTAAGTCTCTAATTCTGTCACTATTTAAATCCTTTTTTTTATTAGTAAAGCAAAGCAAACAAATTGAGTCTAGTAGTTTGTGCAGTAAATGAGTAGGTAGGGGTTGTAGTTTACTTCTATGGGGTATGTAACATATTTAGATCACCATGTTACCTTTTATTGTTTCGAAAATGCAATATTCGCAACACAATCTGCGTTTATTTCGTGACTGAAACTACTGCACATCGCATAAGGCTTGTGAAGTTGTAGTGTATTGTTTTGTATCATGTTTATGCGTGTGTGATGTAGGCTTGTGGGCTGAGTTGTGGACGTAGTCGTACTGCTAAACACAAGGAGGGTTCAAATAGGTCCTGGGAGAGATTGTCAGGGAGACATGCGTGGATGACATTTAAAACCACTTCAGGCAGGTTTTTAAATGGGGGGAACAACATTATAACATGGTAGAAAGCTATAAAAAGTCTATTTGCATAACATCCCCTCTTTAATATTTATAGCTTGCACATATTGCCATTACAGTTATTTCTTAGGATGTTTGTCTTTAGTTTAGAAAGATAGGCCAAAGGTGCAGCCACATTCTTGGCAATCTGCCACTGGGCAACTATGGCAACAGTAGCCTATATGTAGTGCTGTCCATCTCCGGTTTAAGTTCAAATCCATTGGTGTCCTATGCTTGAATGCTATGGGAGTCAGAAAAAAATGTCATTCATTCATTCTAATCACCCAATAGCTGTCTTTTGTGAATGATGGTTCCAGCAATTGATTTGAATGTTGTTTGAATGTTGATAATTCATCTGGTGACATGAATAGTGTATTCTCTCAGTTATACACATGTTCAGGAAATCTCCTCTCACCAAAGGCATTTTTCATTCTGTCCACAGGAACGGCTCACGTAAACATCTCAGTGGTTAATTTCCTCTGTGAACTCCAGCTCATATTTTTCTTCTGTAGCGTAAACATTTAGATCTTAAGATGTCTGTTTGACAACTGTTCAGTTTCACATAGGGCTGTGCAATCAAATTTGTAATACCGATTTCAAATAGTCTATTCAATTAGAAAAATGCTGCAATCGAAAATACAATTATATTTTTACATCAATATTTTTTTCTTTACTTGGTTTTATTTGAATGATTGTCATTGTATCATAATGATTCAAAAACTCAAAGTGTGTGTATTGTCAATTAGCATTAAATTGTGTAGATTGTAGAAACTAAAATCACAAAGTAAAAGTGCGTCGAATCACTCACTGGCATGAGTGATTTAGCTGCAGTCAGAGCACATAATTTTTCACTATTTTATCCAGTTCACATCATTTAAATAGTCAGTGTCAGTATCAGAAAAGTTATATGTACAGGGCTTTATAATAAAACCTCTCTAGGGAATTTTTAAAGATATAAGAGGGTGAAAAGTAAACCAAGTAAGGGTCAATAATAATAATAATACTAATAATACTACTACTACTACTACTACTACTACTACTACTACTACTACTACTAATAATAATAATAATAATAATAATAATAATAATAATAATAAACTCCAAAAGGGGTGTCATTCATACAGGTGTCCCTGTCAGATTTAGTCACGTGGGTGCAGGAGCTCTATACTTGCTTGCACTTACTTACTTAGGCTACTTATTGGTTAAAGGCAAATTAACGTTTTTTTACAATCTGAGCCTTCTTTCGGCAATAAAACAAGTAGTTTTACTCACCCCTAGCAGTTTGGTGGGTCCACAGGAGGACGGCTCACGTCAGAAGGCCTTGATGTATCTTCTGCCATGGGGGCTACCAGTGATCCCGTATCCGTTAGCGTGAGTGCTCGGGGCAGTGATTTGCGGTGTCCAAATAACACAAACGGCAGCACTTTTCATCACAGAAGATCGCTGTGCCAGGGTAGACCCGTCAGGTGATTCCAAAACGGCCTGAAACCCGATATCGCAACAGTTCAGAGCGGTGTTAGCCTCTTTCGGACTAGCTGTGTTTAACAGCTGAGTTCACGCATGCGCACTGTCCTCTCTGATGACGTCATCAAATGAAACTATAGCTGGATATCGGGTTTCAGGCCGTTTTGGAATCCACTCAAAATCTACCCTGGCACAGCGATCTTCTGTGATTTGAAAAGTGCTAAAGTTTGTGTTATTTGGACACCGCAAAGTAATGCCCCGGCCATATGATACGAGCACCATGTTAACGGATAATCATTAGTAATAACTCCAAAAGGGGTGTCATTCATACAGGTGTACCACTGTCAGATTTAGTCACGTGGGTGCAGTATACTTGTTGCACTTACTTGCCGAAAGAAGGCTCAGATTGTAAAAAAACGTTAATTTGCCTTTAAAGGTTTCATATTACACCATTTTCTGATCGATGTTATAATCTTTCCTATCTGGAGTTGTGTTTTGTTTCATTCACAGTTGATTAACACAACCTGCATATTTAGGCTGAGTTCTTCTCAGAATCCAAAATCACCAGAATTTTAACCCTGGAACTGCCCATCTCAACTGAACTAAAGTTTCAGTAAGGTAGCTTGAAAACTACAGCTTTATGACATCACAAGGTGTATCAGAGCATTTTGAACTTTGAAAATGTAGACAGACTAATAATAATAATGAACTCAAACGTGTGTGATTGAAACAAAACACAGCTCCATGTTTTTGATGAGGTAACAACATTCTAACATGTTTTAAAGCTCACAAAAGTCAACTTTGTGGAATATAGGATCTTTAAATTTGACAGTATAGAAGTAATGGTTTGAAAGTAATGGAGGATTTCAATAACAAGCTACTAATTACTATTTTAATTACATCACCTTTCTTCCATAGGTTGAATCTGATATCTGATCTAAGTTCCTCGCCTGTACAGTACTGTAACATGGGGACAGTAGGATATTAGCATCAAGCGCTAGGGCCTTGCTAATCCCTTAAAAAGACAGTTAAAAGCAGAGAGCATATTAAATAATAACAGTAGTAATCTAATCACAGAGCACTTGATTTTATTTCTCATGGGGGAGCTGGAATAAACACAGCTGTCTCTCGCAACATGACCTTGGACCTCATATATTAAAGCCAAATAATTATAGTTGTTTAAAATATATATACAAAAGGATCTAGTGTAGTGACTAAATAGGACCTTTTGACATGGACGCTACACAAATGCCAGTCAGTGAGAGAGTCTAGTCTACTGCACTGTCCGCATAAACTGACACAGCTCTCGTTTTAATGGGCTCAGGCTAATCCATGAGAACTCAGACACAGACACAGACACAGACACAGACACAGGTCACTTTCCATTGGATTTTCAAGAACAAACACATTTAGTTCAGTTAATTAACATTTCCACAATTCATAAAAACGTAAGGTACGTATTTAATTACATACATCTTAGTCTGAGCCAGTCCTCTAAACATTTATAGTGCTCATATTAAGCTATTTTCTGATCTGTGTTATAATGTTGTTCTCTCGTCACAAACAGACCTGGAGTTGTGTTTTGTTTCATTCACACATGTTTAACGCACAAACCCTGCATGTTTAGGCTGACAGACAGTCTGCTCCACCTTATGATGTCATGTGGTAATACAGGAAGTGCCCCACTGTGTTTTTAAACTATATTAAAGGAAAAGTAACGTGTTTTTTTACAATCTGAGCCTTCTTTCGGCAATAAAACAAGTAGTTTTACTCACCCATAGCAGTTTGGTGTCATTTTGAGCAGTTTCGTAGAAGTTATGTTGTAGCGTATCTGTTAACTTGAGTGCTCGGGGCATTACTTTGTGGTCTCCAAATAACACAAACTTTAGCACTTTTCAAATCACAGAAGCCCGATATCTTAGTCTACGATTTTGTTTGAAGCAAAAGTGGCCTGTAATCCGAGATTTAGCCATAGTTTTGAGTAGATGAGGAGGCCGGTGCGCATGTGCTCTCAGCTCCCGGGACCCAAACATGAAACGCAAAGCTGTAAACTATGGATAAATCTCGGATTACAGGCCACTTCAAACGCTTGCTTCAAACGAAATCGTAGACTAAGACATCGGGCTTCTATGATTTGAAAAGTGCTAAAGTTTGTGCTATTTGGAGCCCGCACGGGGCATATTACATGCTTGGGGAATATATTATATGTCCTGAGCTATGGCTAGAAGTTGCGCTAGGCTAACCGCAAATCTAAAACATCTCTGGAAGTGCTCCATATGACACCAAAGTGCTATGGGTGAGTAAAACAACTTGTTTTATTACCGAAATAAGGCTCAAATTGTAAAAAAAACGTTTCCTTTAAGTTGAAAACTACCACTTCATGACATCACAAGGTGGAACAGAGCATTTGGAGCTTTGGAGACATAGACAGACTAATAATAAAGCATTACTCATACATGTGTGAATGAAACAATACACAACACAAGGTATAAACTTTATAACATGCCAAAAAGCTCACAAGAGTCAATTTTGCATAATATGTTTTTTCAATAATATTAAAAATATATTTTCCAGGACTTTAAGTATTCAGTATTTATCAGAAGAGGTCTATATTCAAAGGGTAAATTTGATGGAACAAATCTCAAAACTGGGATTTGTACAAGGTATGGTTACTATAGCAACTACAGCACTTGCGTCAAAGTTGATAAATGGTTCTAAATTAGACAATGACAAAGCACATGTAACAGTATACTGTTACTGTATATGACATAATGCAGTATTGATCCTGCTCTGTATTTAGCGCCTGGTTGCTGATATCTGCTTCTGTACATAATCTGTGTGCAAACATGCTAGTTTTTCTCCTGATAACAAAAGAGAGTTTGGTGATAGCGAGGGGACTTTCACCAATTAGATGCTGCCCTGCTGCCATGTTGTTACGCCCGCCCTTTATCTAGGTCACCTACAGGAGCGTTCCACTGGGCAGGCTGATAAGAAGAATGGCTCTATTGAATGGGCCTATCGCACTGGCAGTTTGCTCAGTGACAGTGTGCCGGACCTGAGCAGTCCCCGGATTTTCTTTGTCCAACTGATTGCTCATTTTGACTTCTCCTTGTGCCCTTTGTGGCTTTGTCTTTTTCTCACACATAACTTTCTTTTTGAAATGCAGGAACTTTCGCTTGAATAAACGCAAACAGTGGGTCACCTATCCACCCCTCCGTTCACCCCTCCATCCGCTCTTTGATTTCACTGTCCCAGATCGCTCAAGCTGGTCTTTCTCTTCTTTCTTCTTTCTACTGGCTTTACCCATGCAGTGCCCCATGACATTTTGGTACAGTTTGAGCACCTCCTCACTGATGTAAGTGGATTAAAAGTAAAAGTACTGTACTTCTATAAACCTTATCTCAATCAATTATCTGTATTTTACTTAAGCACTTTCAACTCCACTTGGACTGAATAGTGTAAAGAAATTTTCCTTGTGGTTTGATACCTGCTTAATTAATAGGTTATGTGCAAAAATATCAAAGTCATATCACTTAATGTGATGATTCAGTATTGATATTGTGGGCTGCTGTATGAATATATTGCCAAGAGTATTTTTTGGTATATTTTACTCAATTATTTTGCTACAGCGCTACAGTTTTGTTGCTTTTTTAGAGGAAGGAAACATGTTTATGCAACACATTTCAACTATTCACTGTTTGATGAGTAAAATGGGTGTGTTTCATATGAACTTTGCAGAAAAAGCGGCTTAACAAAGACTTTTAGTATCACAGAGGAAACACGTTTATCCAACACATTTGCATCAGCTTCATCCACCAGGCCGTCAGGAAGCTGAACTGTCACTTTACCCCCCCATCACTCTGTCACTCTAGACACTTTAAAAACTGCTGCTAAGAACTACTGTTGCACATTTACTATTGAAATTATTACTGTTGCACATTTATTTATATCTTTATTTTCAATGCACATTCTATTGCACATTACTGTACATTTCACTGCTGCATCTTCCATTGCACATTTTGATGCACCCTGCTCATTTTGGACATCTGTTAATAGGTATTTATTTATTCTTTGCACTGCTTTTAAATTTTAGATTTTGTCTTAGAAGTTTTTGTATTGTCCTTATACTGTATTTTGTACACTGTCTTTTTGCACTGCTTGGCCAGGGAGAAACGAATTTTAAATTCACTGTATGTCAAACACATATGGCAGAATTGACAATAAAGCTGACTTTGAACATTTGACATTTTCACTGTTGCTGATTAAAATGGGTGTGTTTCATATGAACTTTGCATAAAAAGTGGTTTAACAAAGACTTTTAGTATCACAGCAATGATCTAACCATTATTTTATTAAACCATATCAAATCGACTTGAAATATATTGTATCGAAAAGAAAGTGCACTGTATTGAGATACGTAACTATTAGTGGTAGGTAAAAGCATAGATATATTATAGATAAATTATAGATATTATAGATACATTTCATATTAGAAAAAATGTTTTTCTAGATACAAGAATACAACATAAAACAAAGAATAAACCTGGACTAGACCAAGACTAAACCAGGACTAGACCAGGACTTAACCAGGACTAGAAGAGGACTAAACAAGGACTAGAAGAGGATCAAACCAGGTCTACTTTTTACGACTGATGAGAGGCAAAATATCAAAACCAATTTACAAAACCACTTTATAATAAAAGGTAACAAACCTAACAATACTTTGCCAACATTTTTGAGTCTGTTTTTGGTGATTACATATTTTAATTGAACTCATGGTTGCCAAACTGGTCCGCAGTCAAACTTGTCTGGTTTGGTTTAGTAATAATCTAATCTAATTATGAGCAGAAAAGCTAAAGGCGCTGTACATTTT
Organism: Paratrypauchen microcephalus; assembly: GCA_036785185.1. NCBI lineage: Eukaryota > Metazoa > Chordata > Actinopteri > Gobiiformes > Gobiidae > Paratrypauchen > Paratrypauchen microcephalus. The sequence continues at coordinate 6,571,842 of JAVJIX010000040.1, read as the reverse complement.
ATTTTTTATTTTTACTATCTTATGTATCACATCATGGCCTATTTATGTATGTATCGTATCGGGAACTTCTTAATGATACCCAGCCATATTAATTAGTTTAAGTTTCATGTTCTTGGTGACATCTTGTGTAAAGGTTCTGAGTTCAAGTCCCAGCTTTGAGCAATTAAAAATATATATTTTTTATTTATATTTATATATAAATCTCCTATTATCCAGAGTAATACATTTTGACTTGTTCGTAGTCAGCTAAAAAATATTAGTATATGTGAAGTACTTTTTTACCCTCAACTGGACAATTCAGTACTTTTAGTAGTAAATTTGTTATGTGATACCTTTACTTTTTAGTTAAGTAACAAAACTGAGTGCTTCCACCACAGATTAGTGTTCATAAAGGGAGTAAAGAGTGAGGCCAAACACTCAATAACTTGTCTGTTGCAGCTAAAATCCATACACTATATTGTCCAACACCAAAACAAATATACAAATAACAATTAGAAGCTTCTTTCTCAGTACAGCTCTTCTTTCTGCATGAATCACCAACACCACAGTGCTTGTTTCATAAGTTTCAATAGTGTGTTTCCATTATTATATGCAAAGTTCTCATGTACCATGGTTGCAAGACACAGCTTTACAGTCTAACACAGGCTGGCGTTGTATTTGCGTGGTCATGCTCTCTTGCTGCCTGCCTGGAATGCTAGCTAACATTACTCAGGGGAATAGGATTTCTCGAGGAGCAGTAGGGGGTTCATGTATCACACGTTACCACCTGTTGGAAATAAAGCTTTTGAGACTATACAAATGACAGACAACTCACTAACGGTGTTTTAATGGGGAGCCGACAGTGATTTGAGATCGGACTGGTGCGTAATGGGTTCTTCTCACGGATCTATCATTAAAATTACAGTTCTATGGTTCTTCTAATAGCTTAAAAGGTGTGCGTGTTTGATTTAGGTTAGATATTAAAGGTTTTGTTTGGCCTCACTTAATGCCCACGGTGATTGCTTTTATCTACAATGAAATATTTACCTTGATATTAAACCCTTGTTAAACATTAAACTGATTTCTATTATACCTCATCAGTCATTAAAGGTCCTGTATTATGCAAAATGAACTTGTGAGCTTTAGGCCAGGTTATAATGTTGTTACCTCCTAAAAACATACCTGAAGTTAAGTTCCGTTTCATTCACATGGAATGAGTGACTATTATTAGTCTGTCTACATCTCCAAAGCTCAAAATGCTCTGTTCCACCTTGTGATGTCATGAAGCGGTAGTTATCAAGCTAACAGCTACATTTTACATTTTGTTCAGGATAGACTAGAAATTGTAGAGCTGGAATTAATGATTCTAGTGAAGGTGAATGGAGAACTTCCGGTATTAGCACATGATTAGCACATTAGCACATGATGTCACAAATTTGAACATAGAGAAGACGTATGCAGGGTTTGTGTGTTAAACATGTGTGAATAAAACAAAACAACTCCAGGTATGTTTTTAATGAGGAAACAACATTGAAACATACTGTAGATCAGAAAATAGTGTGATATGGGCCCTTTAAACGCAATCTTGATGAGACTACAATGTAACGGGATTGTTACCATAAAGAAGATGTACTATGATTTCATGTCCCTTATGGCAATGTTCAGCATTTTTTTCACTTCCTGTAAATGACTCAATAGTAAGATACTGTAATGACAGCAGCACATTCACAATCAGCTGTCCAGAATGTCATCAAACAGTTAGTATAACAGATCAGCTAAACTTGATATTGTGCTAAAAGAAGCCACGCATATGTACATAATCCCAGTGCATAGTATGTACATGTCTTATGCAATATCATATCAGGTAGCACACATGAAGCACATGGACCCACAGCCTCACAAAAGATCAGATCAGACCAAGATGGCTGTCTTAGATGCTGCAAACAATGCCCAAGTAGATTGATGGTCACGTAATATATTATGTAAGGAATTGTTTTTGAATCTCATTGATATTGAAAATAATGAATTGAAAAAATTGTAAAATTGTACTCAGTGAAGGTTGTGCAGTGAGTAAACCTTTTTTTTAAAAAATTGAATAGAATTTAAATAAATGATGAATAAATTTTAATAAATCAGACATACTGTAAGATATACTATATGTACTAACAATATAAACAAAAGACAAAGGATCACAACAGTTGCATATGGAGAACATGTCTGGCGCCATACAGTACATACGAGGAAGGAAATTCTTTCTCTACATATCAATGCACAGACAGATCCCTCTGGTGATAGAACAGGACAGTCTAAATAACTTCAACAAACAGAAGCCTTAGAGACCAAAGGAAATGTGCTGCACACTACAGGGGGTGATGAGGTGATAAAGCGCCTAAGTGCTTATCATTTTCAGACTACACAGCTGGGGCATGTAGTAGGACAGGTGGCTCAAAGAGATGTGTCCAAGGCCTTAGATGTTAACAATGACCAGTATGATTAATGTCACAACTGTACCACCTCTGAAGAAGTTTGGTCATTTTATAATACACATTAAGGTCCTAAATTACGCAAAATTGACTCTCGTGGACTGTAGCCACGACTGCCGAATGTGAGGCTGCCAATCTGCACCATCACACACCATATTCAGTACAATGTATTAGATTTGTCTAACTCTTAGATTTTGTCTAAGTCTTAGGTTTGTCTAAGTCGAAGCACACCACATTCCACTTTCATTTCCCGCCACATTTAGTACAATGTATTTGACACACACATTGTACTAAATGTAGTGTGCAATGGTGCAGATAGGCAGCCTCACATTCACATTCATTGTCAGTTGTAGCTACAGTTGTAATTTGTTTTAGCTATGAGTGAATGAAAATGTATTACTGCATTATTGTATAGTATAAAATTTTGAGGAGTAGTAGTAATAGTAGTTTGCACTTGCTCAGCAGCTTGTCAGCTATAGCCACTGCTGCAGGAAGAATTGTAGATGGAAAAATCTCATTCTAGTCAAAACTCTAATGGGAACAAAACATTTTTACCATGAGTGTGCATTGTGTGATCTCTATAGGTTTTCTGACAGAAGTGAAGGAGCAGTGAGGCAGATTTTATGCATCAGCGGACGGTTTAATGAAGGTAAACAGACGGTCACAGGGGACATTTGGTACTGGTGCTCCCGCTCAAAAGATTATTATGGAAACAAAACAGAGCATCACAACAGAATGTGTCATCAAAATAGTACAGACAGAATTCTGTGGTTTATGAGGGGGTTTTATAGTATGTAGACTGGCTTGGACCTCAAGTTGTGTTTTGTTTCGTTCACACATGTTTGAGTAATCCTTTATTAATAGTCTGTCTACATCTGCAAAGCTGAAAATGCTCTGTTCCACCTTCAAATTAACAGCTACCTTTTACATTTTGTGCAGTAGATATTGACAATTCCAGGGCTGAAATGTATTGTTTTCTGTTCAAGAAAAGAATTCCAGCCTAAATATGCATAGTTTGTGTGTTGAAAATGAAACAAAACACAACTGATGAGGAAACAACATTATAGCATTAGCATTGTATGGGCCCTTTAAATAATTGTTTTGGTTTCTTCCAACACTTGAAGCTAAACAGATAAAACCAAAAAACAATGCAAAGCACATCAAACGTTTCTACATGTGGATGGTTGGACCTCACAGTATCTGATGCAGCTCAGGGAGGGGCCTCTCAGACTGTCTGCATGTACAGTATGGTGGCAGCCCGATAACATAGTCACTTGGAGAACACAGTGTTCTTATTTTTAGGTGAGATAGGTCAAAACAATGCATGAACAACAAACCATTGTAAGAGAAAACACTTAAGTCCAGAAATGAAAACTTTTAGAATCTTAATGTGAAAAGCAGCCATTAAGAATACATGTTGGCTATATTTCCTGCATAACTAAAAGGCCCATATTACGCCATCTGATCTATTATTTGTTTGTTTGTTAAATTCCATACACCTTCAGTTTCTTCGGAAAAAAAGGTAGCTGTTAACTTGAAAACTACTAATAAGTAACATCACAAGGTGGAACAGAAAATTTTGAGCTGTTGAGATGCAGACAGACTAATAATAAAGGGTTACTCAAACATGTGTGGAAAAAAAATACAACTCTGGATTAGGGATGTCAACAATTAATCGACTTACAATTAATTGTCGATCAAGACGTTGGCCGAACAAAATGCATTAATTGTAACTAATCGCTAGAGGGCGCTACTCGGGAACCCACTCGCGAGAAAGACCATAGCGTGCTAGGTGAAAACTAAACATGAAGCGTTCAAAAAGAAGTGCGGTATGGGACCACTTCAAGCTAGTTAATTCCCTGAAATATTGTTGATGCCTTAGTTCAAAATAATAGTTGAGAATGTCCTAAAAATAGCCTGGATTCACTGGTTTCATCATAATATGTAGACTAAATAACATTCTGTTATTTAATTTCTTCTGTTCCTTTTAATTTCAAGATTTCCATGCTGCAAGTGCAACAACTGAGCCAGTCCTCAATTTATTTTCAGTAAATGTATTTTGTTATTCAGCATCAATACATTTGTCTGCTTTTTACTAAGGAATAATTAATTGAGGAATATACAATATAATAATACTATGATATATTTTTGACTCAGTGTTATGTTACTATAGCTTATATTCTTAAAGACCCTATTGAAACAATAAAATTCAGGTGAAAAACGCCGCTTAAGTCGATCGATAAGGTCAATCAACTATAGATTAATGAATTAATCGATAATTTGATAGTTGATGATAGTTAATTTGATAATTGATAGTTTTGATGAGGTAACAACAATGTAACATGGCTTAAAGTTTACAAGAGTCAATTTCACATAATATAACACCTTTAATAAATCTAACCAAAGTAGAAATATACTTGACAGGACTACTATTTTAGCCATGAAAACAGCCTTTGATTGCTTCACTTATGGAATGTCCACTGCTGTTTATAGCATAGCACTAAATCCTATTTCTGCTCTCACTGGACATTTGGGTATTTCCTTTATAGGCTACTGTATGCAGCTTTTTACAAAGTACATCTCTGTTGTGCTATGTGCCAACGTTATAGCTTAAGATGGTACGATGTTTGTGCAGTGAAGCAAGTGCAGTCGGTTGCCTCCAGGCCCCATGGTTGTTTGCTCCAACACGGAACGTCAGATTCATGGTGCATTTAGTTAACAGCACAACACAGGGTCGGGGTCAGGGCTGGAAATGAATGGGGAAAATTGTAAGAGAAAATCATTACAAATTTTGTCACTGTAAGATGAGTTCATGTCGCAGGTAGTGATGTTCTGCTCCTTTAAATGAGTCCTCAGTCTCAATTTTTGAAAGAACCAAATGTTTTCTTTCAAATTTGTATGCATTTTTATACTGATTAATGCTGAACCAACACAAAAATCAGCACAGAGTAGGCAACACGAGGCATAGATTGTGCACAAAAATCATCATAACAATTAGTTTTTAATTAGACTGTTATTATTATAACTTACTTATAAGTTACATAACCAGACAGTCTGTGATTAGCGTTTTGATGTTTTTGGAGATAACGATCACTACTACTAATTACTAAGCTATCTTACACATAGTGGAGTGCATGTTTTTCCTATAGAGTTATTTCCTCATGTTCCCGTCCCTGTGCTAATGTCCTTGGGCTAACAGTGTTCCCTGTACAGTCTATAGTGGCCATTTAGTTTCCCTGTAGGTTAGCACTGCAGTGTATAGCAGGGCTTAATGGAACTCTATTCATTCAGTCATTTACCATGTACTTGAAAGAAACTCCATACAGAAAGACCAAGCTGGGAATTGGACCTTCAACTTCTTTGTTGTGGGTGAAACTCCTAACCACCTTGCCACCATAATACTCATTAATAGGTCATTATCAATCTGTGTGTCTTATTCCAAATAGGCAAGCCTACTTGTACTTACTACAGTGCACTATGTAATGTTGTTGGTGGACAGTCTGCCGCCTACTTGTCTCCATGGAGATGTTATTGCTTTAGCTGGAATACAGTATGGCATTAAACATATCTTTCTTGCATTTATTCAATCACATTACGTTATTGCTAATAAATACTTCTCCACAGATCTGACCTGTCACTTGGCCTGGTGGCTGTCACTGTAGTCTCCATGTAGACAGAGAGGTGTAATGCCATACTATGGTACATTCTAGGTGTAAACTGATACACAAAAACTCCTGGTTTAGACCTGGTGTAGACCTGGTTCTGTTCTTGTTTCAGGGATGAGTTCTTCTCCGTCTGCTCAGTGCTGCCCTCTGACATAATCCATGTGCCTCGGAAAGACATTTTATCTTCAAAGTCCTGGTTCAGTCCTGGTTGATTCCTGGTTCAGTCCTGGTTTAGACCTGGTTTAGACCTGGTTTAGACCTGGTTTAGATCTGGATCGGTCCTGCTTTAGTCCTGTTTCAGTCTTGTTTCAGTCCTAAGTCCTGACCTACCATCTTTAGTGACCCTACTACATTATTCTTGACTTCTTCCTGACCCCTACCATTGATGTCTCCACAACAGCTTTCTTATCAGACAGGCTCAAAAATCAAGATACGAACTGTCAAGATGTTGGCAAAGCAAGCACCGGCATTTGAACTCAAAACAGGAGTCTAATGGTCCCGGCGATGGCATCACACTTCCTCCTCAGGGAGAGGCTGTGGGGCCTGCTCCTTACGTAACACAACAATTTGTCCTTTTTTGGATAATAGTACACAAGCCAGTGCTTTGAGCGAAGTGTGTCAAAGCAGAGCAAAGATAAAGATCAAATGCTTACTACTGCAGTTCAGTGGACATCTTAATGAGTCAATCAACAGTTATTTACTGAAATAATCAATTAGTTTAAATAAAGTAAAGTAAGCATTAGCAGTTTAGAATCCAGTACAGAAACAAATCAGCAAATGCATTCTCTGCTTTTGACATAATGTACAAAACCTAATTGCTCTTGCACAAATTTGGGATAATGCATTGTTTCTATGATTTATTTCACTTCTGTTTTCACTTATACATCAGGGAATGAATGGGGTGAATGCAGTTTTGTTTTATTATTACAATTTTATATTTATTACTTAGCAGAACTAGCTAGCAATATAGCAAATTTAGCAAAAGGGCCCCACGCTACAGTGTTTCCCAGCTGGATAAACAAATGTCACTTTTTGTATAAGAACACAACAAGCAACACATTCATTTATTAATCCTGTTTAAAATTACAAGCCTATCCACTACAAGTCAAGTTTAAAAATGTAAAATGGGTTTTATTTTTGTGGATTTGTGGTTTGTGGATTAAAGAGGGAGAATTTGACTTCTTTGTATTAACTGCTAACACATAACATATTTAGATGACCATATTACCTTCTATTGTGTTGTACTATGTTTTATAAGTTTCACTTTTGTTTTGAATGCCCCCCTCCCTTTGCTCTCTGCACCAAGTCACTGCCCCTTCAGAACACACTACTACACATCACATTGGTTGCCAAGTTGTATAGAGTTACTCAAACATGCATGGATAGCACCTAAAATCTCTTCAGGAATGTTTCGATGAAGAAACAACATGATAGATTTTGCAGCTATTTGTTTGCAAATTTTGTGAGCAAAAACTCAGTAAATAGGGGTCAATTTTTCCTCACCCTCTCTCAGCTTTTTGTCACAGGGTAATATTTTTACTCACAACATGGACCTGTATGCAGCTTATTGTGGTATTACACCAACCTAATTCCCCACATATAATCCTCCATTTTCCTTAATACTCTTAGCACAAAACAAATGTCAGTATTCATCCAAAACCTGTTCAAAATGTATTTGACACCTTTAATTCAGTTATGCTTCATAGCCCTTGCCTAATAAGTTCAACAAATCTGGCGGAAAGACAATGTGCTGGTCTATTCTGTTCTGTGTCAATCTATTTCTTATTTGACCCCCATAAGAAAAGGCCTTGTTTAACATAATTTTACACTAAGCCTGGTTTAAAGTATTACTGCGGTAACCATTTCTACATGCTAAGGAACATGCACGAGTGGGTTTATAATTAGTTATGCAGACTTAAGATGTAAATTAGTCTCAGTTCCCCTAAATGAAGAGACTTAGTGAAACTGATGCTAAATATAATACTGATATTTACTGACGCTTTCCAGAAAAATAACATATGATCACATATCATGCTTGCTATATGGTTAGAATCTATTATACCAGTGGATATTTTTTTTATATTTTGCACATTTTAATGAGAAGGGAAGACAATCATAATAATCGTTATATTATAGTGAAGTAGTACACGCAAATCAGTTAATTGTTGGCATAGGTTGTACATTCTGAGGCATTGTAGTTAGTGGGAGACACCGAATTTGTCATTTTTACAGCAGTAACTGCAATCATAGTTTACTGCACCCGGAAGAGTACTGTGGTTTATAGTACCAAGCCCTGTGCAGATAAGATAAAGTGGATGTGTTCTAAATGTCTTTCAGAGAATTGGGTCACTCGAGTGGTGAATTATTTAAGACCCTGCGAACCAAAGCAGGGTGTAAATTAAATATGAAGGGGAATAAAAATAAACTGTGTAATACAAGATAATAACACAACCTGAGGCTTACAGGTGTTTTGTGCTTTCAACTGAAGGCAAAGTATTTAACTAAGCAAAAAACTATTTAAAACACTAACAAAAGTAATCAGGGCAACATCTCAGGGCTCATCTATGAGAGTTCTTGTTCACTAACACGAAGGTCAAATTATGGATTCATATTCAGACAAGTGCATGCAGTCCTTGTGCAAGACACTTCCCCTGAACGTGGTGTGTGCGTGAGAGAATGAATGAAGTATCTTGAAATGCGCTATTGCTGGGTTTCAGATTACATCACAGCATTCTCATAAGTCAGTAATATTTAATACAGGTGAGGGGCAGTTAAAATGTATATTGTTAAAATACTGATTTTTGTTGTAATTCATTTGCATTAATTAATTGTAATAAAGTGATTTCTAGTCACTAATATAAATTATCAGGTTCAACATTTATGAAGTTACCTTTTGGATATTTTGTTTTCTGAAAGTACAGTGTAATCAATGGGGAAATCTGGCTCTTGTGCCCCATCTGGGAGTATGACATCGTCAGATGCTAGATGAAAACATCTAGACCAAAATCCCCAATGGATACTTTGAAGCTGATATCAACAATATTCCCTGGGGCTGTGGTAGGCACAGCTCTGTCTGAGGCTTTGTTAGAGTTTAATCTGAGCTTCATTTTAACACAATCTGACCAGAAGGAACTGACTTAGTTAGAACTACAAAAAGTGAGTTGATTTGTGCTGTTAAACAAGGCTATCTCACATAAAATTATATTTAAGTTAGCTAGCAATAGCTGACAGTTTTTTCAGTTTTTCAGTCACTCTCACCTTTGTTCAAACACCTAAAAAATCAAAAAAATCAAACACCTAAACAGGACTATGAAAGCTCATATCCGATTTTTTTTTCTTTCTGGAGTTTTCAGATGATCTTAAAACTTGGAAATGTTTCTAATGTGTGTTTTGTGTCTCCACAGCATGTAGAACACCTGCAGAAGGCGTGATCACTGCAAACTATAAATACAAAAAGCATTACGAATATCAGTGAAGCTACTGTAGATCCTACTGTGAGTTTTGTAAATTGTTACAGTTTAGATGAAATAAACATCACAAAATAGTATAAATTACTACAAACTCACATTACAAGTGCCTACAATCAACTCACACTAAGAAATGATTACATGGCTTCTGGCTGGTTGCACATAGAGCAGGAGAGACGCATGCCAAGAGCCAGTCGTGAAGCCTCACACAATAGACTAATGCAATACAGAAGTACAGTACAACGCAGCAGATCCCTGGTTAGACCAAACAGACAGTGAGACAGACAAGAGATGACACAGAGGTTTAGAGCCCTGTCAGGAGCAGAAGTCAGAGTCAAGATCAACTTAGCACCCATGTGGCATTGCATCATCATAAATCTCTCATAAGGTTCCCTGGTTTTGCTGTGGTATTAAATAAAGATTTGCAAAACCAAGATTTAAAGATGCGTTGCTCAAATTTTCTGGTGGAGGGTGTTTCTATTACGGGTGTTTCTATTGTTCAAAATTACAATGATTCTGTTTATAAATAGGGTTGCCACTCAACAGATCTGATTTGTAATGTTGCCTATAGTTGTCTCCCTTGAAATAGATAGGTTTAATCTCTACCGTGGAACATTCTAGACAAAGTAATAACATCTCCACGAAGACAAGCAGGTGTTGCACAATGCAGAAGTACACAAATGAAGACCAGTCCACCATTGTAAACACTAAGAAGTTTCAATCATTTTTTGGAATTTGCTTGGAAAAAATGCTTCTAAAATGACTATTCCAGCACAGACTAAATCACAAACTTTGAGACATGTGTATAAATAGTGAAACTGAAGGAAAAAGGTTTACACAGACAGACCCAACATGGCGGTGAGTGTCAATAGAATCTTTCAATGGGCCTTTGAATTTCTGCTTTTTTTTTTTTTAGAAACTACAGGCTGAGCTTTAAGCCATACAGATCCGACTCGGAACGCAAACAGAATATTAATGGGACTGGCCAGACATTTTTCCTTCCAAAGATCTGACCTGTGTCCCCTCCATTCAGATGCATATGAAGTCTGCTGCTCTTGGCTTCGGCTCAGCTCCTCTTTGTAAGCTGGGGTCCCTTTCTCTGCAGCTCAATTTCATGGTAAAGTGTCCGGTGAATAGCCCAAAGACCACATGAGACAATGAGGCCTCTACACTGAGGAGATGTGATCAGCATAGCAAGTACTGAGAACATAGCGGCACGTACTATTACTCGAAGTATAGAAGTTTTATTTCTATGTACTCAACAAAAATATAAACGCAACACTTTTGTTTTTGCTCCCATTTTTCCTGAGATGGACCCAAAGATCCAAAATTCACTCCAGATACACAACACTACCATTACTCTCAAACATTGTTCACAAATCTGTCCAAATGTGCGACAGCGAGCACCTCTGCCCCGCCGAGATAATCCACCCCACCTCACAGGTGCGCCACATCAAGATGCCGATCCGACATCATGACCAGTGCACAGGTGCACCCCAGACTGCCCACAATAAAAGGCCACCCCGAAATGTGCATTTTTTTTGCTTTATTGGGGGTCTGGGGACTCAGAACCAGTCAGTATCTGGTGTGACCACCATTTGCCTCATGCAGTGCAACACATCTTCTTCGGATAGAGTTTATCAGATTGTCAGTTGTGGCCTGTGGAATGTTGGTCCACTCCTCTTCAATGGCTGTGCGAAGTTGCTGGATATTAGTGGGAGCTGGTACACGCTGTCGTATGCGCCGGCCAAGCACATCCCAAACATGCTCAATGGGTGACATGTCCGGTGAGTATGCTGGCCATGCAAGAACTGGGACATCTTCAGCTTCCAAGAATTGTGTACAGATCCTTGCAACATGGGGCCGTGCATTATCTTGCTGAAACATGAGGTGATGTTCATGGATGTATGGCACAACAATGGGCCTCAGGATCTCATCACGGTATCTCTGTGCATTCAAAATGCCATCAATAAAATGCACCTGTGTTCTTCGTCCATAACAGCCTTTGAAGAGGAGTGGACCAACATTCCACAGGCCACAATTGACAATCTGATAAACTCTATGCGAAGAAGATGTGTTGCACTGCATGAGGCAAATGGTGGTGACACCAGATACTGACTGGTTCTGAGTCCCCAGACCCCCAATAAAGAAAAAAAAAATAAAAAAAAAATGCACATTTCGGGGTGGCCTTTTATTGTGGGCAGTCTGGGGCACACCTGTGCACTGGTCATGGTGTCGGATCGGCATCTTGATGTGGCGCACCTGTGAGGTGGGGTGGATTGTCTCGGCGGGGCAGAGGTGCTCGCTGTCACACATTTGGACAGATTTGTGAACAATGTTTGAGAGAAATGGTAGTGTTGTGTATCTGGAGTGAATTTTGGATCTTTGGGTCCATCTCAGGAAAAATGGGAGCAAAAACAAAAGTGTTGCGTTTATATTTTTGTTGAGTGTATTTAGAAAGGGAGGTGGTCCGGACTGCTTGGGATTCAGGTTCATTATTCTTCAAACGGATAGCACGTTGATGATGGAGGAAAGATTGTATGTCCATATCACAGCCAATGGTGAGGATATAGGCTCATCAAGTGTTTTTACTGTATGGCTCAGTAGCCCAATGGATCATTTACAGAGTCAACATGGAAGCATTTTGGAATTTGGTGTAGAAATAAGGCTGGCATCGACAAGTAAACGCTAAAACCACTATAATGAAATGTGTTTTTAGTTTGCTTTTAATACCATTTAGGTTACAAATGTTGTACTTTCCTGAAGGATTAGATATCGCATATACTTATATAAGTTGATGACAGAAAGAGGAACACCTTGAAGAACCTCCACTCAAAATTATGTTGAAATTACTAATGCTAAAACATATTTTTTATGAATTAAACTTGATGTAGTTTGCATGTTTTTATATTGTTGACTTTCTTACAGTGGTGAGGTAAACCACCAGTAAACCAGTGCCTAAGACACCGCACGCTAAAGACCTCAGCAGCTTCAGGCCGGTGGCTCTAACATCCCACCTGATGAAGACACTGGAGAGACTGGTCCTTGGCCACCTCCGCTCCACCGTGAGCTCAGCGATGGACCCGCTGCAGTTTGCGTACCAGCCTGGCATCGGAGTGGAGGATGCCGTCATCTACCTGCTGCATCGCTCACTGTCTCACCTGGAAAACCCCGGCAGCACTGTGAGGATTCTCTTCTTTGACTTCTCCAGTGCTTTCAACACCATCCAGCCACTGCTCCTCAGGGACAAACTGGAGACCGCCGGTGTGGACTGTGACCTGGCAGACTGGATCCTGGACTACCTCACAAACCGGCCCCAGTTTGTGAGAGCCAAGAACTGTGTGTCTGACCTCCTGACCTGCAGTGTGGGGGCGCCCCAGGGCACTGTCCTCGCGCCCTTTCTTTTCACCCTCTACACTGCAGACTTCAGACACAACACGGACAGCTGTGTCCTGCAGAAGTTCTCTGATGACTCTGCCATCATTGGTCTCATCAAGGATGACGATGATGGGGAGTACAGAGGACTAATACAGGACTTTGTGGACTGGAGTCAGCGGAACCACCTCATCATCAATGCAGGGAAGACCAAGGAGATGGTGGTGGACTTCCGCAGACGCCACTCTACTGCCCCCTCAGTGAACATCCGGGGAAGGGACATTGAGAGAGTGGACTCTTACAAGTACCTGGGTGTTCATCTGAACAATAAGCTGGACTGGACTCATAACACAGACGCACTGTACAGGAAGGGCCAGAGTCGGCTCTATCTCCTGAGGAGACTACGGTCCTTTGGAGTGAGAGGGCCACTCCTGAAGACCTTCTATGACTCTGTGGTGGCATCAGCCATCCTGTACGGTGTGGTCTGCTGGAGCAGCAGCATCACAGAGAGGGAGAAGAAGAGGCTGGACAAGGTCATCAAGAAGTCCAGCTCTGTCCTGGGCTGTCCTCTGGACTCAGTGCAGAAGGTGGGGGACAAGAGGGTCCTGGCTAAGGTCACCTCTATGCTGGACCATGAGTCTCACCCCCTGCAGGACGCTCTGTCTGCTCTGGAGAGCAGCATCAGTGACAGACTGATTCACCCTCGCTGTGTGAAGGAGAGATTTCGCAGGTCTTTCCTTCCTGCTGCTGTCAGACTGTACAACGAACAATGTTAATATGTCATTCAACGTATCTGCACTTACAAATATTCCCCTATAATCCAGAGTCTATTTTTAGGTATAGTTTTAAAATTATCCTAGGCCATTATTTATTTATTTATTATATTGCATGTTACTTTTTCGTGCTGTTCTTGATCTGTGCGTTGCAACACTGGAATTTCCCCACTGTGGGACTAATAAAGGCATATCTTATCTTATCTTATCTTAAAGGTATGTTTAAAAGTGAAATATTGTAGTGGATAATGGTTTGATAAGAAGAAATCCAAAACATGTTTCATAATTGCTCTATATAAACACACATCTGTCACAGGACCTCATACAATACCATTCTAAATAGTATCTTACAATTGTTTGAATCCATAATCCTTGAATCTAATACAAAATGGGATTATGTGTGTCTTTATTATATAATATAATCCCTGGATGTAAATCAAATGTGTGTCCTGGATCTCAGCGTTCTACACACAGCCTATACATCCTTCGTAAACACACAGGGGCCCCATAATGTCCAGTGTCTACCTGCTGTGAGCCCCATACACTGCCCAGACCAGTGCCATTTATCATCCTGCCTTTGACACTAATGAAAACAAGACTGCACGCTTTACATTCACCAGTCTTCTTATCGCCTCTCCACAGGGACATCTATGAACTGTTACATAAGTCTAACATTAGTATCAGCATTTAGGTTTGATTGTGGTTATGCCTCAACATCATAGGCCCAAGAGATTTGCATATAAAAGAACAAGCAAACCAAAGAAGGCGGGGAATCAAGTCTGAAAAATGTTTGCACTGAGTTTGGTATATAGCTGAAATTTAGTCATTCATTCAATTTTTTTCATTAGAGAAATCTACTATTTACTTGGGAGTGGAATTTACCAGATATCCTGTTCCTGATGGTTATCCCTTCTAGTTCAGGAAAAAGCATTTAACACATTCAGTAAAAAAACATTGCAATAACATATTTATTTGGGAAAAAAAATATTGTCCTGAGTGATGTTGTCCATACATTATGGTAATGGTCACATCTTTATATAGCGCTTTTCCACCTTGAAGGCACCCAAAGCTAGTCTGGTTAACACCTGACCATATCACAAGTGAGATATGGGTCTGGAAGCTCGCTTCGAAAAATCCCGTAGCGGAGGTGTGGTTAGCGATTGCCAACGGCCGTTTATTGGGCGTTATGAATGTCTATCATTGAGCGTATACGTAAGTCCATAGCCAATCATGTCAGTTGTCAGTTCAAACTACAAGCTTCCGTTTGTCATGCAGTACGCGTCACCGTCTTGCCGCCCCTCCCCGCTCTCTGATTGGGGACCTAAATCTGGGACTCTCGCTTGGACGAGCTGCCAGGCCTGTTCCAGTTCGAAACGAACGGAAGCGGCCTGGGAATTCCCAGGCTAACCCAAAGCGCTTTACAACAAGGAACCACTCACCCATTCACACACACACACCAGTGTACACAGACACTGGGGGCAAGGAGGGTTAAGTGTCTTGCCCAAGGACAGAACGGCAGCATTCATCTGTGGGAGCTGGAATCGTACCAACCAACCTGTGGGTCAGTGGATCTGACCGCTCAACCACTGATGTTTCTTATGTCAAGAGCGGGATTTGAACCGCCAACCTTTGGATCAGTGGACAAACACTCTACCAACTGAGCTACTGCCGCCCACTACATTAAATACATGTTTATGGTGGATAAGATGGAAGTGCCAGGCCTGGACAGTCTCATCCAATCAGATGTATTGATGAGAACCATGGACTAGTGATCGTCTGATTGATACCAAATCATATCGATACTAGCTGAGGTACCGAAAGTATAGATTCTCATGTAAAAATGTCAATGTTTAAAATTTCTTCTTTTTTTGCATTTTTAGAAAATTTGGGAATTTGTGTTTAGTACCATATTTAATATATATTGTGATAGGGAGCACAGGTAATGACGGCAAGGTAAAAGTGTTTTAATGCAATTTAATACAAAATTCCTTCATATTGGTATTGGATCTATGTTATGATATTAGTCATACTATTACTTGGTATCAGATCAAAACAAAAATGCCTTGTATTGTACATCACTCATGTGGACTGCCTGTGCTTATCCCAGTTTTTCTGTCATGGTTCAACATCTGAGTAAGAGATGGGACAGAGTGGAAGGGGTTTAGAATTCAATCTGAAACATGTTCTTCATTCATTTGAAATCAGGTACATGACCTTTATTCTCTCTGTCACTGTACAATGACTTTGGTTTTGGTCTGGTTGAGAAGTTTAGGTGGAGAGAATCAGGGGTCACATTCAGACCGTGTCTTCAGCCCTAGACTCCTCTGCAATTTAGAATTCAGAAGCTATACTTTACAGGGATGACTGCAATTTGACATTTTCCACCAAGATTATAATGAACACTCCAACTCCCAAATGACTCAAAATCCTACAAAGCAAGCGGTTTCTGTTATTTCAGTAGGCGACACTGGTGGTGGTTATAGCTCGATTAGGAAAAAGCTGCGTAACATGTGGCATGAACTACTACCACACAGATCAAATGAAGGATGCAGATTTCAAACATATGCATTGTTTTAACTAAAGGTAACCTTGTCATCTGTAGAACATACAAAACCATCCAAACCCTGTTATTTGTTTAAAAGATGACATGTGGACCTTTTTGGAGCATCATTGTTATTTCTATAACCCTAGTGTGCATTTTTATTGTATACATCATTAGCAGATTGATGGCAGTGGTAAATTGGTAAGTTGCTAATTTGCCAAGAATGTAGTTTTGTCACAAAAATATCAATACTAAGGATTATACTCAGTACTCAAAATCAGATGTGATAAAAAACACTCTTTATTTAGACAATAGAACATCATCTTAAGTATTAAATTTTAGTACTTTCTTTTACTTTCCTATACATGTTTTGATACAACTAATCATTCTAATGGAAAGGTTCATTTCTGCCCTGTGAATGTGACTTTTTAATATGAATACCTGCTCAAATGAATATCTACTTTTCATAACCCTACAAGAATGCATTTTTACACAAAATGTAATACAAATACAGTTCCAGTATTTTGGTTAAATACCTGAAATGTAGTTGTTGTTTTTTATTTATTTAATTCATACTTCATCTTATAGGGAGGGAGGGACTTTCTGTGCGGAGGCTGCGTGTTCTCCCCGTGTCTGGGTGGGTTTCCTCCGGGTACTCCGGTTTCCCCCACCGGCCTAGGCATGCGCCGTGGGTGGGGTCCTCCGGCTTGGGGTCTGACCAAAGCCTAAATAGCAAAACAGGGTCATGGGGATGGTCCCCGGGTCAAATATAGAAACAACTTCTCCTGTGCGAAATCAAATAAGGTCAATCTTCTAATCCTTGACCACTGTAGGGCGCTTTGTGTTACAATTTTTGTATGAAAAGCGCCTTATAAATATTGTTTGATTGATTGATTGATTGATATGTAGCTACGATGCATTTTTAAAAGAACAATAATTGCAATAATAATAATGTCCGTCATTATTATTAGGGCTATGAATAGGTCTCACAGTCACAGTCATAAAAGTCACGACCCCTGGGATAAGCACGATCAGAGGGTGAGCACAGTAAATTCAGTGGCTGATGAGGTGATGGATTACTTAGCACTGTATCTACTATGTCTACAAGAGGAGGAAGCCATAGTTACTATTTAACAGCTATGGCAGCTGAAAGAGGCCATAAGTTGATTATACTGATATGTTTCACACGGGCCTTTTGACTGATGGATGTTTATGGTGAGAAATGACTTGTTACGCAATGTAATGTCTAATAAGGTTGACTATCCCACGGGTGTATTTAGTAAAGGTGAAAGATAAGGGAGTAAAAATACCAAAGAATAGCATGGAAAAGATAACAAAGTTAACGGCATCATAAAGCAATCACTGACTTTGTAGTGACATCGTAGTAATAGTAGTAAAATACAACATGTAAAAAAGACTTACTTCTACCTTTACTGAGAACTATTATTATCCTAATCCAGTTAACTGCCTTGCTCTTGGGGGGGAGGGGGGGGGGGGTGTGTCTCAGTCTCAGTTATTGTGACTAATGCTTGGATGCAATATCACAAGTATGCTAGGATTGCAACATTTCATATACTCTTGGTACTTTCCAACCCACTTTTTTTTAGAACAAACAAATCAGTACATCTACACAGCAAAGTGATGGCTGTTTTGATGATAATTTTGCATGGTAGACGCTGTTAGATGCTAATAGAATGTTAAAAGGACATCTAAAATTGCTCATGGCTACTAAAAAGCTACAATTTCCTCCTATGCTCAGTATCTATTTCTTAGTTCTAAAAATAGCAAGATTGTTTCTAAAGCTCACAGCCTGGCCAATAAAAGCTGCCTACCTTTGAACAGACACCAGAACCCACAACAGCTCTATTGGTTTGCATTATCTACCAATTATGAATTATGGAGGAACAGAGCACTGGTGTTGTGTGTTTTAGGCCTGGTTTCAGTGTGATGCAGCGGATATGATGTGATGAGACATGGTGTTGTATGGTTATAAAAACACATCAAATTTTGCACTGGGTCAGTAGGAGGAGTCAAGAGCTGCTTGAACGCCAATTAACAACTGAGCTACTGTTAATTTTATATATGGTATATTTGTTGAACATAAAAATAACACATATCTTTTTCAACAACCACTTGTAATAAAAACCTAAATAAAAAACATGGTTGTGGTTTTGTAACTATACATACATAGCACCTCTGTAAGAAGTACCTGAAACTGAAAGTGAAGTAGACCATGCATTACTACTGAAATGTCTTTAAAAAAATGCCATTTGTGTTGCTATATAGCTATAATCTATGATACCCGTGGATCATTATGTTATAATTTGCAAAATATTCCTCTAAAATGACTTAATAAAAGAAACATGTCAGCTGACTTCTGAGTTAGAAAACTGCAGTGCTCAATAGGAGCAAACACGGGTATTCCGGTTGCAGTAAACAGATAAGATAAAATAAGACTTTATTGATCTCACACAGGAGAAATTCACTTGCCACATTAGCTCCAGGCAGTTTAGTGCAAAGAAAGTTAGAACAAAAAAGTGCATCCAGACAAGATAAGTAATAATAATAATAATAATAAAATAAGTAAACAGGAGAATATTAAAAAAAAAACTGCACATTAAGACTATATATTGGAGTTATACAGTCTGATGGCGGTGGGGATGAAGGATCTGCAGAGCGCGCTTCTTCTTGCACTGGGGGTGCCTCAGTCGGCTGCTGAAGGAGCTGCTCAGCTCCTCTACAGTCCGGTGCAGAGGGTGAGAGGTGTCATCCATGATGGACGTAAGTTTGGCCAGCACCCTCTTCTCAGCCATCTCCTCTACAGAGTCCAGAGGACAGCCCAGGACAGAGCTGGCCCTCCTGACCAGCTTATTGAGTCTCTTCCTGTCCCGCTCTGTGCTGCTCGGGGCCCAGCAGACAACAGCGTAGAGGAGAGCAGAGGCCAACACAGAGTCATAAAAAGTCTTGAGCAGAGGCCTGCACACTCCAAAGGACCTCAGTCTCCTCAGGAGGTGGAGGCAACTTTGGCCCTTCTTGTACAGGGCGTCGGTGTTGTGGGACCAGTCCAGTTTGTTGTTGAGGTGAACACCCAGGTACTTGAAACGGTCCACAGTCTCTATGCCCTGCCCCTAAATGTTCACCGGTGAGTGAGGTAGTGGTCTTCTCCTGAGGTCTGTCACCATCTCCTTTGTCCTACTGGTGTTAAGGATCAGGTGGTTGCGCCCACACCAGTCCACAAAGTCAATGATGACCAAGCAGTACTCCAGCTTCTTCCCCTCATACATAGCCCACAATGGCCGAGTCGTCAGAGAACTTCTGGAGATGGCAGCTGTCCGTGTTGTAGATGAAGTCCGAGGTGTAGATGGTAAAGAGGAAGGGTGAAAGGACAGTTCCCTGGGGGAACTACCTGCAGACTACCATCTCTGACCGCACATACTGTGGATGTTCAGTGAGGTAGTCGATGGTCCAGGCAGTGAGATGTCTAAAAACAGGGATTGATCGACATTATGTCGTCTTGAAAATAAGCAATTGGAAGATTGCTCAAACTTGCACAAATCACTCCAAATACAACTTCAGGTGAGTAATGGTGAGGGGAAACAACTATAATATGATTAAAAGCTACAAAAAAATCAATTTTCCATAATAGGTGGTACTATGTAAAATCTATACACCATCTCACGTCTCATGTACTTAGTATTAAATTCATATGTGAAAAAGATCAATTATAATCACAATTCATTGAAGCACAAATGTCAAGTTGAAGTCATCTAGATAAATTCATGAATAAGATGTATGTATATCGACACATGGGAGGATATAATTTCTATTTTGAGATTCTGGATTACCTAGATGACAAAATATAGCATGAACAACCTCCATATGAACTAAGGGGTGGAATTCTATTGGGAATTTAGGGAACGTGAGAAAATACTTAGTGGTCATTAGCAAGGAAGCTATAATGGGGGGCTAAATGGGACCATGTGTCTGGAAGTTAAATTAAAACAGCAATTACAAAGCCATATTATAGATTATCATCAGGGACAATTATTGCAACTCTTACAGGTCAGATATGGGATCAGAACTGAATTGTGGGTGAATGAATGGCAGCTTTTATGTGTTATGTAACCAGAAGGAGAGGTGGAGGCTGGACAATGGACAAGAGGGTGAAAGGCCAGACTAAACAGAGGACTAAAGATGTACTGGGCGCTTTGAGAAGGTGGTGAATGGTCATAGATATAATCATGATTCTAAAAGATAGGCCTGAGTACACAGCAGACTGCAGGTCTGTGTGTGTTTGTGTGAGGCAGGTCAATGAGGGAAGTCACCTTGGAACCTAATGTAACTATAAACATAAGGAAATGCATCTATCCATGTATGCATGTAATGTGAGAAAGAAGAAGAGCATGAAATTAACTCTTATCAGGATTGTTATAAGTTGCATGGGTGAAAAAAGTATATCAAAATGGTTTTAAATTAATGACTTAAATAAAATGAAAAAATATGAACCAAAATCATTCAAAAAGAGGATTGTAACCTCACAATAATACTAAAGTAAAAGTGAAAATTATAAAATGATTTGCTACTGTAGTTTTTAAGGCATGTTTGACATTTATGTATAATAATAGTCGCTGTGGTGGTGATAATAATGCACTTTGCACTTGTTTCATTCAGCTAAATCTCAGAAGTTGTGTTGAATAATTCAAACCTGTTTATATTAAAATTTAAAATTTTAAAATTAGAAATTTAAAAGATTATTAATCTGAAATGTAAACCGCAAAACCATCTTCATTTCATTATTGATCTTATGATTACTGATACATAATTTTAAAGGTCTAGAAATCAGATATTAATCAGATTTTGGTGAACTTGTATGTAAGTCCGAGGCCATGGTTCTCGACCGGAAAAAGGTGGTTTGCCCTCTCTGGGTGGGTGGAGAGTCCTTGCCTCAAGTGGAGGAGTTCAAGTATCTCGGGGTCTTGTTCACGAGTGAGGGGAGGATGGAGCGTGAGATTGACAGGCGGATTGGTGCAGCGTCGGCAGCGATGCGGTCGCTGTACCGGACTGTTGTGGTGAAGAGGGAGCTGAGCCAAAAGGCGAAGCTCTCAATTTACCGGTCAATCTACGTTCCTACCCTCACCTATGGTCATGAGCTTTGGGTAATGACCGAAAGGACGAGATCGCGGATACAAGCGGCTGAAATGAGTTTCCTCCGCAGAGTGGCTGGGTGCACCCTTAGAGATAGGGTGAGGAGCTCAGTCACACGGGAGGCGCTCGGAGTAGAGCCGCTGCTTCTCCACGTGGAGAGGAGCCAGCTGAGGTGGCTCGGGCATCTGTTTCGGATGCCTCCTGGACGCCTCCCTCAGGAGGTGTTCCGGGCATGTCCCACTGGGAGGAGGCCCCGGGGAAGACCCAGGACCCGCTGGAGGGACTATGTCTCCCGGCTGGCCTGGGAACGCCTTGGGGTCCCCCCGGAGGAGCTGGAGGAAGTGTCCGGGGTGAAGGAAGTCTGGGAGTCCCTGCTTAGACTGTTGCCCCCGCGACCCGGCCCCGGATAAGCGGAAGAAAATGGATGGATGGATGGATGGATGTATGTAAGCGCAGTTAGGGCATCAGTAGGGGGATTGATCTTTCTCTTTTCAGCAGCATTTTATTCAAGTGCTTATTTACCATTGGTGTGAAGGTTATTCTTTGAGGAGACTCTGAGGACTGCCTGTATAAAAAATCTACTAAAGCATTCCTGAATTCAAATGTTCAAATCTGTATGTCTTTCCAGAGCACTGTTTGATGTGTACAGCTGATCTTGGTGTTGCCGATGGGCTCTGCTCGGACAGGCTCACTATGTTTCACATGGTTAATACCGGCAAACATGAGATTCTAACCTGCCCAACTTCATGACATCACAAGTCCAATGGGCCACTCTGTATAGTGCAGCATTGATGGTAAAATGAAATCTGCTTGTATTCAGTGTTTTTGGGAGTATGAGGACATCTTGTGTTTGGCATCAACTACATTTCCTGTCTGAATTGTAAAACATTATTCAGTGATAAACTTAAAACATAAATGAAAAAAAGCTTGTATTAATTTATTGATTTTCTAGTCCCACATTAGTTATATGGATGCAAATGACATCAGATGTATTTGTGCAAATGGAATAAAATGGATTGAAAATTGCAAATATAATATAATAAATATTTCTGTGTTTTGGGGTATTTGTATTGGTTAATATGCTTCATGTAGTCAATCTCAATCAGATGTATAACAAGTTTTTATTTTATTTTATTTTATTTTTGGTCAATATCGATATGCAGATAATAGAAATAAAAATAACTAAGCATATTGGAGTGCCTCAGATCTCTTCTTTCATCTAGTACGTTATGTGCTAACTGCTTTTGTTTGCTTGTTACACAAAAGATGTATTTTTGTATTATACATATGCGTTTATGTTTTTTCTATGCATGTCTTATGTATTACAGTCCGAGTTTATCTGCACTTTTCTACCCTGAAGTTTATCAGCCCACTTGGGATCTCTGAAGAGCCCATCACAGGACTACAGATGAAAACAAATATGCACAGTCCCAAAATATATCTACAGTACTATTGATATGCAGATGAAGTTGTAGAAGTTGTAGAAGTGATGAAAGACTGTGTAGTAATAAGAATGGCTAGTAATTGATATGATTATTAGTAGTATTAGATTTGACAGTAATAGCATTTTTACAGTGCTATGACCAAATATCCTGTCAGTGTTTTATTTTCAGTAATTTTTTGTTTGCGTTTGAGTGTAAAAATAAAATGTACATCCTCTCAACTCCTATCATGCCTTTGTCCCAGTCTAATGGATTGTTCTCATTGCTTATCTAATGCATCCTCTGCCTCCCCATTGTGTTTTAGTGGTGGTGGAGTGCAGAATGTGGCGCCGTAGCTCAGAAGTAAATTGTTTTGTCTAATTGCACAGCAAAAAGCCATATACAGCTGTAAACAGGAGATGCCAGTGCACAGTGAATATCAAATAAATATATGTCTCATAGCAAGAAAATGTTTTGATGAGCAAGAAAATGTTTTGATGGCACACTACCCGCTGCTTCTGCTAAGTAAATCATGGTGAAAGTGTTCTGAAGTATGCTTTTTAATCAGAACATGTCAAGAGTTGTATTAGAAGGGAAGGCTACTAGTAATTTGCTGTAGTGGTGATGACGGTGGTGTTAAATGAGAAAAAAATAGCATACTAGATTTTCGAAATGTAATTGTTTAAACAATTTCTTTTTTTTAAATTATTATTATTGTTTTTTTAGTTGCTTATGCTTGTGAGAACATTTTCTACTTTACAGTTGAAAACAGGCTTCAAGTACTTTACATTCAATAGTTGATTTATGAATTTATACAATGCATACTAACCTTTGGGAACCTGTATCTTCTTGGACTGGCTAGGCCAACGTTGCTGAGTCCGATTTTAGGGAAGGAAATCTCTCTAACGCACAATCAGCTGATGACTGGCTCAGTGCTTCCTGTTCCAGTGATCTTCTGGACACTTTTAGCATACTAAAACAGAGTTAAACATTCTTCTTCTAGAGCCTTATCTCAGTCAAGGACAAATTTAACCAAACACTAACCTGCTAATCTGCAGACATATCAAATCATGTGGGCTGCTGCTCCGTGTCCCTCAGCTCATACAGTCTATAGGTGGTCCTGAGCTGCCACCTGTTGGACAAAATCGAATATATTTAACCGCATTTTTTTACATAATGGTTAACTTTACCAGTTTATTATTAGAATTATAAGTATAATTAATAATATTAATATTATTATTATTATTATTATTAATAATAATAATAATAATAATAATAATAATAATAATAATAATAATAATAATAATAATAATAATAATAATAATAATAATAATAATAATAATAATAGGGAGATGAGACCATTGGAATGAATAATTAAAATTGTGTAAATAGAAAAATATGTTTTTCAGTGCTTCTGTGCATATTACATGAATAAAGTCAGATGACACAGTATTAAACTAATAAGAACACTAACTGTGCTTTATAAAGCTAGATTAAAATGTCTGTGTCAGTACCGGTAATTGTTTAACTAGCATTACGTTGTTAGTTATCTTTTAGAAGTTGGTGAAGGACTAAGCTAATTTAACCATGATTTGGCTTTTTTTTTATGCTGACCAAGCGTACCATACGTCAATCTGGGCTGGTTTGACAAAAATATTAAATTTGTTATGGATCTAATGGATTGTGATGGTAATATTGTAAACTTTTGATCTTTTATAGAAAAATATAATCTTATCAACTGTGAGTATAGAATTTTCCAGTCCCTCCACCATTAATCCATTTGATTTGATACATTAGATTCTAAAAGTAACAATAAGTGCATTAATGAGGGTATGAGACAAAAAAAAATATTATGACTTTAAAAGAACTTTCCCAGCTCTAGCAATCAGTTTATGAAAATTAAAGCATATAAAATTAAAGAAACTAGGACACAGGTCACGTGACTTTTATGGTCAAGAGCACTGTCAGACTTAACCCGTGTCTCAATTCGCAATGTGCACAGTTCAGAGTGTGGTTTTAAGGGCGCATAAGTCACTTCCGGTGCGACAACTGCTGTCCCATTTCTTTTTTGTCCCATGCACACTTAAAATGCACCCTGAAAACCGCAGTCGTTTCCATGGAAATCAGGGCGCGAACCAACTGTGCATCCATGCACACTACGTGCACTGATATATATCCCATTCCAGCATGCACCATGCGCTACTTCTTCTACGGGAGTAAACGGAGTCGGCGGCTGCATCTGGTAATTGCGGGACCTGTCCCATTTGGCCAACGCCCATGCGGTCCGCAGAGTGCACTCCGGATTGTACAAGTATGCACAGCCCAGAGTGCCCTTAAAACCACACTCCAAACTGTGCACACTGGGAATTGAGACACGGGTTAAGACTTGTGCATGAACAGACCCTCCACCATATAAGTTACATAGTGCACCTTTAAAGTTCTAAAACGTGAATGATTCTAGAGGCAAAAATATTAAAACTAGGGCATAGGTCTTGCTGATGTTTATGATCAGAAGCAGGTTAGTGAATGTTCTGCAAAGTTTCACTAATTAATGTCATAGTAAACTTTGTGCATTCCTATAGGTGGCGCTGTAGCACTGACAATTGTGTCTGACATGTCAGTGAATCAGGGTCACGCAGTGTATAACTAATAGAAATGTCAGTACGATTGGACTAAGCATGTGCCTGTAATAATGTTTAACTATGTTTTGGTGGAGTCTGTGCGCCCCTGCTGGCCAAACGTTTAAAATTGCGCCATGTCCGTAATATATTTATTTGCTTGTAATCCTGCATAGAATTTATTCCCCGAATTTGGTCCAGATCCGATAATGTTATGGTGTTCACTTTTATTATATTTCATATTTCATTACCTTCAATTGTGGTTTGAAGTTGAGCTCTGTGGGCCAAAGGTCATCAAGAAACAGGAAATGAAGGTGTTATTCGCCGGTGTGCTACGGGCAAACCGTAAGGTCCAAAAACACGGCTCACTTTTGTGTGTCTGTGTGTGTAGATGTGACATGTCAACTCTGAGCTCATTTGAACCAAACACAAAATATTTTATGATTTTTGCACACACTCTAGTAAAAAAAAGTCAGCAAATATATGATCCAATATGGCTGACTTCCTGTACGTCTTAGGGGTGTGCTCCAATTCATCTTTTGGCTTGTCTCGTTCTTTTTCATTGTTCCGAATTTCGTTTGGCTGCGACAAACTTTGCCTGTTCCCAGTCCCATAGTCAGGGCTCTCAAGCTTTGAGTGGGGTCGTGCGTGAGACTGCGTAATTTCCGAGGAGCGGAACAATTTTTCCCGAGGAGCGGGGGGGTGGCTTGAATTGCGTGAGAAATGCCGTGTGAGCGTGTGAACGCGTCGAATTGTCTCTCTCAATGCGTGAGACTTTAGAGCCCTGCTGCAAATGTTTGTCTAAAGAGCAAACTTAAACTATAAAGCAACTAATGAGAGTTATATAAATGAAGTTATTACCTGATGGTTCTCAGTTTGTTTTATCATCACCGCAGTGTGCGCTTAGCAGCTGAATCTACACTCTACAGTTTGCCCAACAACAGAACAATCTATTTTCTGATTGGCTGATTTTTTTCCGGGGAGCGGGACGGGGAGGAGGGGGAGAGTTTTCGTTTCGAAAACGCGCGGTGCCTGCATAAACTGAGCCACACAGACCGATTTTCTGGGCACAAAACGTCGATTTGCGTGTGTCACACTCTCAATGCGTGAGACTTGAGTTCTAGGCCGCCGGTTCTAGGCGGCGCTGTTGAGTCGGTTCGCTTCGGGCATTGTCGTGGTGCCCATTTTATCGAATTTTTCCCCACGCCGATCGATTCTATATAGGGTGACCTTTCGTCCGGACAGTCCGGTTTTAGAGCTGTCTGTCCGGCCGTCTGTCACGTGTCCTCCTTTTTTACGTTTTGTCCTCCTTTCGTTGCATAAATCGTCATAAATCCCCACCCATTATTTACACTTGCTACTCTGCGATGTTCGCCGTTTCCCAATTCAGAAAGTGCACGGTTCGGAGTGTGGTCTCAGTCTGCAGTCGAGGCGGTGCATACTCGCTAAGCCCTGAGTGCAGTCCGTGGACCACATGGCCGTCTGCGAGATGGAACAGGTCCCGCCTCAGCTCAATGAGCCGGGTGGTCTGCTCCTTGTTCCCTAAAGACAAAATATTATTCTATTGCGACTAGTAATGCTTGGAATTCCTGTGCGTGACATCCGCCCAGTGCACCCCCCCCCCTAGGAACGCCACGCTCCCTGACCACGCTGATTATCCTGTTGTTTTGATTTTTTTTTTTTTTTTTTTTTTTTGTATTTTATTTTTATATTGCGATGCCCGCTAGCATGTTCTTACTACTACTTGTCCTCTACAAGTGTTTGTAGGTTTATGTTGAAATAAATATATCTATATACTAAAAAAAACACACACAAAAAAGCGTACCACGCGTCTGAGTCAAGAGGAACGCACAACGTAAAGGCGGGACCTATTTTTATTATTTAGCCAATAACAGCGCTCGGAGGCTGGTTATGCACTGCTGATTGGTTCAAGTCTTCGTCTATCAGGCTTTACCTTTTACTCACTATTCCGCATTCCCAGATTGTGTCAGCCTTCTAACAATCTGCTGCTGTGTCTAACTCATCTATGTTACATCTGTTGGTGTTTATATTTTTATCTTTACAAGTTTGTGGACGTGATGCAGGCTATACGGTAGGAAGTTCACCTTTGAAGGCTACATTTAGTAATTAAAACAGCCTACCTTTCTGTTTATTACGGTAACATAATAACACTTAACCTTACACTTTGACATGGATGGTAATCTCATTTAATCATAGTTTAAATTGTTAGAGCTGTCGTTTGTAAAATAGCTTTTTAGTAGCCTACAAGTTCAGACTGGCAGCTGGTTTGTTCTTTGTCATGAAGTTGCAACACCGGTTTGAGTAAGTTGTGTATGTTTCTTCACTTGACAGAAGATTCTTCCGCTCTTCCTGGTCTTCAACACAGAGGCTGGATGGTAAAACTGTGGTCATCACTGGAGCCAACACTGGCATTGGCAAAGAGACAGCCATTGACTTGGCAAAGAGAGGTGAGTAATGCTATACTGTATGGTAAAAGGAGAAATTCAATTTGTCAACTGGACAAAGTCAGTTCAGAACTGACGAAGTAGCTTGGATGAGGTGACAAATTGAATTTCTCCTTTTACCATGGATTCTACCTGGACGACTGAGGGATTCTTCACACAATATGCTATATGATCACATTTACCCTCAAGGCACTCATTCACGGACACATTTAAACACCAGTGTACGGAGACATTAGGCAAAGCGGGTTATGTGTCTTGTCCAAGGACACAACAATAGCATTCAACTGTGGCAGCTGAGACTGAACCACCAACCTGTGGCTCAGAGGACGAGTATTCTACCAACTTTACTGCCGCCCAGAATAAAACAGTACTAATTAGTCTCCATACTGTCAAATTCTTTGAACTATCCTAATGGAATAAAACAGACAGTAGACAGTGTTTTGTGTTTTTGTGTTGTTGTCATCTCCTTTAAGGGGAGACACTACTTTTTTTGGTTTTGTCTCTTAGCATACACGCTTTCATGTAGAAATAGTTTATTTACTTATTTATTAAAGTTTTAATTAAAGTTGAAATTGGAATTTTTAAGCTAATTTTCAATCAGATCTAGTTTATTCAAATAATAATAATCAACAAAAAGAAGTAAGAAATTTAAACCTGGCTTCTGTTTTGAATGCCCCCAAAAATGTACATTTAGTCGTTTTTACACATAAAATGCCATATTTTTATATGATTCATGATGAAAAATGTTAAATTTTTTCCAACGTTTATGAGAGTAAACTGCAAAAGAAAAATTTATCAAATTGATATCTCTAAATATTTTTTTCCCCCCTGTTCACCTGTAGTGTCTCACCTTAAGCTTGATGAAGCATGCAAAAGGCATATTGTAGTGTCTATACAGGACATCTAGTCTGAATTAAAAACAGATCTGTATATGTGAGTGTACGTTCACGTTTAACAATGTTTTCTTTAATTTTAGACTTTCTCATAAGTTCTCACATAATACCAAAATATATTTACAGTAGGGGACTATTTTTCTGCAATTGTAAAACCTTTATTTGTCAGGGGAGGGCGCTCTTTCATAATGTACGTCATATGTTGGTCATCTATTCACACTCCACCAACAAACCCATCATGGATTCCAAATAACTGAAGCTGTTGATGTGTGTTTTATCCAGGTGCGAGGATCGTCATGGCCTGCAGAGACATGGAGAGAGGTCAAGCTGCTCTCAAAGAAGTCATCGAAAGCTCAGCTAATGAGAACATAGTCTGTATGAAATTGGACTTGTCAGACACCAAATCCATAAAAGAGTTTGCTGACAGTATTAATAAAGGTATGCATCTGTTTCACATCTCATAGAGGTTAAATAAATAGGGATGGTTTATTGGTGATTCTCAATATCGGTGAGGCTTTTAAGAGGTCTGAAATTTGGCACTGATTTATTTTTTTCATTAATTAACTTATTATTTTAAAGTGAAAAGTGAATTTGTGAACATCATCATGACTTCACAGAAATGTGCGGTACTTGCTATGGTTTTTAACTGTATTGGCAAATATCAGTTATTGGTCACAAGTTACGGCAAGACAAATATCAGATGTCACATTGGTTAAAAAAATAAAGAAACAAAATAAAAAATCAGTCCATCCCTACAACAAATACATATTAAATAGTCTTGTCTTTTTGTAGGAGAGGAGAAACTCGACATCCTCATCAATAATGCTGGTGTGATGGTGTGTCCGTATGGGAAAACTGCAGATGGATTTGAGATGCAGTTTGGAGTTAATCACTTGGGTAAGTTGGTTCAGAATTATTCATTTTAGATTAAAGGTTTAGAGTAATATTTGAACAGACAATCAGTAATGAGGACCTGTACAACGTACAACGTGACTTTAATCCAGTAAGAGTTCCAATAAAAGGTCATTTGTTGATTAGGATGATACTAGTTGTATGTACACAAAGGATGCCCTATTTCAATGCTTCATAAACTGGTATGTGTACTTACAATTTTTACCAGTTCTGGTTTTAGCAGGTTCAACCCAACACTCAATTAAAAAAAAATATTAAACAGACAGCCTTCAGTGAAAAATCTTAACTACACTGTTATAGATCCCTACACAATAACTACACAACAAGATAGTATAAATAAAAGTTCAAATTTTATGAGACTTGATAATAATAGATAATAGATAATAATAACATGTTTTTATCAGTACCACTGGTGCTGCCTCTGGTGCTACGTGGGCCCTCTGCAGTTTGAGTTGATGTTTTACTCACTAAGTACTGTACTTTACAAATCTATTTTTTTGTCCTCCTTTTGAGTTAATCATTAATCATTCTTTAGAACTGTCATAATTTTGTCTAATTTTAAACCTGCTTTAACCCTAGGTCTGACCTTGTTGTACTTGAAAAACAAATATTTTCTTAGGCGATACTTGGTGTGAGAACAACTGTCCTATTTCATAATGTTGAAAAAGGAATGTTTCCTGTAAGGCATGAGGTTATACAGGGGGTCCTCGGGTTACGACGTTGATCCGTTCTTAAGACGCGTCGTAACCCGAATTTCGTCGTAAGCCGGATTTTGACTTTGATCTTCCAACCAAAGCACCAATAACCTTTCCATCTCAATAATTAGACCACTACGCTGCTTGGTTATCACTGCCGCTTTCATAGGAGCAGATCAGAGCCCACATCAGGTACTTCCGCCCACATTGGGCACGCACACGAGGCTGTTTTCTTCTCCCTACAACCACAACAGAGCGTATTCTTCCGCCGTGCGCCGCGCGCCGTTCGCGTTTGTTTACATCTCTTACCACGCTAAACCGCGTAAGACGGAATGACGCGTAATATATACTTTTTTTTTTTTAATGGGGGCGCGTTCGTAACCACGAAACGTCGTAACCCGAGACCGTCGTAACCCGAGGAACCCCTGTAGTCTAAAGCTGCCCTCTTGTGGCCAGATGTGGAATATAATACACAATTGAGCAATATTATCCTTATTAACTGCTGATTACACACACAGAAATATTGAATCTAGTATACTACTACGCTATACTATCCTACTATTTTATATAAGAAGATGTGGAACTAGCAGTGTAATGACAAAAGAGCCATTATACACTATAATTTCACTTATGTAGAGGAAGAACAATATCAGTCACTCATTGTATTGTATAATGGAGGAGTCGTGCGTCTTTGGAGTTAAATATTGATGGCTGATAACTACAACTCTGATTACACATAGTGTATGCCAATGTAGATAATAAGGAAGCACTGAGTAAAACACTTGTAAAGTCAAGGATCACAACTTTGTACAAGTTTCTGTGTACAAACGTAGTGCTACAATGTATATCTATAGTATAGATAAGTATTTTAAGTAAGTATTTAACTATTTTTTATTTAACAGAAATAGATTTACCGAGGTTGTACTCACATTTACCTGAATAGCCTTTTAAATAAATTTTATTTTTCAGAGTACTTTTCTCACACCATACTTTTACTTGGATAATACTTGAAATAACAGTTGTGGTCACTCTGCCCACTGTGACTGTTCTATCTCTTAAAGTTACTTTTTGTGTAGTGTATAGTGTAAAGTAGTACTTTGCCCAAATACTTTTTACTCTCACTTGGACCACTACTTTGTACTTCCACTTAAAAGTAATATTATTTTAAAGTAATGTTACTCTTATTTTCCTAATTGATTATGTTGCATCCTACCCTTTTCTTGTCTTCTTTAGGTCATTTCCTGTTGACATATCTGCTGTTGGACCTGATTAAAAAGTCCACCCCTGCCAGAATCATCAATGTCTCATCGATGGCGCATCAGTTTGGCTCCATAAACCTAGAGGACATCAACAGCGAGAAGAGTTACGACAAACAAAAGGCCTATTCACAGAGCAAACTGGCCAATGTTCTCTTCACACACTCACTGGCCAAAAGAATGCAGGGTATGGCACTGGATATCAGGCTTATAATAATATATTCTAGCAGGTGGGGAATATTGACAGAAGGCCGAGGCTGTATATATGGTATGGATATAACCATTATTAGAAAATTTTGGTTGACCAAAGACTGTCCTTTCAATCAATTAGTTGACTAAAAGGGGGAGAGGCAGAAGCTCTAACACTAAGATAAGATAAGACTTTATTGATCTCACATAGGAGAAATTTTATGCCACAGTAGCTCCAGGCAGAGAAAGTTTGAACAAGAAAGAAAGTGCATGCAGGCAAGAATAAAATAAGTAATAATAAAATAAGTAATGATAATAATAAAACAGTGACTAGGAGAGTATGGAAAAAATATTGCACGTTTGTACTATATAGTAGAGTTATACAGTCTGATGGCAGTGGGGGATGAAGGATCTGCGGTATGCATTTTCAAGACTGCAACTGCACGGGAGTACATGCAAAAACTACTGTTTATGCAGGAAAACATACTATAAACTATTTACATCAAATCAGATTAAACTTGTGATTGCGTTTCATCTGCCTTTTTACATTTAAATGCCAAAAATACCAAATCTTCAGTTAACGCACTCACTAACTTCTTTTTGCTGTTGTCCCATATAAATCCTATACAAAAATACAAAGGTTGGTTGACTAAGATCGATTAATCGACTAAACGACTGGGCTTTGTGTAATTTTACTTTTGTGTAATATTGCACCAAATTATAACAAAAGGGAAATGGACATTCTCATTTTTAAATTATGATGTAAAATTTGTTATTCACCAAACATATTGCATTATGTTAAATTTTGTAAATGATTTGGCCTACTGACTTAAGCCATCGCTGGGCCACTCCAGTAAATAAAATCTGGACATGCCTCTGACCTCCTTGTCTCCATGGAGATGTTATTGCTTTATTTAGATTAGGTTCCATAGTATAGTTGTAAATGAATCTATGGAGAGAACATTGAGAGAGACGAGCAGGACATGCTACCAGGCAAGTAAATAGAAAAAGTTTAGTTTACCATACTGTGGGCAATTCCAAGCAAAGCAAATCATCTCTGTGGAGACAAGCAGGTAGCGGACTGGACACCTGAAAAGTTACATAGTGATATATTAGTGTTTCATTTTGTCTCACCTTCTCTAGTATAACTACTGTATTATCATGTGTTTTATTAGATACTGAAGTGAGTGCGTATTCTCTCCACCCGGGCGTGGTGCAGACGGAATTGTGGAGGCACTTGAATGGGCCACAACAGTTTGTGATGAAGGTGGTCAGTCCATTCACAAAGAGCTCAACAGAAGGAGCCCAGACCACCATTTACTGTGCAGTGGAACCCTCTCTGGAGAACGGAGGGTACTACAGGTACCACCTACACCTCAACACAAACCGCTGTTTAATTTACCGTTTTAATGTATTTTTCAAATTATTACCGACCTTGGTTGGTCGGATACTGAGATAAATATTCATCATAAATTTACACGAGTCAAGTGGGAATTTGTGAAGAGAAGTAGAAAACAAATCAGTGGAAAATTAGAGCTGATGTCATCAACAATCCCTAACCCTTAAGCTCTGTTAATCAATCAATCAATCAATCAATCAAACTTTATTTATAAAGATTTATAAAGTGCTTTTCATACAAAAACATTTAACACAGTGTTTTACAGTGATTAAAAACAATCCCACATTTCCTTCCACCCACACAGTCAGCCCCCCCACACCTGCCCGACACCACACAACCAAACAACACAAACAGTAACACACACACACACACTCTCACACACACACACACACACACACACACACACAGTAAAAAGTGAGGCTGAATACAGGCGAACCAGTTGAGGGAGCCCCATCAGAGGAACCGTCTACACAAAGAGCAGAGAGCCGTCCACCGCCACCAGGAACCGTCACAGGGCCCAGGGGAGAGATGAGGCCCAAGCACCACCCCCCCAACCAGGAGCCCACAGGACAGACCCTGGCAGCCACAGCCGATCACCACTCCCAGTGCAGTGGGCTCCTACAGAGGAAGAAGAAGAAGAAGAAGTGACTTTATTGATCTCACAGAGGAGAAATTCTTCTCCACATTTAACCCATCCTGTTATTAGGAGCAGTGGGCAGCACATGACCACACCCGGGGACCATCTCCATGATCGTCTTGCTTCGGTTTGGTCAGGACCTCAGCTGGAGGATTTTACCTATGGTGCATGTTTTGGGTTGAAACACTGGAAATCCTAAAAATGATAAAGGAATATTAGTTCAAGCTAATAAAATACCTAAAATAAATAAGTTAAATAAAATATGAATAATAAAAGCAGGTAAAATTATAACATTTCAATCAAAGGCCAAGCTAAACAGGTGAGTCTTGAGCCTACTCTTAAAAACATGAATGTCTAAATTGTTACTCAGTTTAGACATTATTATCTTTTATAGTTTATTTGATGGGGTCAGTACACTACATACATACATATTGCAAAGACCAGATAGTTACAAGCCAATTTTCATCTGTAGGCTGGGCAGAGGTAAAGTGAAAGGTTAACAGTGCAAGGACCATAAAAAATACAGTTTAAAAAACACCAACAACCAAGCACCAGCAGAGGGAGCACCTCATCAGCAACCCTGATAATTTAGTTTAAAAAGTTTAAATATTTACATTTTACATTATTCCTACCTACACCAAATCACTAATCACTACACACCTGATTAACTTCAGGCCACTTCTTAAAGTTGAATTTAACACTTATGCTGAAGGGGGCTTTTTCCTAAAATATCTGACCAAAATGACCTCAAATTGGCTGGGCACTTTGTGATGATGAGGCTGTATACTTTTGGCCTCTGCTGTCTGATTTACTTTAATTATAAGTGGTAAGAAGCTCTGTGCAAAGGGACATCAGACTTCAAATCCTGCCTAGATTCTTTGGGGTAAATGTAAGGAGAAGTAAAGCTGCTGTCTGGAGGGATGGTCTGATAGACGGTAGATTGGGCATTTGTTGAGTCTTGACAATTTTAAAGCTGAAGCCCAAAATAAAATGAGATTTAGAGATGTGTTATTATGTAGTGACATTGCTACACAAAATATTATGATAACAGTAAACCCTAATCTAAACAGGAATAATGAAATAGTACAATCACATGTCCTATATTACACAAAATGCATTCTTGTGAGCTTTAAAGCATGTTATAATTAGGGTTGAATATCAGTAAGAAGTTGCAGATACGATACATACCTCGATACATAGACAATGGTAAGATGCATATCTTGATAGAGTGAGCTTTTGATGCGCTTTGATACATTTCAAATCGATTTGACACGGTTTAATAAAAAATAAAAATTCAATAATGGCTGAATCATGGCTGTGTTATAAAAGTCTTTGTTAAAACACTTCTTGTGCAAAGTTCATATGAAACACACCCATTTTAATAATAATAATAATAATTCATTGGATTTATATAGCGCCTTTCATGACACTCAAAGCGCTTTACAGTTCATTGTTCATTCACTCCACACTTGGTGGTGGTAAGCTACTTTCTGTAGCCACAGCTGCCCTGGGGCAGACTGACGGAAGCGAGGCTGCCAATCTGCGCCATCGGCCCCTCCGACCACCTCCAACACTCATGCACGTGCCACTTTCATACTAGGCAAATGTGGGTGAAGTGTCTTGCCTAAGGACACAACAACAGTTTTTGCAACTGCCCCCCCCCCGTGGCACCTGGAATTCCCAGCGGTCTCCCATCCAAGTACTAACCAGGCCCTGCCTTGCTTAGCTTCTGAGATCTGACGGGATCAGGCTTTGACAGGCAGGTATGGCCATTTTAATCATCAAAACAGTGAAAATATCAAATGTGTTGCATAAATAAGTTTCCTTCCTCTAAACAAGCAACAAAATTGTAGCACTGAAACAAAATAATTGAGTAAAATATACCAAAAAATACTCTTGGCAATATACTGTATACTGTATCATCACATGAAACGCATGCACCTAGTTATACTGCTGTTACCTCCTCAAAACAGAATTGTTTTTTTGTTTTTTTTTCATTCACAGACATGTTTGAGTAACCCTTTATTATTAATTAATTTATTTCTCCCCACCTTGTCACATCATGTAGTGGCAGTTTTCAAGTTAACGGCTACTTTTTACCCCAAATGATTCTAGTGAAGGTGTGTGGAGTTTAAAAACACAGTGGATTACCATATAACATCACAAGGTGGAGCAGAGTGTTTTCAGTTTTAGAGAGGAAATATGCAGGGTTTGTGTGAAATGTGTGGAAAAAATAAACAAAAACCTCCAAGTATGTTTTTGATGTAGAAACGACTTTATAACATAGATCAGAAAGAGCTCAATATGAGCCCTTTAAATAATTTCATAGTTGGTATCCAACTTTCTAACTTGCAACAAAATACTGAGCTCAGAATAACACCGTTCATCTGTCATGTATTGGATAAGGTAACATCAGTTATATTTATCTTTCCACTTTGTTCTTTCTGATCTTTTGCAGTGACTGTGCCCCAGCTAAGTGCTCAGCAAAGGCCCAGGATGATGAACTGGCCCAGAGGCTGTGGGAGCTCAGCTGTCAGTTGCTCTCCATCAACTGGGAATAAACCATTACAGACCAGACCTCTCTTCTCTATATCTGGGAATACATCCGTTCACTCCCAATGTCTCTGCTTTCCTTTAGTTACATTTGAATATTATTATTATTATTATTATATAACAACTTATTTAGAGACAGGAAGCATTAGTTTCATCAATTGTGCTAACGTTAAAGATACACTATGCAACTTTTCTGGTGGAGAGTCCGCTTCCTGGAGATGTTATTACTCTGCCTGGAATGTTGCACTGTCATTAAACTCGTCTATCTCCATAGACACACGTTATATCGTTTGATTAGATAGTTAGATCAGTGTTTGTTTGTTTTTTCTCTTAGGCACCAGATCTAAACCAGATCTATAACCAGATTATTCCAATAATCTAAGGTAAACCAGATCTAAAAGTGGACTACATCATTTCTACTGGTATCCAAACAAGGACAAAAAAGTGGATACATACTCAGACCCACAGACTAAAGAACTGTCCAAGAACCACCTGAAGGAGTGCGCATACCACAGTTTTGAAAAACACTGGGTAAAGTCTGTGGAGAGACGATCTCACTCACAGTAAGAATAAGGGTTTTTCAACTTATTTTTTAGCAAGAAGATATCTGTAATTGAATAAATATAAGATAGATCAGTTTAATGCCATACTGCCGAACATTCCAGAGAAAGCAAGAATTTATATAAACGTCAATAATTCTGTAATTCATTCTTCATTTCACTTTTAAACTAAGTGAGGAAAGTAATTGGTAATCTTACACTTAAAAGCACTTTTAATGAAAGAAACGTGGTTACAATTACCTGGAGTTGTGTTTTGTGATGTCATGTGGTAATGCAGGAAGTGCTCCATTGTGGTTTTTTTTTTTTTTTTTTTTAACTCTGATAAGATAAGATAAGCCTTTATGCATCTCACACAGGAGAAATTTACTCGCCACAGTAGCTCCAGGACATTTGGACACCATTTGTACACCTTTACTAGAATTATTTGGACAATTTCAATCCTGGACTTGCCAATCTCTACTAAACAAAAGGTTAACGGTAGCTGTTAACATGAAAACTATCACCTTATGAAATCAAGTTGGAACAGAGTATTTTGAGCTTTGGAGATGTAGACAGACTCAAACGTGTGAATGAAACAAAACACACCTCCAGGTCTGTTTTTGATCATTATGACATGGCTTATAGCTCACAAGAGCCAACTTTGCATAATATGAGACTTTTAATATTTATAATTGGTGCAGAAATGATAAATGGATTAGATCTGTTATATACTGTAATAGGGGTGGACATTGTTACACTGGACTATTGACCATGCATCATTATAGGCTGGGCAACACCTGAAAGACGTAGCCAATATGTATTATGTATTAATACAACTTGTATTAGCTCAATGTATATGTGATAAGTGCCTTTAAATTATGTATTTAACAAAGTGAATATGTACAGGTGCTAGTCAAAAAATTAGAATATCATGAAAAAGTTGATTTATTTCAGCAATTCCATTAAAAAAAAGTGAAACTTGTGTAATGTATACATTCATTCCACACAGACTAATATATTTCATGTGTTTATATCTTTTAATATTGATGATTATAACTGAAAACTAATGAAAACCCCAAATTCAGTATCTCATAAAATTAGAATATTGTGAAAATGTTCAATATTGAAGACACACTCAATCAGCCAATTAACTCAAAACCACTGCAAAGGGCTTTAAATGGTCTCTCAGTCTAGTTCTGTAGGTGATACAATCATGGGGAAGACTGCTGACCTGACAGTTGTCCAAAAGACCATAACTGACACCTTGCACAAGGAGAGCAAGACACAAAAACTCATTGCAAAAGAGGCTGGCTGTTCACAGAGCTCTGTGTCCAAGCACATTAAAAGAAAGGTGAAGGGAAGGAAAAGATGTGGTAGAAAAAGTGTACAACAATAGGGACAACTGCACCCTGAAGAGGATTGTGAAACAAAACCAATTCAACAATGTGGGGGAGATTCACAAAGAGTGGACTGCAGCTGGAGTCAGTGCTTCAAGATCCACCACACAGAGACGTATGCGAGACATGGGTTTCAGCTGTCGCATTCCTTGTGTCAAGCCACTCTTGAACAACAGACAGCGTCAGAAGTGTCTCGCCTGGTCTAAAGACAAAAAGGACTGGACTTCTGCTGAGTGGTCCAAAGTTATGTTCTCTGATGAAAGCAAATTTTGCATTTGCTTTGGAAACCAGGGTCCCAGAGACTGGAGGAAGTGAGGGGAGTCACAGAATCTATGTTGCTTGAGGTCCAGTGTACAATTTCCACAGTCAGTCATGGTTTGGGGTCCAATGTCATCTGCTAGTGTTGGTCCTTTGTGTTTCCTGAGGTCCAAGGTCAACTCAGCCATCTACCAGGAAGTTTTAGAGCACTTCATGCTTCCTGCTGCTGACCAGTTTTATGGAGATGCAGATTTTATTTTCCAACAGGATTTGGCACCTGCACACATTGCCAAAGCTGTCAGTACATGGTTTAAGGAACATGGTATTCCTGTTCTTGATTGATCAGCAAATTCGCCTGACCTTAACCCCATAGAAAATCTGTGGGGTATTGTGAAGAGGAAGATGCGATACGCCAGACCCAGCAATGCAGAAGAGCTGAAGGCCACTATCAGAGCAACCTGGGCTCTCATAACACCTGAGCAGTGCCACACACTGATCGATTCCATGCCATGCCGCATTGCTGCAGTAATTCAGGCAAAAAGAGCCCCAGCTAAGTATTGAGGGCTGTACATGTACATACTTTTTATGTTTATACTTTTCAGTTGGCCAACATTTCTAAAAGTCCTTTCTTTGTATGGTCTTAAGTATTATTCTAATTTTCTGAGATACTGAATTTGGGGTTTTCATTAGTTTTCAGTTATGATCATCAAAATTAAAAGAAATAAACACTTGAAATATATTAGTCTGAGTGGAATGAATGTATACATTACACAAGTTTCACTTTTTTAATGGAATTGCTGAAATAAACTTTTTCATGATATTCTTATTTTTTGACCAGCACCTGTATGCCAGTATCTTGTATAACACTTCACAGCTGTTAGTTTATATAGAGTAATAAACATGTGATAAGTTAGTTTCACCTTGGCTCTGATAAAGCAACTAAAAGATAACATTGTACTGAATGCATTTGGGCATCAAAGGTGGATGGAAAAATATGGATTGCAAAAATCAGTTTTATAATGGTGTATTCAGGGGTAAGAGTATATAGTGAGAGC
Organism: Paratrypauchen microcephalus; assembly: GCA_036785185.1. Classification (NCBI taxonomy): domain Eukaryota; kingdom Metazoa; phylum Chordata; class Actinopteri; order Gobiiformes; family Gobiidae; genus Paratrypauchen; species Paratrypauchen microcephalus. Next base: position 6,532,126 of record JAVJIX010000040.1, on the reverse strand, counting down.
AGGTGGAAATAGTTGAGTAACTTTTTTATAGGACTTGTACTTTCTTGGAGTAGTCTCCTACTTGAATAGTATATTTTATAATGTACAGTATGTTTGACTAATGTTTTGGTTACGTTTTGATTACTAACTGCGCACATTCACCACATCAAAATACTAGACGAGACCAGAACAGGACCAATCCAAGTTTATATTAGGACTAAATGGGCTCAATTTAGAACCAAATAAGAACAAGTGTGAACCTACAAGTGACAAAAATGTTATGTTGACAATAAGAAATCATTTAACTTGTGGTTTCTGTACCATTTCTAACCATTTAATTTGGTCTATCAGATTCCGTGCATTATTTAATGTTCCGTCATTCAATTACTACAACTTTAAACAATGAAGAAAGTGTTGCTTCCAGACAGTTACAAATACTGCTGCAAATACAATAATTTCTTGGATAACACAATTTGATTTGAGTAATATAATTTTTAAGTTACAGTATTCTTATATAAACACAATTTGGCTACACAGCTTGTGTTTTCCTTGGAACATCCCCAGCATGATGTCACTGCAAATCAATATGTAAACCAATGATCTGTTTATTAATTTCAGTATGTATTCAGTTATTTCAAAAGCTACTGCCAGACTGTTCACCAGTTTTAAAAAATACACCATATCAGGCCCATCCTAACCCAACTCTACTGACTACCTGTTAAATACAGAAGTTATTATTAAAATTAGTTTATAAATCACTTAATTCATTTGTGCATCATCATGGATCTCTTAACCACACACACTCCCCCTGGGCCCCTCAGGTCAAACTCTCTCTGTCCCATCATCCTAGCTCAAAACTAAGAACCTGCTCCGTCATACCGCATTTTAAAATGCTCCTAAAAACTAATTTATATGAGATAGCAGCCCTTGTGCTTTTCTGGGAAGAGTCAGCTTTAGACTTTACTATTTTATTATATGTTATTGTTTTACTGTGTGTTCTAAATGGTAAATGGTCACATCTTTATATAGCGCTTTTCCACCTTCAAGGCACCCAAAGCGCTTTACAACAAGGAACCAATCACCCATTCACACACACATTCACACACCAGTGTACGCAGACACTGGGGGCGAGGAGGGTTAAGTGTCTTGCCCAAGGACACAACGGCAGCATTTATCTGTGGGAGCTGGAATCGTACCAACCAACCTGTGGATCAGTGGCCGCTCAACCACTGATGTTTCTTATGTCAAGAGCGGGATTTGAACCGCCAACCTTTGGATCAGTGGACAAATGCTCTACCAACTGAGCTACTGCCGCCCCACACTACTGTGTGTTTTTTTTATGTTAATCTGTATGGGTTTCCTTCTAAAAGTTACATGTGTTGACACCGGCTTACCTCTGACAGTCTCAGCTGATCCCGGTTCGGCTCGCTTTCTGGAGCCCACGTAAGTAGGTCCGGTAACTTCCCTGGAACATGAACTAAAGCTTGTTTTTCTTCTCAAAACAAAACATTTGTTAGAAAGGTGATATATTTGCGTCCAAAACAGTTGTCCACGAAACATCCAGCAGCGTATTTCACATTTGCGTATTGTCTTTCTCCACTCGTATCACTACGCCCATGTTAACTCTATCAGCCTCTTCACTTGTAAACTTCGGCGTAGTGATACGAGTGTAGAGAGACAATACGTGAATGCGAAATACACTGCTGGATGTTTCGTGGACAACTGTTTTGGACGCACAGACCGATATACAAAAACTTTTCCTTGTGGTCAGCGCTAGAGCATGTTTATATATTGCTGTTCCTCTTAGGTTATACCCTACTTCTCTTTCTGTAAATAAATTTTGAATATTTACTGGTAGTTGATGATTTCTTGCTTTGAACATAATAAGTCCTGACAAATATTCTACTATATCGGGAAATTTTAAGAGTTTTGATTCTAGAAATAAGCTGTTGGTGTCCTCCCTGAACCACCATTATGTATAATCCTAATAGCACGTTTTTGTAATATTGTTAAAGAATGTATGTTGGTTTTATAATTATTTCCCCAAACGTCTGCACAATAGCTTACATAAGGGTAAATGAGTGAATAGTATAGTTGCTGAAGAGACTTTTTATGTAGCTCTTGTCTTGCTTTTGCCAATACTGCAATGCTCCTGGATAATTTGGTTTGGATATATTTAATATGTGATTTCCAGTTTAATTTTTCATCAATTATTATCCCCAGGAATTTACTTTGCTGAACTTTTTCAATATTTATCCCTTCTATCATGACCTTTATTTGTGTGTCAACCTTCCTGTTTCCAAATAGAATTAAAGTTGTTTTACTTAAATTTAAAGATAATTTGTTCCTGTTGAACCATGTTTTCATTTTCTTTATTTCTGAAGTGTCAAGAAGTTTGTTTAAATTTCTATCAGAGCAAAAGATATTTGTATCATCGGCAAATAAAACCAGCTTCAAACGTTTTGATACCTTGCATAGATCGTTAAAGGGATAGTGCGTTTTTTTTATGTTAATCTGTATGAGTTTCCTTCTAAAAGTTACGTGTGTTGACACCGGTTTACCTCTGACAGTCTCAGCTGATCCCGGTTCGGCTCGCTTTCTGGAGCCCACGTAATTAGGTCCAGTAACTTCCCTGGAACATGAAATAAAGCTTGTTTTTCTTCTCAAAACAACAATTTGTTAGAAAGGTGATATATTTGCGTCCGAAACAGTTGTCCACGAAACATCCAGCAGCGTATTTCGCATTCGCGTATTGTCTCTCTCCACTCGTATCACTACGCCCATGTTAACTCTATCAGCCTGTTCACCTTCAGCGGATGTCTACGCCGAAGTTTACAAGTGAACAGGCTGATAGAGTTAACAAGTTTCGGACGCAAATATATCACCTTTCTAACAAATGTTTTGTTTTGAGAAGAAAAACAAGCTTTATTTCATGTTCCGGACCTACTTACGTTGGCTCCAGAAAGCGAGCCGAACCAGGATCAGCTGAGACTGTCAGAGGTAAGCCGGTGTCAACACACGTAACATTTAGAAGGAAACCCATACAGATTAACATTTAAAAAAGGCACTATCCCTTTAATGTAAAGTATGAACAATTTTGGACCCAATACTGACCCCTGCGGGACACCGCATGGGATATGAAGACATGAAGAGCAACTATTATTTAGCTTCACAAACTGATGCCTGTCTGTTAAATAACTTTCCACCCACTTGGACACCACTCCTCCGATTCCATACTGTTCCAATTTATGTAATAAAATCTTATGATTAATAGTGTCAAATGCTTTACTTAAGTCAATGAATACTCCTATTGAAATTTTTTTTATTGTCTAATGAATTGGTAATTTTCTCAATTGTATCAATTATTGCTAATGTGGTTGATCTGTTCCCTATAAATCCATACTGGCATTCTGATAATTTGTGTTTATCTATAAAAAAAATTCCAAACGGTTATTAAACAATTTTTCTAATATTTTAGAGAATTGGGGGAGGATTGAAACAGGTCTATAGTTTGTGAAGAAATGTCTGTTGCCATTTTTAAACAAAGGAATGACCTTTCCCATTTTCATTTTTGTGGGGAAGGTGCCCCTCTGAAATGATAAATTGAAGATGTGGGATAGTGGTCCTGAAATTTCATTTATAACTCTTTTTATTATGATCATATCCAACCCTTGATAGTCTATTGAAGTTTTATTCTTACATTTCTGCACTACATTTATAATCTCTCATTTGTCAACTGTTTTCAGAAACATTGAATGTGGATTTGTATTAATGAGATTATCTTCACTTCCATCTGCCGATCCAGAATTAGGGATTTTACTTGCAAGGTCTGTTCCTATGTTAACAAAAAAAAATCATTAAATTTATGTGCAGCAGCATTCATGTCATGCACCTCTGTATAATTTTCAATGAAAAACTTGGGGTAATTTACTTGACGGGTTTCCTTTTTAATTATACTGTTCAAAATTTTCCATATTTCCTTTGTATTGGTTTTATTTTTATCCAACAATTCCTTATAGTAATATTTTTTTGGCTGTTCTTAGAATATTAGTTAGTTTGTTTTTATATATTTTATATTTCCTCTCTGCTTCTTCTGTTCTTTTCCTTAAGAACTCTATATAATTTATTTTACTTTTTACATGAATTAGCTAACCCTCTTGTTATCCAGGGACACTGTTTTGATTTCCTTTTACTCATATATGGGATTAGTGGGCAATACTTATTATAACAAAAACACTCTTAAAAATTCATTGTATGCACTGTTTGTATCTGGTATACAGTATAGATCTTTACAAATAAAATGCGTTGATTAAATATTACCATGGAAGAAATCATTTTAAAGAGACCATATCAGGCCGATCCTAGCCCAACTCCACTGGCTACCTATTAAATCCAGAAGTTATTTTAAAATTTGTTTTTAAATCACTTCATTTACTTGTGTATATCACGGAGCTCTTAACCACACACACTGCCCGTGGGCTCCTCACTGTCTCTCCCACCATCCAAAGAACAAAGAATGTTGACCTTTCCTCTGAAGCTGTAAACTTCAGATTTTTTTTGTACATTTATTATTGGATCGTGTTTTATTGTTTTACTCTGTGTCTCTGACCGCATTTGTTGTTGTAAAGCAATTTGGTGCAATGTTACGGTTGTTTAAAATGTGCTTTACAAATAAAATGACTTTATTAAATATTACCACTAAACAAAACAATCTTAAAGAGGGTTTGTTTTGAAATTGTGAATCGTAAAAAATGTGGGTAGCTGTTCTTGTCAGTTTTGAGTCAGACCAAGGGTTCTGCTTTCTATTTGTCAGGGAATTTTCTGAAAATATTCCAGCTAAGGAATGATGACGTGTGGCCATTTTACACAAGTTAAACCAGTCCAGGCCGGTTTTGTCAAAGTTTAGCAAAAAAGAAAAATTGGACTAAAATAAAAGCATGTTTTTTTCATTAGGGTTGTTCAGGTTCAGTAGGATTGTTGTTTCTATCACTGAAAAATGCATTTCCACAAACCTGGCTCATATTTGGTCTGGTGGAGGGCCTCCTTCTACTCGTCTCCATGGAAATGTTGTTTCTGTAGCTACAACATTCCACAGTATGACATAAAATATATATCTCTCCAAGGAGAATGTTCTGAAGTATGGCTTTAAATCCTAAATCCTTTTGTCCAATTAAATCCTAAATCCTTTTGTCCAATTGGCAGAATTACGTTTTTATTTTGCCACCTGCCATAGAAGTAGTCTATCCACAATAAACTAGTCTATCTACCACATTTTCAGAGGCCATTCTTGGAGTTTGAGAATGAGGCTCTGGTGATCTCGGCCTATGCGTGTTAAAAGGATCTAGTAGTTTTGTGAAAAATGTAATTATCAAAAAGAATGTCGGTATGTTTACCTTCAGGGCCAGTCTATTGTTCTGCTTTCCAAATTATTGATTCAGCCAATTTGTCTATTTTTAACACAACCCACGTATTGCCACAAATTTGCTAGTCATGTATAGTTCCTTAATAATGAATACTATTTTTAAACTACAGAATTCAAATATGCTGGACAGCTTAGGCTACAGGCCAAATACCACATACATTTTACTTAACTGTGAATTTTTATTTTATTTTATTTATTTATGCAAAACATATTTGTATTGCAACTTTTAATGATTTTCAAATGATTTTCAAATACTTTAAAGGTACAGTATGTAAGTTTCTATAGGTGGCACATTGGCTATGAATCCATGGAAAACACAAGTTACTTTGGAACATTCTCCTTGGAGGTAGAAGTTTATGCCATACTGTAGAATATTATAGCCAAAGAACAATATTTCCAAATGAGAGTTGGGTTTGTAGAGATGCAAGCATGCTCACAGTGAGGACAGCATTTTTCCATGCAGTAAACACAAAGAAAATGGAAAAATAAAACCTGCTTTTATTTTATTTAAAAAGTTACACACTGTGGCTTTAAGCTTCTGCAAGTTTTATCATTCCTGCACTTATATTAACTTGACTAATGGAGAGATAATGACCGAATAGACCTACTTAAATGCCCTGTCTTGTGCAATGTATGAAATAATCTTATCGTAACAGTGTTTATGAATCTGTTTAAGAAGAAGAAGTGACTTTATTGATCTCACACTGGAGAAATTCTTCTCTGCATTTTAACCCATCCATCCATCCATCCATCCATTTTCTTCCGCTTATCCGGGGCCGGGTCGCGGGGGCAACAGTCTAAGCAGGGACCTCCAGACTTCCTTCACCCCGGACACTTCCTCCAGCTCCTCCGGGGGGACCCCAAGGCGTTCCCAGGCCAGCCGGGACACATAGTCCCTCCAGCGGGTCCTGGGTCTTCCCCGGGGCCTCCTCCCAGTGGGACATGCCCGGAACACCTCCCGAGGGAGGCGTCCAGGAGGCATCCGGAACAGATGCCCGAGCCACCTCAGCTGGCTCCTCTCCACGTGGAGAAGCAGCGGCTCTACTCCGAGCTCCTCCCGTCCTATATATATATACATATATTAGGAGCAGTGTGCAGCACACATTAGGGCGCCCAGGGACCATCTCCATGATCTTCCCGCTCCGGTCTGGCCAGGACCCAAGCTGGAGGTACCTATGGTGCATGTTTTGGGTTGGTGGGGGAAACTGGAGTGCCCGGAGGAAACCCACCGAGACACGGGGAGAACATGCAAACTCCACACAGACGGCGACCCGGGGATCGAACCCGGAACCTTCTTGCTGTGAAGCAAGAGCGCTAACCACTCAGCTACCGTGCCGCCTATCCTATTTATCCTGCAAACAAATATATATTTTTCAGATTAAATTGACTGACTTTTGGGCATATATTTACTGTAGCATTAGCCCTAGTCCTGTCATTGCTCCACTGCTGGTTATGATTGATGTCAATATAATTATTCGTTTACATACTACTGCTGGTCTAATGATTGGCGAAGCGTCCATAAATGTGTGCATTGAAGTTGTGCATCACCATGGCCACGAACACACTCACTCATTAATGTTTGATATGCAGGAGGAGGAGGAGGAGGCTATAAGAATGGGCAGGAGGGCAGGAGATCAGAAAAGTGAAGCCGCTGCTGTGATGAGAGATGGACAGAGTCCATAACAGGACTGTGGATGGAGGTTAAAGGTTGACTTGGAAAAGAAGTGATACAAAGAAATCTGGAGATGGATGAAGAAAAGGATATTGCGGTGGTGGGAATAGGATGCAATTTTCCAGGGGGTAGGTGAAGTTTTTGTAAAATTGTTTAAATATTTTTTTTGATGTAAAAGTTTTCCTTTTGAGATTGATAATTATTCTTTTTTACTAAATACAATTGAATAATATTATTAATTATACAAAATTATTTATTTGTTAGTTTTAATGTATTACATGCTAACAATTTATTTTTCCTGTCAGTGTTTTTAGAGCTAATTTTGCCAGTACTGGTCTCTGCAATATTCTGCAGCTCCACCATGGCAACTCAGTAATTCTCCTGTCATTTTAGGAGAAGGCCCAGAAAATTTCTGGAAGGTCCTGGTGGAGGGTAGGAACTGTGCAGCGCCCATCCCCAAAGAGAGGTTTGACATGGGCAGCTGGTACGACGCTGATGAAAACAAACCAGGCAAATCACGAACAGCCAAAGCTGCACTCATCGAAGGGTAAGATCAGTTCAATCACAATTTAGTTAATACAATATTAAAGGTGCACTGGAATAAGATAACCTTGCTTTATAAATAGATATAAAGCTACATTAATTAAATAGATATAAAGTTACATTATATAAGGTTAATGCTTACTTTGGAACATTCTCCACCAGAAAAGTTGCACAGTGCACCTGCTGTGCCCTTTTGCTTCAGGAGGTTTGTAATGCAACAGCACCTTTTTAACTGATTGCATACCCGATTTCACTCTCTGTGTTATTTTGCAGGTTCAATGAGTTTGACCACAGGTTGTTTGGGGTCAGTGACAGTGAGGTGGAGCAGATGGACCCGCAGCAGAAGCAACTGTTGCAGTGTGTGTACAGAGCCCTGGAGAATGCTGGACTCCCACTGGAGAAGGCCAGTGGCACCAGGACTGGAGTCTACATTGGTGTGTACTTTTTCTTATAATTTTTCTGCATCTTGAGAAAATTAAGTGTGGCAGATAGAAAATGCCAAATTGCTAACTATAGAAATAGATTATATGTCCTGTTCTCCCCACTTTTGTAATTGTGCTATTGAAGGCAACTGTCAAGAGAAGTAAAGGTGCCCTTTATTGTCAGCAGAGGGAATTTGTCCTCTGCATTTGACCCATATGGGGGACCTATCTCCAGAACTTCCTACTTTATAAACAATTAATTTAAAGTTATGGTGTCCCACAACATATATATACTGTGCACAAGACTACATTAAACCTTTAATGTAGTCTTTTGCACAGCAACAAAAGACTACATTAAAGGTTTCATTATTTATTATAGGTCTTATGAACCGCGATTATGAGACAAACGCCGCACATGTGCACCCTAGTGTGATAAACCACTGGACCGGCACTGGACTGGCCATGAGCATAGCAGCCAACAGAGTGTCCTACATCTTCAACTTCACCGGCCCCTCGATGTCCATAGACTCTGCCTGCTCATCTTCTTTGGTGGCTCTGCACTTGGCATGTCAGGGTATCAAACAAGGTACCATTCGCATATTGTGCTATCACATATTTTTGGTGATCTGTTGTAGGAATATTTCTGACTTTAAAGAACACATATTATGCATTCATCTGGTCATTTTATAGTTTTAGTGCTATTTATTCTTTTATACTTGCGCTGAGTGCACTTTGAAGGGGGGCTTCAAATCTCATTGTACTGTGTATAATGACAATAAAGGCTTTCTATTCTATTCTAGTCTATTCTATTCTACAAAGAATATACATAAACATAGTGTGTGACATGTGCTTTCAGGAGACTGTGACATGGCTGTGTGTGGAGGGGTCAATGTCATCATAGAACCCAGAGTGTTTGTGGCTCTGAGTAAAGCCAAGATGATCTCTCCTGATGGAACCAGCAAAACCTTCTCCAACAAAGCAGATGGCTACGGCAGGGGAGAGGGCTGCGGAGTGGTTCTGCTCAAGCCACTGAAAAAGGTGGGTTAGTTAATGAAAGAAACTATTACTGAAGATCTATGCTTTATTTACTACAAAATAGTTTTGAGATGCTGATGCCTTCTTGACATTTACTGTATGTCTGAGTGCCTTGGATCTCTTTTTATTCTCTTCTAGTTTATCGCCCCCCCAAACCCTGAAAGAGCACTTGCTCTTTCAGATGCACTCACTCTTCCTGATTTTTGTGCCATTACACTTTTCTGTTTGGAATACTACTGAGAAAGCAGCAATGCGAATCTGGTGGAAAGCAAACTATGGAAAAGGGACAAAAAAGAAAAAGTTCCACCTACAAAATTATTTAAAGCCTAGTAATTACTTGATTATTTTTAAATGAATTACTAAACTTGTGTAAAAACAAGGAAGGAGTGAGAGTGAGAGATCATTTCTTAGTTAAAGGTACAAAACAGGTGATCCTCAAGGAAAGGCTCAAAACCTAACAAACAGTGAAGGTGACGAAGATGCAATCAAAACTGCACATAGGCTTAGGGAGAGTGCAATTATTAATAGAATAGAAAACTGTGAAGGGCTTGCCTGTATAGAGTGACTTAAAGGTCCTTGATTGATGTATCAGTCGTGGTCATACTTGGACTCTTATTTATTTATGTTCTATGGAATGAATGTTTTTTATCATGTTTATGTTGCTGTGTTGTGTTGTCTTTTTGTTAAAGCATGTGACACCTTATGCCAAGACAAATTTCTCCCATGGGTAATAAAGGATTATCTTATTATCTAAAAGTCCTTTATTTGTTATGTGGGATGGGTCAACAAGGCCAACAAGGTTTGACACAGGGTTCTTCTTCAGGTCATATATCATATAAGTTTTAAACTTATTTTTCTTGGAAGACTAGTTTGAGAATATCTTCATAAAGGACCATAAAAAATATTTACGACAAACATAGCTTGTGGAAAAAGAACTATGAGTATAGAAAGTTTAAAAATCTATGAAAACTGATGATTAAACCAAATTTAATAATTGGTATGTGAGGTTCCAAACTTTTTTTTTCTGTTATAAGAAAATGAATTATTGCAAACAGGACTTAATTCATTGAGGTGTAGAAGAAAAACTTTTTTTTTTTTTTTTTTTTTCACATTTACAGGCCTTAGAGGACCATGACCACATTTGGGGCATCATCAGTAAAACAGCGGTAAACCAAGATGGCCACTCTGTTAGCCCCATCACCAAACCCTCTGTGTCGCAACAAGAGGAGCTGCTTCGCCAAATCTACACCGAGACTGACCTGAAAAATGTTCAGTACATTGAGGCGCATGGGACCGGAACACCAATAGGAGATCCAACTGAGGCTGGGAGCATCTCAAACGTCATAGCTAAATCCAGACCACACAATACTGAGACCCTCTGTATCGGTTCGGTTAAAAGCAACATTGGCCACACTGAATCAGCTGCTGGGGTTGCCGGACTTATCAAGGTACTGTTAATGATGAAACACAAAACTATAGTGCCTTCAGTGTTTTACTCTGAAGAGACTGCAAGTGTAGATGCCAAAGCCCTCAACATCAAAGTGCCCAAAAAAGCAGAGAAGTGGGAAACCGACAATGAGAGGGTTGCAGGAATTAACAATTTTGGTTTTGGAGGAACTAATGCCCATGCTATTGTCAAACAGTGCAAACAAAAAGGCATCACACCAAAGAAAGATCAGGTAAAGAACCAGCTGAAATATTTTGTCTTGTCTGCAAATTCACAAAAATCCCTCACATTGATGATGGAGGACACTTTAAATCATCTAGATGCAAATACCCGAATTGATCTTGATTCTCTTTTGTATACCTCTGCTTGCCGGCGCAGCCATCAAAAGCACAAATACAGAAACGCTATTATGGTTTCAAATGTATCTGAGCTCAAAGAGAAACTTAGAGCCAACATTAGCAAAAACATTAGCCCCTCAGTTTTAGAATCAAGATTGGTATTTGTGTTTTGTGGAAATGGCGTCACTTACCATGGAATGTGCAAGCAGCTGCTAGAGTGTGAGCCTGTTTTTAGACAAAAGATAGTCGAGATAACAAAACTTTTACAAAGGTTGAGTCCACTGAACATTTTGGAGACACTTGAGAATGACATAGAGAGTAGTGATTTTAACAACCCAGATGTTGTTCAACCTCTTCTATTTGCAATTCAGATTAGCCTTGATGCTCTGTTCAGACATTGGGGTATAAAGCCCGATGCCCTGATGGGGCATTCAGTTGGAGAAGTTGCAGCCGCACATTGCTCAGGGCTTTTGTCACTTGAAGATGCGGTAAAAGTCATCTATTATCGTAGTTCTCTACAGAGCAAAGTTACTGGGGGAAAAATGCTAGTGGTTAGCAACATGGCCGTGTCGGATGTGATGCCTTTTCTTTCACAGCACTCAGGTAAAATATCCCTTGCAGCAACAAACAGCCCACAGTCTTGCACTCTTGCAGGTGATGCAGTTGCAATTGAGAACCTTTATAAAGACCTAAGTACCTCAGATAAAAGTGAACGACTTTTTCTCAGAGTGCTGGATGTCTCAGCAGCTTATCACAGTCACATGATGGATCCAATTCTTGATGCCATTAAAGAGAAAATAGGCTCTTTAAGTGTCAGTACACTTGCGACTGAGTTGTTCTCAACAGTGACAGGAAAGGAAGCCCAAGATGGTGACTTCTGTTCTGGGGAATACTGGGCAAGAAACATACGAGAGCCAGTAGCTTTTGAACAAGCTGTGAGGTCGGCCACCAAAGGAAAAAAGAATACAGTCTTTCTGGAGATAGGTCCAAGAAGAGCTTTGCAGAGAAATATCATGGAGACACTGGGTAATGACACCAATGTTCTTGTGTCAGCGCAGCCTGGCAAAGATCATGAAACTGCAGTATCTGTGGTTTCAAAGTTGTTTGAACTTGGAATTCAGGTAAACTGGGACACATTTTACAAAGGGTATGAGACAGTGCCACTAGATTTCCCCAAGTACCAGTTTGACACCTCAGAAAGAGATGTTATAATTGGTGCAGCTCAGGAAAATACACCTAGCAACCACCCAGTGCTCTGTAAGAAAGGCAGTGAAAGCAACATTTTCAGTTCCAACCTCATGTCAGACTTTTTGTTTTACTTGAAAGAGCACAGGCACAATGATATACCGATTATTCCAGGTGCCTTCTATGCGGAGTTGGGTTTGGCAGCGTTCATGGCGAGTGCCAAGCCTAAAGTCCCGCTCAAGTCGCTTCAGCTCAGTGTCAACTTTCACAGCCCATTTATTTTTTTGCCAAACTCACCAGAAATGAAGGTGCAACTTCACCAAACTGAAAAAGGAGCAGGTTTCTCAGTGTTCTCCCAGTCTGCCATGTATGCATCTGGCACAGTAGTCTCAAGTAAAGATAAATTGATTGAGGAGCAGAGAATTTCACTAAAGTCCATCTATCAAAGGTGCACCTCTGTAGTGGACTATCAGGAATTTTATGGTTACCTTTTAGCTGGAGGTTTCCAATATGGAGATGTCTTCCAAAATAAAGCCAATGTCCACTATGGGGAAGATCTGAGAGAGGCGATTTCAGTTGTGACTGTTCCAGAGGCTTTGCAATCTCAATTGCATGAATACTGTATTCACCCAGTGGTCTTGGATTATCTCATGCAACTTCTTCCAGTGACAGTGGAGAACATTTTTGCAGGCAGACCAGGTTTTCCCACTAAAATAGGTAGCCTTACAGTGATGGAACCCTTGGAAGATGAGATGGTGGTCTATCTGAGAGCGATTGACATAGGGCTAGATCATTTTGAGGTTTGTGGTTGTTTTGCAGATAAAGAGGGTAAAGTCTTGGTTGAAGTCAAGAATGTTATCATAAAGTACCTTGGCAGTCCCTCTCATGTAGTTGAGGAGTACTTCTACCATAATGCTTTCGACGTAATTTCTGAATCAGTTCCATCCACACCTCCACCTCGTGCCTTGGTCTTCTGTGACACAATGGGCATCTCCAAAACCCTACAAAAACACTTGGAATCAGAGTCTTGCTATGTTTCTTTCACACATGCAGAACAGATCTTGGCTCATGGTTTTTCTTCTCTTTTGGATAATCTTAAGATCAAGAGCAAAATGCTACACTTTGATGAGGTGTTGTATTTATGGGGCATGGACAACCTTACATCAATGGCACCTGATGCTGTCACGCAAAACTTAGCAAACTACTGCGAGATTTTCAGACAGATTGTTCTTGAGCTCAAGAAAATAAACTTTCCAAACTCCATTAGAGCAGTGACTTACCATGCATCAGAAATTACTGTAGACAACATCAACACTGGCTTTGCTATCTTAGGTATGACTCGATCTTTTTCAGCTGAAATAGCAGATCTTTCATTTCAGCTGATTGACCTAAACACTGTCTCTGCTGAGGACATTGCAGCTCTTTCTCAAATTCTAAGATCATTTCCCTGCAGCAAGCACCCAGAACTAGTGGTCAAAGATGGACTGATTTTGAAGCCTTCTATTGTCCGTACCCCACCTCAAATCTGTGACAGTTCAGAGCTCATGTTTTCCTCATCAATGTCTGAACCTTGCATTTTTCAGACAACTGATGCTCACAGAATAACTGACATTAGTGCAATGCATAGTTTTGATGAGGAACATCTTAGTGATACTTCAGTTGAAATTCAGCCAATCAACATTTGTGTGCATTCATCTGATTACTTCCCTGTTAGTCTGTCACATCTACAATTTGGCCAGACACTTTATTGGAACCAGCACTCAAATCAGAAACACAAGGTGATTGCTCTTGACTTTAGTGGCACTGTAACTGCAGTGGGAGGCTGTGTCAAGAAACTGAAGGTTGGAGATCAAATAGCATGTTGTTTTCCACTCACAGCAAGAAGTAAGATTAGAGTAGCAGAAGATCTGTGCTATAGCATCAAACGCTTTCCTTTTTTCCAGAAAACACCTTGTGTTTCTTTCTTTGTACTTGCATGGGAAATCTTGCACAAGGTTTTACCTAAAGCCAAACACCACATAGGAATCATTTGCTCAGTGGCTGATTCGGTTCTAATCAAAGTCTTGACCTTTGCTTTGAAACAGTCTGGTCATTCTGTTATTGTTGGGACACAGTACAATGGCTCGTTTGTAGATGTTAAAAAGTTTGATGCATTCATTATCCTGCCTCCATTTCATGAGTCATTAATAGCTAAGATTCATAGCTTTCCCAATGTCCAACATGTTGTCATCATCTGTGAATTACAGTTTTTGCCTAATCCTCATGAATTACAAAGTTTAAATGATCGTGTGGATGTGCAGACATTACAAATGACAGCTATCCTACAAAAAGGTTCACTGACTACTCAGAGACCAAAGATTTCACAGTGGCTGAAGTCGCTGAATATCAGTAAAAAGTTCACAGTAGAGAGCCTTACATTTCAAAGTTCTAAATCCGAAATCATCCAAAGGAATGGCACAGAGAAGTCACAGTCATACTTCAACACTGCAAACATTGGCATAATAGAACTTACTAAAGACTCCCAAATACCACTGCTGCCATCAAAGAAAAAGCTCTTCAGAAATAGAGCTGTGTACATAGTAACAGGTGGTCTCTCTGGGTTAGGCTATGAAACAGTCAAGTTCATCTCACAAAGAGGTGGTGGGAATGTTGTTATACTGTCGCGAAGTAAGCCTTCCTCTGAAGTGCAACAAGGCTTTAACAACATCAAAAAACAGTGTGGGAACTGTATCATCAGCCTTGAGTGTGACATCTCTGTGCCTGAGCATGTGCAAAGAGCAGTCCTTACCATCAGACAGAGGTTTCCCGAGTGTCCAGTCCGAGGAGTGTTTCACAGCGCAGTTGTTTTGCATGATGGGATGATCGAAACACTTAACCAATCTTTGTACAAGAAGGTTTTCAAGCCCAAAGTAAATGGTGTTCTCAATTTGCATAATGCCACAAAACACTGCCAATTAGATTACTTTGTGTGTTACTCATCCATCTCAGCATTTTTAGGCAATGCATCGCAAACCAATTATGCTGCTGCCAATACATTTCTCGATCTATTCTGTCAGTATAGACGTAGACTCGGCTTACCTGGTCAGTCAATCAGTTGGGGAGCACTAAACCTTGGCCTTCTCTTGAACAAAGAACATTTTCACAGATTTTTGGAAGCAAAGGGAATTATGGTATTGGGTATAGGTGAGATTCACAAGAGCCTGGAGCAATGTCTCATCTTAAACCAACCTCAACAGGCTGTTTGTAGGTTCCATTTCAAAAATATCAGGTACAATATTCTTTCCCAAAATGCTGCTTTAACTATGAGGTTGTCAGCGCTAGTTGAAGAAGCATTCCAAAAGAATAAAGAGACTGAAGCAGAGGGGAAACAATTAGATTCAGTAGTGTCACCAAAAGAATATGTGACCTCTCTAATTAGTGAGACCATTGGCATAAACCAGAGTGAGCTCAAGGATGAATTACTTCTTTCATCACTAGGAATTGACTCGATGCAGGCAATGACACTACAGAATCTGATCTTTCAGGAGAGGGGTCTCAATGTGCCATTGGTGAAATTGCTTGATCCAAGTGCAACAATCTCCACTGTAGTTGCCATTCTTAGTGAAGGAAATGAAGGGGAAATCATACCCAAGTCTGTTCCAGCATTGCAAACAGAGGAAAATTTAACCAGACTGTAAAATCAAATAGTAATTGAACTAGTGTGTCATAACATTTACAGTGCCGTGAAAAAGTATTTGCCCCCTTCCTGATTTCTGTGTTTTTTGCATATTTATCACTCAAAACATTGTCAGATCATCAAACCAATTTTAATATCACACAGAAACAACCCAAGGAAAGACAAAATTCAGTTTTTGAATGATGATTCCATTTATTAGTGCACAAAAAAAATCTAAACCTATCTGGCCCTATGTGAAAAAGTAATTGCCCCCTTAATCTAATAGCCAGTTGAGCCTCCTTTGACAGCAATAACTGTAACCAAACGTTTGCGATAATTGGTGATGAGTCTTTCACACCGCTGGGGAGGGATTTTGGCCCACTCTTCTATGCAGAATTGTTTCAATTCTGCCATATTGGAGGGTTTTCTTGTATGAACTGCCCGTTTAAGGTCACACCACAGCATCTCAATCGGATTTAAATCCGGACTTTGACTTGGCCACTCCAAAACCTTAATTTTGTTTTCTTTGAGCCATTCAGAGGTGGACTTGCTGGTGTGTTTTGGATCATTGTCCTGTTGCATGATCCAAGAGCGCTTGAGTTTGAGGGCACGAACTGATGGCCGGACATTCTCCTTCAGGATCTTCTGGTAAACAGCAGAATTCATTTTTCCGTCAATCACAGCAAGTTGTCCTGGTCCTGAGGCAGCAAAGCAGGCCCAGACCATCACACTGCCACCACCATGCTTTACTGTGGGCACCATGTTCTTTTTATCAAATGCTGTGCCATTTTTACGCCAGATGAAACGGGCTGCAGACCTTCCAAAAAGTTCAATTTTAGACTCATCGGTCCACAAAATGTTTCTCCAAAAGTCTTGAGGGTCATCAAGGTGCTTTTTGGCAAAGGTGAGACGAGCCTTTGTGTTCTTTTGTGAAAGCAGTGGTTTTCTCCTGGGAACTCTTCCATGGATGCCATTTTTGGCCAGTGTTTTTCTAATGGTGGAGTCATGAACACTGACCTTAACTGAGGCCAACGAGGCCTGTAGTTCTTTCGATGTGCGTCTAGGTTCTTTTGTGACTTCCTGAATGAGCCGTCGTCGCACTCTTGGAGTAATCTTAGTTGGTCGACCACTCCTGGGAAGGGTTGCAACTGTTCCCAGTTTCCTCCATTTTTGAATAATGGCTCTGACAGTGGTTCGCTGGAGCCCCAGAGCTTTGGGAATGGCTTTGTAACCTTTTCCTGAATTATAGACTTCTATCACTTTTTTTCTCATTTGTTCTTGAATTTCTTTGGATCGTGGCATGATGTGTTTGTTCTTGAGATGTTGTAGCCAACTTCACTTTGTTTGACAGGAACTATTTAAGTGATTTCTTGATTCAACACAGGTGGTGACAATCAGGTGTGGGTGTGGCATGTAGAACTGAACTAAGTTTTCTCAAAACTGTGGTTAGTCACAGTTAGTTTGTGATTTAACAAGGGGGGGCAATTACTTTTTCACATAGGGCCAGATAGGTTTAGATTTTTTTTGTGCACTAATAAATGGAATCATCATT
Source organism: Paratrypauchen microcephalus (assembly GCA_036785185.1). Taxonomy (NCBI): domain Eukaryota; kingdom Metazoa; phylum Chordata; class Actinopteri; order Gobiiformes; family Gobiidae; genus Paratrypauchen; species Paratrypauchen microcephalus. Next base: position 6,514,876 of record JAVJIX010000040.1, on the reverse strand, counting down.
CAAAAACTGAATTTTGTCTTTCCTTGGGTTGTTTCTGTGTGATATTAAAATTGGTTTGATGATCTGACAATGTTTTGAGTGATAAATATGCAAAAAACACAGAAATCAGGAAGGGGGCAAATACTTTTTCACGGCACTGTATGTATGTCAGATGACATTGTTTTAATATTTTAGGTGTACTGGAATTGTATAGATTGAATTCATATTTTGTTGTAAAGCCATTATGTTATGTAATGTGTGTATCAATTATGTGTTTTCTAAAATGTTTTATCAATACTTTTTCTTCTATTTTATACCATGCTACAACTAAATGTATCTATTGTACATACATGTTTATCAAAATAAAATTTATATGTAAAACATGCTGACATTCTACTTGTGCATCCTCAAACACATACTGTATTACCAACCTTTTCCATTCAACAGTCCAACACTCTTATCAGTAGATTTGTTGACGCTTCTGATTGTCATTTATATAATGGCTATAAATGAAACTGTTGATATTCCAAGAGAATAAATTAGATAATACAACTTGGCAGAACCGACTGAAGATAATCATCTTAATTATAAACTACAAGCTATATATAAATCGGTGTTATGCGGTTCAAATAGCCAATAAAAATGTAGTAGTAGTGTATTCAAAATGATTTATTGACAATACATGTACATTTTTTTTCAGTTTTTGGTTTTTTCAAATTCCTTTAAGTGATATCGTATAATCCAGAATGCAATGAAAAAACAAAAGCTACACTGCATAGTAGTTAGGCATTTATATGAATATACTTCAATCAGAATCAGAAAGACTTTTATTGCCATTGTCAAGTGAACAGAATTCACAAAACTAGGAACTTGTCTCGGTGATAAGCTGCAAACATAAAACACTAAGTAATAATAATAGAGTATATGCGTCATATTTACAACACAACATTTAAGAATGTAAACAAATGTGTCTCTTTTTCTATTACAGTTACAATTCTTCATCAAATCAAGAAAACTGAGAACAACTGTACATTTATATTCTTTCTGGGCTATCACATATTCACAACAGCAGTTACCAGGGCTGTTAGTGTACATTTAGGGTCTAATATTTTGACCAGAGGTACATTGACACCTGTCTCTTGGAAAACCTTGTTCTGCAGAGTCATGGCTAACATTGAGTCAATGCCTAAAAAACAAAGAGATGTGTTATCATTTAGCTCATCAACACTGACATGAATCAGATCACTCACTATTCTTCTCACACTCTCTTCAGTTGAAGAACTGCAGCCAACAGGGTTTTCACTCTCTAAGACCTCTTTTAGTTCAGTTTGTACCAATGCTGACAGTCGCTTTCTGAGAAACGTATTTTGGGAAAGAACATGATGATGAAGATTCTTGAAATTGAACTTGCATATCATTTGTTGAACTCTGTCCATCAATAGACACATTTTCAGTGCATTGTGAACCTCACCAACATCCATTACCATCAACCCTTTTGTCTTCAAGAATTTCTGGAAATTGTCTTTGTTCAGCAGAAGACCAAGATTCAAAGGACCCCAGTTAATAGACTGTCCAACAAGTCCAAGACTTCTCCTATACTGACAGAATGTATCAAGAAAAGAGTTAGCAGCTGCATAGTTACACTGTGAAGCATTGCCGATAAAAGAAGAAACAGATGAGTAGCAGACAAAGTAGTCTAACTTGTAGTGGAGTGTGGCATAATGGAGATTTAAAGCACCACAAACTTTAGGCCGGAGCACCTTTTGGAAGAGTGATCTATTAAGATTTTCTATAAGACTATCATGTAAAACTACAGCACTGTGAAAAACTCCTTTGACTGGACAAGATGGGAACCTCTGTTGAATTTTCAAGATGGCTTTGTCAACCTGCAGTGACTCTGAAACATCACATTGGAGATTCAAGACTTTAACTTGGAATCTTTTCTGGAGTTCTTCAATTGCTGTCTGCATCTTGTCTGATGGACTACTTCTGGACAGGGTTGTTATGCAACCTCCTCCATTTTCAGCAATACATTTTACTGTCTCCCACCCTAAACCAGAGAGGCCACCAGTCACAATGTAAATGCTATGTTTCTTGAAAAGTGGCTTTGGCATTGGTTCCACAGGAATGGTCAATATAGGACAGTCCGATCGTCCATGGGCAAGAACAACTTGCTTTATTTCATTTGTAGTAAAGTAGGACTCTGCATTTTTATCCTTCACTTTGAACTCAATACATTGACTTTTTTCTCTTTTTAGTGGCAGAGATTCTGCAGCAAACCCAAGTGATACCAACCAGTTTGAGATCATTTTATTTTGTGCTTGAAGTTTAGCTTTTTGAAAGACGTCAGAAAAATGAACTATATGTACATGGATGTTGTCATGCTTTGCTGCAAACCTGTTCAGAGATGGTGACTTGTACCCACTGTTGACAAAAACAAAGTGTGTTTCTTCTATATGTTGGTCAAGACTTCCAATGCAAAAATGCTCAAATGGTGCTAGAAAAACAACTGCATGGCACCTCTCTAAGTGCTCTGTTCTACAAACAGACCCTGATGAAACACTCCACCCTGAGCGGTTTGCTGTCAGTGCTAAGACTTTCATCATGATGGAAGCTGGGTTTGAAGAAATAATAGTTAACTTTCTGCATTGCATCTTCACGTTAGCTAGCTGTCTTTGTAGAATCTCCCATGCTAACACAAAAAATGATACACATGGTGTTTCCTTTAGATATGGAAGTCCACTAAAACAAGCTGCTTCTGGAATTCTAACCTTTGAAGATGATTCTACCGGATAGCATGAGGCAATGTGATCTCCAACTTTAAGATTTCTGACATTGTTTCCAACCGCACTAACAACACCACTGAAATCTAAAGCCAAAAGCATGTGGTTCTGTGTAACATGCTTATTCCAATAGAAGGTATCACCAAATTCTAACTGTGAAGCGCTTACAGGGAAGTAATCAGCAGAGTGAATGCAGATATCTGTTAGTTCAACCTCAACAAATCCTGAATCCAGATCAAGACTTTCACTGATGTCCCTTGGGTAAGCAGACAGGTTGGTGATTCTGTAAGGATCACTGGTCCAAAGTGAGAACTCTTTTATGTGCACAGAGTGGACATTGTTTGAATTTGTGCACACATCTGTTACAGGTGTACGAACTATTCTCGTAGTTTTAATCTGGCCATTTTTGATTATAACTTCTTGTAGTGTAGTGCAGGTATTCAGAACATAAACCAGAGCTTCAATGTCATCACTAGTAACAGATGCAAGATCAATCAGCTGAAACGTGAGCCCTGGTATCTCTGCAGCACACGCCCTAGTCAGTCCATGAAAAACAAAACTAGGGCTGATATAATTCACTGTTCCTTCACTGGATCTGTAAGTTACAACCCGAACAGTACAGGACCACTCACTATCTTTCAATGCTAAAACAATTTGTTGAAACTGCATACAACAATCAACCAATACTTCTAATGTCTTCTCTGATGTCATGTGACTGAGGTCCTCTACAGTCCACATAAAGATGACATCGTTTAGAATGCGTTTTGAGGTCAAAACTAGATCTTTGATGCTGCTTGGTGTCCACTGTGGTCCTTGCTCCACAGAAATAGACTCAGGGTCCAAAAAAGGTCTGAGTGCTTTAGCAAAACCTAATTTGTCTTCAAAAAGGATGCATTTTATCTTGCTTAGTGAGGACTGTTCTGAGGTGATTGACAAAGTTTCATTGTGGAAAAACAATGACTGCTGAACAACGGGAAAAGGGTTCATAAATGAGATTCTCACTCCTTTAAGTTCAACTAGCACTTTTCCCTCTGTGTTGGCAAAACATCCACATACCTCCAAAAGATCAGGGTTGACTTTAGATGCTCTTAGATACATAAACATTTGTTTTTGTAGAGGTCCTGTGATTACAATGCTTCCAATGGCAGTAGGGTACCCTTGCTTAGCTGTTAACTCTTGCATAGCCACAACTGCGGTCATTTGCAGAAAATAGTCAAGTAGTACAGGGTGAATGAAGTACTCATGAAAGTCTTTCAGCTCCTCAGGGACCTGCACTCGGGCTATTGCCTCTTTGTATTCATCCCCATAGTAAACATGATGGTGCAGTTTGAATATGTCACCATATTCGAAACCTGCTTGCCCAAGAATCGAATAAATTTTATTGCTCTCGATTTCAGATGTGCACCTTTGAGAGATTGTGTCAATACAAATGCATGGTTCTTCTATCACTGGGTCTCCATCTGCCCACTTGTAGGTACCAGATGCATGTGTTGAAACTGAAGAATCAATATAGAATGTACACTGTTTCCCTGACTGATCAAGTTTCACTTTTAACTGAAGGTTATCTGAATCAAGTGAGCACAAAGTTTGAAAATCTATACCAAGTTGGAGTAAAGATACTGGCATTTTGGGTTTAGCACTGAACAACAGAATTGATGCATAAGCCAGCTCAACATGAAATGCACCAGGTACAATAGCGGCACCATTATTTTTGTGCTCCCACAGATATGACGTTGCAGCTAATGAAAGGTTGCATACAAATATATTACTATGCTCACCTGGGCTTATGAGAGGATGTGAAGACCTTGCCATTTGGTTGCCTTTTCTTAGATGTTCAAAACACACCTCATTCCTCATTGTCTGAAAAGGGTAGCCTGGAAGCTCTAATGGTATCGTCTCATAACCCTTGTAAATTTTATGCCAATCTACATTTACACCCAACTCAAAAAGCTTTGCAACAGTGGACAGAATGGTTCGGCTATCTTTTTCAGGCTCTGTGCAAGACAAAACAGTGTGGTGTCTTCCTAAAGTTTCATGGATGCTTCTTTGTAAAACTTTGCGAGGGCTGATCTCTACAAAGACCATATTTTCCGAAGCCGTCTGATTCTGTGTTACTGCTAGCAAGGTTTGGGTAAACAAAACAGGTTGCCGCACATTCTTTGCCCAATAGCTTCCGGTGCAGAAGTCACCAAATGAATTCCTTTTTCCCGTCAATGTGGAAAAAAGTTGGCATTCGTTGTTGTTAGCATTTAATGATTGAATGTTCTCCTCAATTTGATCTAGTATCGGGTTCATTTTAGGACTATGGTATGCTGTTGGGACATCTAACAAATAGAGAAACACATTTCTATCTGCAAACATGATCGCTAACTTTTGATGCAATATATCTATAGCGTCTTCCTCCCCAGACAAAGTGCAAGACTGAGGACTGTTGTAAGCAGCTACACAGACACTATTCTTGAATTCAACTACAGCTGTTAGGACATCTTCCATTGCTACATTACCAACAACAAGCATTTTTCCACCCTTAACCGTATTCTGAAGAACACTACGATGATATATCACTTTGACAGCATCTTCAAGAGACAAGAGGCCAGAACAGTAAGCAGCTGCCACCTCACCAACAGAGTGACCGAGAACTATGTCAGGTTTGATGCCCCACTGTTTTAGAAGTGAAACGATACCTGCCTGAAGGGCAAAAACTAGTGGCTGCACCACATCTGGCCTGTTAAAATCATTGTCTGCTTTATCACCAGCTAGCTTCTGGCTAATGTTGACATATTTGTATTTACTGAAAGCTTTCTCGACTTCCATAATCTTCTCTCTAAAAATTGGTTCATCTCTTAGCAGTTGACTACACATCCCTCGGTATGCTACCCCATTTCCACAGAACACAAAAACTACCTTGATTTCTGGTTTGGTTGACTCAATTTTTGTTTTTATTGCAAGTTGTTGTTGGAGCTCAGAACTGGAAGTGACTAAGAATGTTTTTCTATATTTATGCTTTGAATGACTCCGCCCACAAGCTGAAGTGTATGACAGCTCTTGCAAGTCAATTGTATTATTGGTACTAAGTTTCTGTTGAATGTTGCTAATGGATACTTGTAGCAATTTCTCTGTTGCAGCTGAAATGACAAAGAGTTTTGGACAACATTTTGGTATCTGGGTTGGAATAGACCTGTGTTTGTACTCCTTCACAATTGCATGTGCATTTGTACCTCCAAATCCAAAGCTATTTATCCCAGCAACCCTTTCTGAACACCCATCCGTCTCCCATCTTTCAACTTTAGTCAAAATATTCAATTTTAGAGTTTTGGTATCTATGCTAGCATTTTCATCGGAAAAAAACAAAGAGGGGACAAACATTTCATGCCTCATCATTAGAAGTACCTTGATAAGTCCAGCAACTCCCGCTGCAGATTCTGTGTGTCCAATGTTCCCCTTTACAGAACCTAGTTTTAACATCTCTCTAGCAGGCTTAGCTTTAGCAATGACATTTGCGACGCTACCAGCCTCAGTTGGATCTCCTATTGCTGTTCCAGTCCCATGTGCTTCAATGTACTGGACATTTGCCAGGTCATCTTTGGAGTAGATTTGACGAAGCAACTGCTCTTGCTGCAACATTGAAGGCTTGGTGATGGGGCTAACATGGTGGCCGTCTTGGTTTACCGCTGTCTTGCTGATGACGCCCCATATTTTGTTGCAGTCACGAATGGCCTAATAAGACCAAGAAACAACATTAGCATAATTAGTGTTTAGGTACAAAATGTGCTGTTGATAATGCTTACATTTTTCAGTGGTTTGAGCAGAACAATCCCGCAGCCTTCCCCTCTTCCATATCCATTTGCTTTGGTCGAAAAGGGTTTGCTAATTCCTTCTGGGGAGATCATTTTAGCTTTACTAAGAGCAACAAACACTCTTGGCTCTATGATACAGCTGACCCCACCACAGACAACCATCTCACAGTCACCTAAAAGAAAACACATACAGTTGACGATAGTATACATGTAAACTGATAGCCAAAATTGGTGAACATATTACCTTGTTTCAGAGATTGGCAGGCCAAGTGGAGAGCCACCAGAGATGAAGAACATGCACTGTCGATTACAAAAGACGGCCCAGTTAGGTTGAAGGTGAATGAAATCCTGTTGGCAGCAATGCTCGTGGCCGTTCCAGTGGCATTGTAGTGGTTTATAGTTGAAGAGTTGTCACTTTTAAGAGTTTCATAGTCGCGATTCATCAGACCTGGGATTAGAAATGCACAGGTTATTGAAATATCAATTATACTGTGAAAGTTGTTTTGAAAGATATATTATTATTTAAAAAAAAATGTGTGAAGAATCCCTCAGTCATCCAGGTAGAATCCATGGTAAAAGGAGAAATTCAATTTGTCCTAACCAGAACTGACGAAGCAACTCGGATGAGCTGCGAAACGTTTACGACCAAATAAACTTTCTCCAGTTGACAAATTGAATTTCTCCTTTTACCATAAAAAAAGTTATAAACTTCCAATTAAACCTCAATGAATACATTTAAAGACATATTGCAACACATTTTAATTGGATTTACATCATAATTGTCTGAATATTGTCGACCAAAAAAATATATATATTAATTTTTGTCAACATATTACAAACATATACGCATATTATATTGCCCAGTAGCATTATCAGTGTGTTACCTATTATAACACCAGTTCGACTTCCACTTATGCTCTCCATTGATATCCCAGCATCCTCCAAGGCTCTGTAGGTGCAGTGGAGTAGAAGTTTTTGCTGAGGGTCCATGAAGTTAGCCTCTGCTTCAGTGATTCCAAAAAACTTGTGGTCAAACTCATTAAATCTAGGAGAGAAACGTCAGTATATTTCAATAATTCATTTTATTAGAATGGGTCAAAGCATTAAGTGTTTAAGGACCACTACTTTGGGTTTATACTTTGAGTAATATTATTTTCAAGTACCACTTTACCCATCTGTGACTGTGATATTCAGTATATATGAGACATATGAACCTGATGCTAGATAATATTAATAATAGAAGATTCTGTAACCGCTTAATATGGTTCAACAATAGTGAGTACTTTTACTTAATGTGCAAATATTTCTGTCCTCTTCTCATGACTGGATATATTATTTACTGTCCCAATGAAGGTTATATACAGTAAGAATCCACAGTAAAAATACACAGAAATATGTCTATATTTAAATCAAGGTTATAAAAGCTGTTCTTACCCATTGATAAAAGCAGCCTTCCAAGTCTGTATCTTCCCAGATTTGCCATCATCAGGATCATACCAAAGAGTGGAGTTGAACCTTTCTGATGGGATATTACTTGCACAGTTCCTTCCTTCCACGAGGATCTTCCAAAAGTTGTCTAACCCTTCACCTAAATATCGATAACATGCATTTAGTAAGTAAATATATAAATCCTTTTCAGTTATGTTATAAAATTAATCTTACCTCCAGGAAAGTTACATCCAATTCCAATAACAGCAATGGAATCCTCAGACTCATCCATTGTTCCAACACTTTAGTCAATACAGTTCATCCTTACTGCTGCCTTGGTTGTCAGCATGTGAAGTACTAGGACTGTTTTATCAATCTAACAGTCCTTATAAACACTCAGTCAAGCTCTCCATACAATAGGTCTACTGTAGAGACATAAGCATCATTAACTTGTTCCACTCACCTGAACATGAAAATAGACCTAGTAATTATATGGTCACAATTAAGTGTTATTCTTGTTTAAGGAAAAGACAATGGGGCCACAACACAGAGTTCAAGTAACCTTTATTTGAGCTTGCAGAAGTCCTCCTGTCAAAACAAGAACAAAGCCAAATCTTCACACTTACAATATATACACACACTCCACTTCCTCACAGTCCATCATCATGGGATATGGCCTTCCAAGCTTGATCCTCGGTGTAAAGTAAGAAAATAATGACACTGATGGGCACTTAAATAAATAAAAAGCTAGAAACACAACCAATATGACATGTACCCTGCTAGAGCTTAATGGTACATTCAACATGAGGTATGTAAAGTCTTGGGGTGCTGAAGTTTGAATAATGTGAATTATTATTCAGACTTCAATGAGTAATTATTGCCCATTCAAGTAACTTTAAAACCAGCTGTATACATGTAAAGAAAAGCCTAAAAAATAAAACGTGAAATGTAGATTTGGTAATGACAGAAAAATACACAAAGAAAATGTGAGGCCTCCCAAAGGCCTGTACACATTTGCACAGCAGAATATATATTTATATATGTACACGCTATACAATATTCTAGTCAATTAAGGTGAGGTATTCAGTGGTCCAGAGATTTGCCCTCCAACACCATCTGGATCTCTTTAGCATCCAGTGTTTCATATCTGAGCAGGGCATCAGCCAGCGTTTTGTGCTCCTTACTGTAAGTCTTCAGGATGTGTTTAGCTCGGTTGTAGGAATCCTGGGACAAGACAAAACATTGTTAACTTTTATACCTGACCACATCTGAAAACTAATTAAATTAGATGGTGTACCTTCAACAAAACTCTAACTTCCTGTTCAATAGCGGCTTGAGTCTCAGGGCTCTGTTTGGAAACATCTCCATAGGTCATGACGCCAAGCTGCAGTTAGGGAAAAAAATGTATTATCATGAAGTGATAAATAAACCAAATGAATCAAGGGTAATATACCACTTCTGTGTTATATAAAATGGTTTACCTTGTCACTCATCCCAAATCTGGTCACCATCATTTTAGCTATTTTGGTAGCTCCATCAAAATCACTGGAGGCTCCTAGAGAATACTTGAACATTCACTTTACCATGTATTGAACTGTAGTACTGAATATAGTCAGACATTATGATGCAGGCCATTATTTTGGCTTTTAAGGTCAGAGATTCACCATAACAACTATTCATTCTGCATTTTAGGTTTGACTGTACATGTACTACATAATAAAAATGTTGTATAAAGCTTAAAGTACTACAATATAGGGAAACAATGTGTGTTAAGCACCTGTGGTGATGTATTCATTTCCAAAGATGAGCTCCTCAGCTACTCGCCCTCCCATACTAACATCCATCTGAGCCAAGAGCTGAGCCCTGGTCTCACTCCAGCGGTCATTCTCAGGAAGCAGTGACACCTACAGGTTACCAACATTTACTTTCATACTTCAGTACAAATTATACTGGGAACTTGAGGCAGTTAAATCTGCTTACATGTCCAAGAGTAGGCCCTCTGGGCATGATGGTGGCCTTATTGATGGGCATTGCATCTTTTGTGTAGTAGGCCACAATTGCATGACCAGACTCATGGTAAGCAGTGATCGTCTTATTTTTTTGGTCTATTTCCACACTTCTCCTCTCAGGACCTACAGAGAACACATACACATAAAAATGTGATAATCCTCTTTCCCATGCCTCTAATGTAACAATAAGTCTTTTGAGACAGCTGTGTGTACTCACCCATGAGAATCTTGTCTTTAGCGAATTCCAAGTCCTTCATTGTGACCATCTCTTTCTCGTCCACAGCTGCCTTCAGGGCGGCTTGGTTCACCAGGTTCTCCAAATCTGCCCCCGAGAAACCCACAGTGCCACGGGCAATAATTTCTGCATCCACAGCTAAAACCACACACCCAGCACAGCACAGGATTAACAATGGTGGCATTTAGAACATCATGTAGGATTTGTACTTTCCTGCCTAAATTCAACAACAAAAAGTATTTAATTATGTATACTAATTAAATAAAATGACCATTACATACCAGTATCCATTTTGATCTTGGAGAGGTACCAGTTAAGAATTTCAGTGCGTCCTTTCACATCTGGACGTGGGACAGTAACCTGCATGTCAAATCTTCCCGGTCTCACCAGAGCACTGAAGGAAGAGTACATTTCTTTTAATGATTACTTATACAATCATGTACAAGCTGCAGCAAAATTTGAATTTCCCTCAGGATCGATCTCTCTCGCTCATAAGTACACAACTAATGCTTTGATTCAACTTCAGGTACAAAGGTTAGGGTGGCTGGATAAAGCAAACAGCAATAATATTTTGGTATGAACTACTGTGGATTTTGGTTTATGTCATTATTAAAATTGATTGAGAACATACTTATCCAATGCTTCTGCAAAGTTAGTTGCTCCAATAACGATGACACCCTCATTTGGCTTAAACCTGCAAATTCAACAAATGAGGAAATAATGAATCAAACAAGCTGTGTAAAATCAATATCCTCAACACAACCCCATTCTTGGCATCGTGACATAAAACACAAGCTGAGAATAACAAAACCCTTTCCAATTCAGTAAGTGGCTTGTTTACAGTAAACATGTAAACACAGTGCTGAGAAACTGACCCATCCATTTCAGCCAGCAGCTGGTTGATAGTTTGTCTGGAATAAGGATGCATAGGTGACTCAATCCTCTTCCCGCCAACACTGTCCAGCTCATCAATAAAGATTACACAGGGAGCATTAGCTTTTGCCTCTTCTGCAAAGAACAAACATAAAACAACAAGGTTAGTAATTATACACCTTTGTAAATGTAAAAAAAAAAAAAAAAAACATCTAATAAACTTACTGAAGAGATTCCTGATACGACTTGCTCCCACACCAACAAACATTTCATCAAACTCTGAACCAGAGGCATAATAGTAGGGCACATCTGCCTCTCCAGCCACAGCTCGAGCTAAGAGGGTCTTTCCTGTGCCAGGGGGGCCCACCAGGAGGATACCTTAAATAAACAGATACATTTACATTAGCATATGAGGTTATTCTAGATTTTCATAATTGGCTTGACAATATGGTTTTACCTTTGGGGAGTTTTCCACCCAGAACAGTGAATTTCTGTGGGTTCTTCAAAAACTCAACAACTTCTTGCAGTTCATTCTTTGCCTCCTCCACTCCTTTGACATGCTCAAAGGTCACATTCTTCATCTGAATGGGGTCAACAGCAGAGTCCAGACCAGAAGTGGTGCGAAACCTCACTGTCAAACCAGAAAGGGCACTTCAGGTAATATGTCAACAATGCTCACTGACAAACACAAATAGGTAAGTTCATATCTAAAATAGCAGTCATACTCATGCACAGACCACAGAAAAGTTCTCTATAGTTATAGTTGGACATTGGCACAGCAACAGTCATCTAAACCCTGACTGGACTCATTAGCAATTCAAAAATTAACTCAACTGTCTACTGACTTTTTGTGATGTGAGAAAGCATAACTAACTCAAGTTTGGTATAGGATGAGTGGAGAAATAGGAAAGAAGTAAAGGGAAACAAACCAGCATCAGAAAAGGACCCTTTACCCGAGAGAAACGGGGTTCTGGACAGGCCATAAATGCCAAAGAGCAGGAGAACAATCAGGACCAGCCGAGTTCTCCTGAGTGAGTCTGTCAAAACAGAGAAGACAAGCCCAGCGTCAGTATCTCAGCACCCTATTACTTTGTTATTAATAAAACAAATTACAAAATTGCTGCCTATTTTCACACTAGCCTTGCGTTCTTTGTGTATAAGCCTGAGATCTCACAAATCCCTCAGCAAAACCAGTCTTGAAAGCATCTTGCTGATTGTCTGGAAGACCTTTGTGTTTCGCCAGCTGATCCAGTGATTGTGCATCTGGGATCTTTTCTCTCTGAAATAAACCCTGTAAATGAGGCAAAGATTTAGATATTACTTCATTTTATTTTCCTGAAACATCATTTGGTCTGAGTTATTATAAGCACCAAGTGTATGGGGAATGAAAACTGGTAATTGTGAAATGCATTGCCAACCTTCATAAAGGCTGGTGTGTAGGCCTCTGGCTCAGCTGGGCTGTTATAACCAGACTCCAGTCGTCTAGCCCTGGACCGAAGAGTCTTAAAGCCCCGACTCTGAATCCACACTGAAGTTAAAACAAGGTGAAATTAATCAAAAATATAGTATGATAAAATAATTATTAGACTGGCGTGTCTCACCAGGCAGGAAGTGTAGCTCTGAACAAATATCCTTTATAGGACTGTGATACTGTCTGTGCAAAGTTGGCTGTCCAAACACTCCCAACCTTTTAAGTGCAAACCCTGTCAAAGAATATAAAACATTGCAAACAGGTTATGTTATGACACAACTGACAATAAATCAGGTAACAACTTGAAAAATATAATTATGACAGTAAACAATTGACCACAAACTTTTCCCTTCACATTGTGGCTACAAATGAAAAATTTTAATACCATTTTGACAAGAATAGCAGGAGGATCTAGGTCAGGCTGAAGATATAATCACAGTGTGAAAGACATAGAAGAATATGCTATACATTGTAATTAAAAGTAAGCAGCACAACATTCTTTGTTGTGTGCTGTGTGTTTAATGAGATATACTGTACAATATGAATGCAGCTAGTGTATGAAATATACTGTATGTGGGGCTTCTTGGTCCTGCTTTCATAGTAGACCCTTGGCAGAATGCTGACCATGCTTGTTGTGGAAAAAGCTGCAAGACGAAACATGGCTGGTCCTCCAGGCCGAGGGAGCAGAAAGCGGCTCTTGTGGTGCCGGCAGTAATCTGCTGACCAGCTCCTCCAACTGACTCACATTTATATCGGTCAGGCCTAGGTCTCTCATGTTTACACTAGGCTGTCAAACAAATAGGAACAAACTTAGACACAAGAAAGAAATCTGTGTAAAAGCATTTACATTAACTGCCTATGAGAAACTAAAATACTATAAAATCATATTAACAAGTTCTTATGAATAACAGTTACCTCTTTGTTATAGAACTGATTTTCTGGGGTGAAATCTTTGTGGAGGCTCTGGACTGAGGCTGTGGCAGAACTTTTTAATGAGTGAAGCGCGTTGATGAGGGGCAACACCATCTGAAAGATATGGGATATTAATCTTAGGACATAATAGCAGTATAAAACATAGGCAGGTGGTGAATTTATTTGTCTACCCTTCGAAACAGAACTATACCGGTGTTATTTAGGTACACAGTGCTGACAGGCGGACACACGCTGTTTAACACCCTATACGTGCCTGACTCTTATGTAATCCCAGCTACTTACATGCACGCCAAGTTTACCGTGGTATGTTGTGGTATATGATATGGGAGACTTTAAACATGCCTGTGATTTGCTTTAAGAGACAAACTTTACATATCGTGACGCAAATATGGGCTGTTTATGGTACAAACCCCCCTGAACTACTGGTCAATGTTAGCTCGTGTTAGCATCAGCAGTTGAACATATGTCACTGTCAATAAAACAATATCTAAAGTAGCGGGCTTATATTAAACCTAAAAGAGAGACACAGCAAACCATAATGAAGCATCATAAATAAAATAAACTTCATCTAAAATCCAAATAAGAAACATTAATTAACTGGTACACAAAGCGTTCACAGTGCTTACGGTTACCTGCTGGGGTTGAAACGACGTAGACAGTGAAAACATGTTTCAAAATGGATCAATCTTGTTTAAATTGCGGATAAAAGATGATACTTCCTCTATGTAAGACCAGCGACTTCTCTCGTTTTCGATGTCCTCTTATTTACTCGGTTAAATAACTTTCTGTATGTTAGCTAACCACCTAATGGATTCCCCGGCTTCTAAGGTCATGTGGACTACAAATTGACGTCATTCACGTCACACGTAAACTTGCGTAACATGGAAAGAACATTTTTTTTCTGTGTATATATAAAAAATGTTTAATTGTGTATGTCAATATATGAATAAATAGTATTAATAAATAAAAAATAAAATAATAACTTAATTCTGAATAGTTTTCAGGAGTACTTTTTGTCTGCTACACAGGCATTTTCCTAGCTGACTAAATTATGCAGAAGGACCCCGCGAAGAAGGTGGAATTCAAATTTCAAAACAAACCGGAGATTGTTGTTTCACCATGTAAGTATTCACTGTGAGGTAGCTGATAGCTTTAAGAGTCTTCTGGGTTTCTAGATTAAGAAGATTGAGATGGACGAAAAGCATGAAGCGCGTGAGATCGCTGTGGAGGTCCCGAAGCCGCCATCGATTGACGAGTTTGTCATTTTGAAACCCATTAGCCGTGGAGCTTTCGGAAAAGTGTACCTTGCACGAAAAAAGTGCAATGCGCGACTGTATGCAATAAAGGTAAGGAAAGCACAGTTGATATTGTGATCGGCCTTCGGTGAAAAGATAGAAATGGGTAATAATTGTATATAATTGTCTCACCCTAGGCCATGAGGAAAGCAGACATGGTTGATAAGAATATGACGGGGCAAATGAAGGCAGAGAGAGACGCCCTGGCTCTGAGCAAAAGCCCTTTTGTGGTCCATCTGTTTTATTCTCTTCAAACAGCCTCAAAAATCTATCTGGTAATGGCAAACACAGTGTGGATGTCAACGATGAACATCTTTTTAAATACTTTTTTTTATACATTGACTGTGTATACGGTCTGTTATGTCTTAAAGGTAATGGAATACCTTATTGGAGGAGATGTCAAGTCCCTGCTTCACATTTACGGATATTTTGACCAGGATATGTCAGTCAAGTACATTTCAGAGGTGGCACTGGCTTTGGATTATCTTCACCGGCATGGCATTATCCATAGGTCTGTCTGTATTTCTTGCTACTGTTCGATATGATGTTATCTTAAATGTTTGACATTTTATGTAATTCACTGTAGAGACCTAAAGCCTGACAACATGCTTATTTCCAATGAGGGGCACATCAAATTAACAGATTTTGGTCTGTCTAAAGTCAAACTTGATAGAGGTAACTCCTATTCAACTAATAGATTTAATTAATTTCTGTCAACTGTTATCTTGAATAATTGAATAATTCTCTTGAATTTCACCAGAGCTTAACCTTATGGATATTCTTACCACTCCATCACTGGCAAAACCTAAACAAGATTATTTTCGAACCCCTGGTCAAATTCTATCTTTGATTAGCCACCTTGGTTTTGTAAGTATTTTATTTTTTATAATGTTTACCTTACTCTCTCATAACCATAATGTTGTGTGTTGTTTCATTCAAAAAGAATACCCCATCTGGAGAAGGAAAGCGCCACTGCAGTACGTCTGCAATGTCTAGTCCTGCGACCTGTGGCAAAAACGGACAAAAGAACAACTCTGTGGGCTCACCTATGACTGTAGTAACAGATCAGCCATTTTCCCCTTCTGCTCACTCCTGGAAAAGAAGTATGTGTGACATTTCAACATTTCTGTTCTGTTCACTTTTGTTGTCTACATTTTACTCTCTCTCCACAGTGCATAAAAGTGTATTTGACCCACATAACATCGCTAAGAATCTTACTCCATCACTGCTGAAGACCAGGAAGAGATTTGAAACGATGAGTGCAGGAAGTACCACCGACACCGAAGGAGGGGTCAGTCCAATGTGGGAGTGTGAGGAGGTCAGTGGACGCATGTGTACTCTAATGATATACTTATATATTTATGGGGAAAAAAATACACTAGACAAAAACAAATGGAGCTTTATGTCATGAAATGTATATCATAATTTATATTACTACAGTATGAATACAAATATTAAGTAAAGATTTATTCTCTTTCAGTGTTTTAGTTTGCATGCTCTACTAATATTTGTGTAGACTCAAATTTTCCATACCACCATGTAATCCAAACTAGATGTTTATTTGTAGTACATGGTTTTGAATGCACCATACCATCTTTTGTTTACTGTGAGTGTAATATGAACTGTCCTTTGTGTTTCAGAAAGAGAACATGCACAACAATGAGTTAAAGAGGAAGGTTTCTGAATCCAAACAGCTTGAACAGGACCAAGAACCCACCAACACTGAGAGGGAGGAAAAGTCTAATGCAGAAAAACAGACCACCAGTTCAGACAGCAGAGAGCCTAATCCATCTGTAACTGCGTCTTCCATCAAGAGAAGATACTCCCAGCTGGAACGTAGCCCGGAGCAGTACAAGAGGCATGCTAAGAAGAGCACAGCTGACTACAAGAGGTGCTTTGACATTCCAGATGAGAATGCAAAGTTTCACACAGGCCTGACAGGAAATTTCTCCACCATCAACTTGAGTGACTTCATGGCCTGTCCTGAGGATCACATTCCCAACCGCTCTAGTCCCATCACAGTGGCTAAATCTCTGTTTTCTGAACTGGAAGAACCAGCAGAAGATGTGTTTGATGAAGGAGCTAAGGACCTGTCACATTCGAGTTTCACGTCTCCTCTTGGACAAGCTAGGGATGTTTGTAGAAGTTTAAGTTTAGACTCTGATGGTTCTATGCACGAAACTTCCCTCATTATCGAAAGCCATGCATCGCTGAAGCCAAGCCATAATTTAAACAGAAATTCAGAATCTCCTGATGAGAATAATATAAACAAAGAATCCCCACCAACTAAAACGTCCTGCGATGTCATGAATGAGACGCCGAAATTGGGGCATTTGGGCAACAGTGATTCGCAATCTTCTTTTTTAAACAGACTTCAGGTTGCAGGTCCCAGAGAACCACAGTCTTCCTCCTTCCTCAAGCCAAGGAATGTGGTGGCTTTCCGTAGCTACCACAGTTCCATAAATCGGTCAAACGTGTCGGGAGTGTCCAGGTTCAGCATTGGGTCATTGGATTTTATGGATGCGACTGCTTCCAATCACTCATTAAATACAACACCAATGCAGAAAAGGCCAAGATCCAGTAGCTCTCTCTGCCAGGTAAGCAAACATGATTACAACCTAATAAAGTGTGTGTAATAAGCCTTATGTAATTGTACTCTTGAAACATGGAAGATCCTTTCTAGAGTATTGCTTTCTCTCAGTTTCCTTTTACTTCGAAACAGCTTTATATAAGGATGTAAAGTACGTTCTGTTGCCTTTTTATCTTTCAGACTCCTCAGCCCATGTCAACATCCCAGACCCCGTTCAGAACTCCCAAGAGTGTTCGGAGGGGCGCTGGTCCAGTTGAAGGAGCTCAGATCTTAGGAACTCCCGACTATTTGGCTCCTGAACTACTGCTGGGTAAACCACATGGTAAGATACACACATCACAGGCCTCCTGTTTGTGAATATACAAACATAGAATGTGGATTTAGCTGTAAGGACATTGTAGAACCCATGTGACAGGCTTTCTCTTTAAGTTTCAGGAAGGTCTCGCAGTGGTAAGTTAAAACATGGCTGTGTATGCAGGCAGGCTTGCATGAGCCCCAAGCAACTTATGTTGTGGGAATGAGCTAATTCCTCTTCATTTCCATATTGGTGATTAACTGTGGATTTGATCTGTGGGAATGGGCGACAGAGTGTGATTCAAATGGGTGCTAACTTTACCCTAACAATGTTATTAAGAGCAGGAAGCTTTCAATGTGGTTTGTGGGAGGAGCTAAAAACATATCTTTCTGTTCTTGTGTATATTTGGATTGCTATATTTGAATGTAAAGTTAGCATGTCATCTATCAAATGATAATGAGCCTAAGATAATGTCATCTCATATAACATGAACAGCATTTGGGTGGGATTGTTTCCATGTTGTGATATGAGAGCATTTGACCTTGGCTTCATTATACTGTTTTTTTGTTTTGTTTTGTTTATTTTGTTTGGTTTTTTTGCAGTTTTAGTATAGTGAAAGGTTTAACATGTTAGTGCCAGGTTTTGTAGACTATTTATTTTGGGTATTTTTCTAGCTATAAGTAACTAGTTAATTTTAGGGTGGACATTTCCAAGTCCAACATGAATTATATTTCATGATTTTACTCAAATTTACCTTTAGCTACCATAATACATTACTCAAAAGGAAGCTTCTAATTTCCAATAAAAGTCCTGTTATGTTTGGTCATAATTGGGGAAAAAGTGTCCTAGTAGTGAGTGACCCTTTCTTGTTAGATGATATACCAGTATAATTGCTAATTGCTAACTTACTGTAACATGAATCTGTAAACTCCCCCATTCTCTCTAACCAGCCCCTGCTTCTGCCACAGCCATACATAGTGCACACTCTAACAGGCAGTAGTGCTTCATATGATGTTGTGTTGTACGTTATTAACTGCTGTTTCCTTCGCAGACTGCATGGTGGACTGGTGGGCTCTGGGGGTGTGTCTTTTCGAGTTCCTCACAGGTGTGCCCCCCTTCAACGATGAGACGCCTCAGCTCGTCTTCCAGAATATTCTCAACAGGGGTATGTTTGATGATGATGGAGTGTTAAAGATCTACTTACAGCTATATAAAAGGTTGTAACTAAGCACATTATTGTTCATAAATAGATATTCCCTGGCCGGAGGAAGAGGAGGCACTGTCTTCCAGTGCAAGAAATGCTATTGAAATCTTACTCACCATGGATATGACCAAGCGAGCTGGTATGAAGGGTGAGAACTTTTTTCTTTTTTTTTTAACAATTGTAAAAAGGCACAACATGTTATATTGAAAAGTTTATTTGAGAGTATTTGAAGAAGAATCACACTCTAAGTTTAAGTTACTAAATCTTTGGAGAATGTTTTGCCACCTTCTGGGCTAGTCCTTTTTTAGACTAACCTGATGGGTTTGGGTTAAATATTTGTTAAGGTGGCATGCACAGTCTCAGAATAAATGAACTGATTGTGTAACAAAGTAGCATCTCTATTTGAAATTGCATATTTGTTTTTATCTCCAGAGCTGAAGAGCCACCCACTGTTTGAGGATCTGGACTGGGACAACCTGCAGAATCAGCCCATGCCTTTCGTTCCTCAGCCTGAAGATGAGACGGACACCTCCTACTTTGATGCAAGGAACAGTGCTCAACATATTGTGGTGTCAGGCTTTAGTCTATAGTTGCAGCATCTTGCATTTTAACAACTTTACCTCTGAAATGTTCACAGTAACATTTTCTCTTCTATTGTGCAATCATTTTAGCAGTTCTGCTTTTGGCAAAATTAATGTACAAAAATATTTAATATGATCTGAATATTTTCACCTTGTTTGGCTGATTAGATCTTGTGTACTAGCTTATTTAGTATTGTATGTTAGTGCTGCCATGAATATCACAAAAAAATGTATATGGCACTTATGCCTACGGTTTACCTTCTGTCTGCACTGTTACGTTCCCCTGCTTCTAATATTGTGGGTGGGCCGGCCTGCTACATTTCTATCAGGGGTTCTGCTGAAATATTCAATTAATTATTATTATTATTATTAATATTTTTATGTAAATCTGATTGTTTTAAAATAGAATTGTGTATTTGTATGTTGACGAAACGGTTTGCTCTTAATCATTGCGTGTCATATGAATGTTTTTCCTGTTTTGTGTTTATAACAGTTTTAAATAAGTTTGTGATTTTCTTTTACTCACATAAACTTCACCAAACTGCCAATAAATTGTTTGATTTGATATTGTTGTTTATTCCCATGTGTACAGAGCTTGTATGCTCCCGTTTCCCTTATTAGGAAGCTAAACATTACATACACAGCTGATCAAAAGACAAAACTGGCCATCAGCAAGGACAGCCCCAATTAAAATACTACCTAATAGAGGTAAGATCGGGCCTAAAAAATCCAGCCCGACCCGACTCGGCCCGCGGGTATTAAAACCCGGCCCGGCCCGAGCCCGACCAATTAACTTGATTTGCAGGCCCGAGCCCGAAGCAAACCCGAAATTTCATATTTTATTTGTGAGGGGCGTTTTTTTGAAACAAATGATAATATAGATGTTTGACGATCATCAATTTTGCTAGTACAGCTGTTTAAATGCCTGCTCAGCGTCGAATGTTCCCCTTAATGTTTTATGTGTCTGAGCAAACACACTAATTAACTAAGAGCGGCTCCTGTTTAATAGTTAAATAGCAATTACCTTACAGCGCCTTCTGTTTTATCCAAATTATTTATTTTAAAACAAGTATTCCTTAGTTTAGTATCCACACATCGTTTTAGTATACATTTTTATAAACATATATTTATTTTTTTTAAAAGTCAGCGAGAGAGAAGCCCGACCCGAGCCCGACCCGAAGCAATGATTGACATTTTAGGCCCGAACCCGACCCGAATTTCGGGTCGGGTCAGCTCGGGCTCGGGCTTAAGATCTTACCTCTACTACCTAAAGAGGGTTTCTCTACAAGTGTTTCCCAACCAAGAGTACAAGTACCCCTAGGGGTACACAAGCACATTGCAGGGGTTACTTGGCAGTGTTGCCAGGCGCAGCGGCAGGGGGAGATTTTTTTGAATTTTTTAATTCTAATTTGAGTAAATTTAAGTTAAAGAAAATAGAGAAAATTCCTGAGAATGAAATTAAGGAATTGAAATAAAATGATTTTCATTTAATAATCCGTTGTGTCATGTTCTACTTTAGGAGAATTATCAACACGTATGAGTGAGGGGGTACTTGAGGTATGACAAAAAGGCTCAGGGGGTACACAAGACAAAAAAGGTTGGGAAACACTGCTCTACAATACCACATTCTCTAACATACTGTACCTTGCATTTGTTCAGTTGTTTTAATTGCTAAAACATTCCTTGAAAAGCATGCATTCTTACTTCCTTCTTTTGAAGCATAGCTGAATTGGCTAAGAGTTAATCAATGCAAGAAAAAAAAAACTGAGCCACTATAGTTAACAGAAGACTCACACCAAAAGTTTTATTTTTGAAAACTTTAATAGGTTTGGATTATCACATGCAAACACCACTCTATCCACAGGCAGAGAGGTGAGAAAGCCTTCTCAGTAAAAAGGTAAACTATTAAATTCAAACATAATGGCTCTGGAAAGATTAGTGCAGATGCAACCTCTGTCAATAAGATCATTATTACATTAGTAGCACACTGGAATGCAATGAAAATATTGCATTTCATGGATCTAAATAAATTGTACAGCTATGGTATACAATTATCAGTATAGAGCTCTGCAAACAATTGGTATCACTAGTCACTCGCGTTTTCACAATACACTCTTACAGTAATGATCACACATGATTTATACATAAAATATCAGTGATTTCAGTTAATCAAGATTGAGACATGTTCCTCACTAGGTAGGACAAGTTATTTGGTCCTGCTACACTTTACACTGTATTGTGAAATCATAATGCCAAACAGGGCCCAGGTGCAGTGCCAGAAAAAGGGGGGCCTGGTAAATGCCCACACCTACACAATCCACTAAGATTTTTTATTTTTTTATTTTTTCTGAGGACATCCAGTCTCATAAAACTTTTCAAACAGCAATCTCTTAATGTTCAAAATTAAGCTACAAATATAAAATAAGGAATTCCACTTTAGGTCTTATTAAAACACTACAGTGCACCAACTAGATTTGTTTTGTGAGGCAAAAATATGGCAATATATGTGAGCCACTTTTATTAGCAATTATAGCTGCAAAGTTTTAGTGCCAATGCTAAATTACTTGATGCACCTGAACATCTTCTAGTCCCCCTGTTTCTACCTATTTAGCGGTTCTATAAAATGCATGTAGACTGGGACAAGAGCACACCACCTCATGGAAGATCTTAACCCCCCTTACCACTCCTGGCTGCACCTTGTGATGTTGAGGCACTTTTCTCCATTTGACAAACACTGGATTAACCAACAGAATAATGACAGTTAATAGTAACGGACACACATCCTAATTTATAGTATTTTTCATACACGCAGCTGGCAGTGCCTTCATAGTAACTGTCTCTAAAAGCAATAAATATTGAATACAATTTTGAAATTATTTAAACAGACATCATTACATTCATTCCTCTCATCTACTCTACAGTTATTTATTTAGCAGCATTGCATTGCTAGTGGAAAATACAGTATGCTATACGAAAATTAACTATATCAAGCATAACAGAAATATTTTTCTTGTGCAACGAAGCCATAGAAAATTAACTGGAAAGCTACTGCAGTTATTGACTAACAACCTTTACACACTGCAATTTCAACAGTGGTGTTATCTTGGGAAAAGGTCGTCCTGCTCCTTCCAATTCAACATCCACAAAATATGCTCCTGATGCCCTCTCCTTAGTGCAATAGCAGATCACAGGTTGGAAGTTTTAGCCATTTACAACCCTTCTGGACGCTTCTATGAAACTTTAACATGGCAGGTTTCAGTTGATCCTTCTGGAATAGAGAATTTGTATTATGAATTTATTATAGAAATTATTCATGCATATATGGTCATTGCCAATAGCTTACCTCCTCCTCCTGTGTAAGATTACGTGCAAGAGCCACTGCACAATGAAAGGCCAGACCACAGCGAAAGCCAAACTTGTGGGAGATATATCAAAAGGCCACCAGGACGGTTTCTAGAAAAAAAAAAAAAAAGAAGTAATTTATATAAATAGATATGAAGATTATTTGACTGGGTATTTGATCATATTAGCGAGAGTTACCCGATTCCTCTTGTTGACTGGGGTTGAAGGCAAAGTGGGAGACAAAGCCATTGAACGGGTCTGTTGGAATAAGCACATTTTAAAGTGGTGAATAACAGGAAAAGAATATATAAATTGTACAGACATCTATCTATCTATAAATCTATTTTGGTAGGTAGGATAGGTGTTTGACCTCCTTCATCTTTCTAATCTCTCTTATCACAGGTACCCCAAGTTACATTTTTTAATTAATATTTTAATAAAGATTGGTGTAAAAGACTAACCTGGGATGCAGTCAAGGCTTCCAGTGTGTGCAGCCTCTCCAGAACGCTCTGCATATCCTCCTGTAATCTGGCCAATGCTACAACAATCTGCTCATTCAGATTGATGCCTGGGGTTCCTGGTCCTCCCCAGTGTCCCCCTGCTCCATCTCCATTGCTGTGCATAGGTACTACTGGCCCAGAACCTAGTCCATGTGACCCAGAACCTACAAAAAACAAAACAAAAAAACATCTTTACTATCAAAATAAAACTGAATATTGTTGTTTTTTTTGGAGGGGGTATTTAAATAATTAAGACATACTTAGATCTTAACAAGCAGTTTAAGTGTTAAGTAAGTGTTTAACTGTTGTTTAATTGTTATCAAAAATGGCTACATGGCATTTTTTTTTACCCTAAAGGTATAATTTGGAGTCTGATATTTTTTTTTAATTATTGCATATAATTACAGAGTAGTGGGTGGAGAGAGGGGGTAAGTGAAAACAGAAATTTTCTGAGCACTCAAGCAGGACACTGAATGCAGGACAATACAGGAGTACTCAAATACACATGAAGGAGGAACACTGTTAAAGTTGATTTTACATAATATGTTGCCTTTAAATCATACCTGGTGCTTGTCTGGTCATTGAGCTGCCGGACATCTCCCCTCCCATACGAGGTGTTTGCCTGGTCCCCGCAGGCTTCCCATCCTCTCCTCCGCGCTGAACACCTTGTGCTTCTACATTGTCCTGCACTAGCCCCGCTGAGTGATGACTGTGGCTCTCCTCCTCTTCCAGGTCGTCAATAGAATGGTTGTGCTCAGAGTTCTGTTGGTAATGTACATATTTATATATGGTGTATTGAAATGGACAGGTAATTGGAAAGTATTGGTTTTAGGATATGCTTACCTCTTCTTGGCCAAATTGGTCAATAGAGTCACAGTAGACCTCACTGTCAGAGTCACTGGCAACGTGATTAGGAGCTGCAGCATCTATTTCAATAAAGTAAATACAGTTTACACAAATTCCATGTTGTATTAAAATCAGGTTAAAACATTTGGAACTTTGTGATGCCTCTCGTGGATCTATACATTTCTTCCAACAGGGTTTTGCTGGCAATGTTATTATACAATGAAATACCCAGTTAACTCCATCTCTGTACAGATGTCCAAGATGATATCAATAATTCCCAAAGCTCAAACACTGAATAACAATAGCTGACTGTCCTTGCATAACCTAGAAGTCACATGGGCTGCAGTGTGACGCAGTGGGTGAAGAATGGAGACCCATCATCTCATCTATAAATAGTCATTGGATTGATGATAGTTATACCTGCATGGTGTCCGTTTAGCACAGGCTCTAATGTGTCCTGTGAGTCCTCACTGTTCAGAGCAGCTCTAGAATGGTTCCCATTGGTGAGGTGAGTGCCACCATTAGACACTTTACCATTTGCCAGATGTCTTCGGGCTGAGCCTTTCTTCTTTGGTGATCTCCTCTCTAAAAACAAATAAGTATGTAATATGTATTTTAAGTTTATGAAAATGTTTGATGTTTAATAAATATACAGAAGTTATTTGTCTTATAACTTTCTGAGAACATTGTGTTTTAACTTGGCCAAATATACAGTACTGTACTCAAACCCATGGTGATTACATGGCCAGTAAAAATTAGAAGTAGAATAAACAGGTAACTAATATTTAGAACTGATTTTTGGTGTGTTTACATACCCAAGAGAAATCTGATAATCAAATAATATGGTTACATTGGTCAGTGGACAAACTACAATTGATTTTAAAATAACTCTTTCAGTCTTTAAAAATGTCTCTTAATTTTTTGTTTTTGCCCCATTTTTTTTGTGCGCAATTTTTCTTGTCAAAATGTGCACAGGTGTAAAAAAATCAGAGAGAATTATGATTTAACTGTTAAAGAATTCAATAGTTTGAAATCAGATAATGATCAGATTTTGGTGTACATGTAAAGAAAGCCACACTCAGAGCTAGGACGTACCTTTCTTGTTCTCTTGTAACACTTGCTCATCATCTTCCTCCGCCTCCTCCTGCAGCTCCTCATCTGACAGCTCTCTCATATGAGACATGAGCCGGGGTTTAGGCTCCAGAGAGCCGTTCAGTTCCATGCTCCTCACAATATCCTTTGCCACACTCTTCGTCTGCACTGAATTCATCATTGTCCCGAAGCCTGCACAACAGAGAGGCCATTGTAAGCACTTTATGTAAGTGAAAGACTCAAAGGTTTGGTAAAATGTTGTAAATATATTTCAGTGACTACAGAAAGGACTTGATGATGTCATTTTAAA
Organism: Paratrypauchen microcephalus; assembly: GCA_036785185.1. NCBI lineage: Eukaryota > Metazoa > Chordata > Actinopteri > Gobiiformes > Gobiidae > Paratrypauchen > Paratrypauchen microcephalus. Next base: position 6,489,313 of record JAVJIX010000040.1, on the reverse strand, counting down.
ATTGGAAAGCAAAATATTCAAAAAGTTACTAATTACAATTTTATATAAAGACTCCTATACTATGTTTACTATTTTTGCACATTCAGCTAAAGGGTTTATAAGGTTTATAAAGTCAATAAAAAAGGGAAGGATTGAGATAAAGGTTGGAGTGAGAGCTAGAGGGTTAGATCTTTACTACATGGGCAAAGTCTAATTCTCACAAGGTTAGCCACACTAATCATTTGAACTAGAGCACCAAACACAGTGAGAGATATTAAACACATTTACTTGCCTTCTAGTTGCCTAGCAAACTTTGTCAAACGGGCTGAGCGTGCCAAAAGTACATTTTAAAAGAAAAGGTTAAGGTCACAGGAGGGTGAGAGAGAGTCCAGTGTGGGACAGACAAACACCTGCACTGATGTCCGATATCTGTGTGAGCTTCTTCTTTTCCTCCACCAGCTCATAGAAGGGCCCCAGCACCCGCAGCAGCTCCTCTACCTCTCCAGTCACAGGCATGCCCTCCAGGATCTGCAACCACAGTAGACCACCATGATCCAACAAAGAATTACCCAAACTAAATATAATACATAGTCTCTGGGTTAACTGTAAAGGGCAACTGTAGGTATTTTAGTAGTGTGTGTGTATCCCTAACAGATCCATTTATAATTTATATCATTAAACATAAAAATAATGAATCCAAGTTTCCTCAGGGTACAGACAAGATAAGAGTGTTGTGGCAATAATTTAGTATAACCATATACTAATATGCCTCAGTATAAACATATTGTATAAGCAGCTCCGCCATGTGCTATCTAGATCTAATTATGAAGTGTTTTATTGTCTGATTCAGTGTGATGAATTATTAGGATGAATAATTAGGATGTTCATAATGCCTAAGGTAATTGAAGAATAACTTTGTTCCACTGCAAACAGTTTAAAATGAACTAGTGTCCATCAGGCATAGCAGATTTAAAATATTATAGACATGTTTATTATTTAAATATTTAGAATATTATATTAAAATACAGCATACCAACTTCATTTCATCCACATACGCAGCCATTGCTTTCTCTTTGGACATCTCCCCAAGAGAGTTCCATGCATCCCTACACCAAAGAAACATGATGTTTACACTTCAAGTGCAAATACAGAATTTGCAAAACTTTGGGCCACCTGAGATAACTGTCTGTTAGGTAACAGTTCACTCTGGGTTACTGTGATCATCTCAGTGGTATAAAGGTTTAAAAATTAATAAACAGCTAAATAAAATGAGATTGTAATAAAGTAGCAAAATAAACTATTTAACTAGGACGACAAGGAGCCTTGAAAATGAGTTTAGCATTTCACAGTCCAGTGATCACCTAACATAACCTGGTCCTTAAGACAGGGAGGAATGCTAAACAGGGAACTACAGATATTGCACAATGTCCATAGATTAAGTACGCTGTTTTTTTGTGGCAAATAGGAACTCTATATTGTGGACTAAAATGGGGACTCTATATTTTTAAAATATAGTCATCTATATTTTTGTTTTGTTATTATACAATAATAAGTAGTGGTATCATTACCATTTAGCTTTGCCAACTGCATCCCAAAACCCAGGCCGTGGTACATTGCATGGTCCCACTGTGGCTTGTTTGTAAAACTTATAGAATTTCAGCATCATATCGTTGGAAGGCTGAAAAGGGCCTAAGAAGAAAAGGTTACAACAATTACAACAGTATAACAAATAATACATCTATTATCAAGTTATTACATGGTCACTTGTATCTGTATCTGACCATGGCATTTCTCTGTATAAAAGGTCCAGTCTGGGAGCAGCTCAAGGCATCACTGAACCACCATTGTTCCTTCTGTGTTGTCCCATAGACAACTCTTTAACTCAGGCCTTCATTTCATTTTCATTCAACGGTTAAACTACATTTCCATAACACATCATGTTGTAGTTTACATATTTGATTTGACTATTTGTATTATTCTTAGTACTAGCATTTGGAGAGTATTGTGCTCCCTTACAAACCATAACTGCAATACTGTTTTTGTATTCAATATATACTCCATAAATTCTAACCTAGATGTAAAGTAACAGCTCAATATTTATTCACTATATCATTAAAAAAAATTTGACCTGGTCCACACAACAGGAATGGTAATGAAAATATATTAAGTATTACACTGTTGTTTAGCCATAGCTAAACTGTGATGTTTATCATAACATTACAATTTTTAATCATAACACCGTTGTTTATGACAGGATATTAACCATAAATTAAATTTACAGCACATTACCCTTGCGACTCAAGCGCGAGTGCATGGGAAAGTCCAGGCTACACACTTTGTTAAGTAGATTAGTGTTATTAAGATCTCAGGCAGGCAGACCAAACAAGCCGTTTCAATGGCAGATCTAGAGTACCGTTTGCGCATTATACGTGAATGTGATCTGGACTGGACAACATCGTTCGTTTACAAGGTTTACTTACCATCCGGGGGTAGGCTTTTGATGACTTTGACGGCAGCCTCAAACCTCACCTGGGTCAAACCACTGTCCTCCTCCATATTACGAACTCTCTCTACCTCCATTGTCACGTCGATGCTTCTTCCAACAGCAGTAGCATGTAAATAAAGAGATCCGCTACAACAAATGGTAACAAAACAGTGATTACTTGGCCCAAACGATGGTAGTCAAACATCACCCATGGGAATAACTAAACCAGCTCACTAATGGGGCTAAAGTGCATCATAACAGCGTTACCTGTGCACCACCAATAGCAAGAAGAGGCTGTGTAACTAGGGCATTAGCAGCTCTACTTTCAATACGACAGGCTCCTAAACACCGCGGATTGCACAAAACATGTAGTTTATGAATACGGCATGTGGAGGGGATTGAAACCGAGCTGTCACTTACCGTAATTTCGCTGCTTTAAGTGTTTGTCAGAGGGCGACCTGTCTCGAGCTTAGGGAGAGACGCCATGAGCAGTGTAATCAAGCAGGAAGCAAAGCACTCTGGGAGATGAAGTTCTACTCGAAGTGCGTTCAAGCTGTGGCAGCAGTTCCTGTTTATTTTTCTTAACTTTGAATATAATTAGGCGCAGTTTTGTGTATGTTGATTTACACAATTGGGAAATGTTAAGTCGCATTATGTTTGTGAGGAAAAACACATAATTTAAGTAAAATAATTGAAACTTGTCCATGAAACTACAGGTCCCATCAGCCTCCAGCGCTGAAATTCCAAGCCCCTCCCATGGATGCGCATGCCCCTCCCCTCCCCCCGGGATGGAAGGATACGATCAGAGACAGGACAAGCAAGACATCTCACTCCGAGATTTCACCAACTACCGGTTAAGTTTTATTCGACGAAAAAAAGTAATTTTGTATTATCAATTTAATTTTGTAATGTATTATAAGTGTATATGCTGTCTATGAGCAGACACGTTCTCATAATTTAGACTATAGATCAGGGGTGTCAAACATGCGGCCCAGGGGCCAGATCCGGCCCTCCAAGACCTTTAATCTGGCCCTCGGCTGATTTTCTATTCAAATATTAAAATTTTCTATTAAAATATTAGAATTTTATATTAAAATATTTGAATTTTCTATTAAAATATTTGAATTTTATATTAAAATATTTGAATTTTATATTGAAATATTGGTAATTTTATGCACCGCTTCTCAGGCACAAATGACGGACCATCGTTTTGACTGTTGACCTTGACACCCTCATCAGCAAAATGTCAAAAATGAGAAGTGGACACTGAGTGCAGGATTTTCCAAGAAAAAAAAAAGTTGAATGGGAAACCTGTACGCTCTGTGTGTTTGCAACAAATGGCAGTGCTCAAGGAATATAATCTTAAATGCCACTACGAGACATGGCATTTCGAACAATACAATAAATTGAATGGAGAATTAAGAAGACAGAAGATAAACAAATTATTGTCCCGACTGAAGAAACAGCAGTCTGTAAGAGATTTGTGTTTCTCTGCAGAAATATTTGGACTTATTGCTATTTTTGGGGTATATTTGCCATGAGTTTTCTGATCCGGCCCCTTTGGGATCAAAGTCGGTTGGATACAGCCCCCAGACCAAAATGAGTTTGACACCCCTGCTATAGATGTTTAAAGGAAAATTAATGTTTTTTTTGTACAATCTGAGCCTTCTTTCGGCAATAAAACAAGTAGTTTTACTCACCCATAGCAGTTTGGTGTCAATTGGAGCAGTATCGCAGCACTTATGTTGAGCCGTTCTGTTCTACTAATGATCCCGTATCCGTTAACATGGTGCTCGGGGCATTACTTTGCGGTGTCCAAATAACACAAACTTTAGCACTTTTCAAATCACAGAAGATCGCTGTGTCAGCGTAGACTTTTAGTGGATTCCAAAACGGCCTGAAACCCGATATCCAGCTATAGTTTCATTTGATGACGTCATCAGAGAGGACAGTGCGCATGCGTGAACTCAGCTGTTTTGTAAACACCGCTAGTCCGAAAGAAGCTAACACCGCTCTGAACTTTACTTTTATGTTGCGATATCGGGTTTCAGGCCGTTTTGGAATCTACTAAAAGTCTACCCTGACACAGCGATCTTCTGTGATTTGAAAAGTGCTAAAGTTTGTGTTATTTGGACACCGCAAATCAGTGCCCCGAGCACTCACGCTAACGGATACGGGATCATTAGTAGAACAGAACGGCTACAACATAAGTTCTGCGATACTGCTCCAATTTACACCAAACTGCTATGGGTGAGTAAAACTACTTGTTTTATTGCCGAAAGAAGGCTCAGATTGTAAAAAAAAAACCCGTTACTTTTCCTTTAATAGAAGAAAATGAGATACAGAAAATAGGATTTCAGAACATATTAAATTAATCTTTCTAAATGGACCGAATAATAGTTTGAATTCTGAACAGTAAAAATATAAGTTCTAATAATGCCATGCTTTAATTCCCTGAATGTGTAAAAGAGGGTGTAAATGTAGATCTGCTGGCATGTCAAACTCTTCGTGGTGACTCCTCCTCGCTGCCACAGACGATGTTGGGGCGGTGCGCGCGCCGCCGCCAGGACTCGATTCCCACAATAGCGAACGAAAGAGTTTGGTTTTTTTTCGCAGGCGGAGAGCTCGCTGGGCTGGTGTCTGCTTCAATCAAAGGGAAGGCAGAGGGAAGGGAGGCTCTGCGGGGAGATGTAAGATGGCAGAGCTACAAATGTTGTTAGAGGAAGAGATTCCGGCCGGGAAACGAGCGCTTGTGGAGAGTTACCAGAACCTCACTAGAGTCGCGGACTACTGTGAGAGCAATTATGTCCAGGTAAGTGAGTGTCCACCACGCTGTCGCCTTTTGTCGCCCGTGGACTGACTGCTTGGGACAGGAAATGTGGATAAAGAAACTGGAGTCCGCCCAAAGCTCAGGGAAGGAATTCGTGTTTAGCGGCTTTTCCCAAACAACAACAGCGCTGGGCCGAGCACTGCGCCGCTCGGATCTCTTCATCAGACGTGTGTGATCACAATCATTTCATTTACATTGAGGGTGTGTCTACTTTTTATTAGTACCTTGCTTTGGTTCAAACTGCCACCCTCACTGCTCATAAGGAGGCCTGTGTGTTTTGTCCTGAAGGATTCTTTCTTTTACCATCTTCATTTCATCTTTGTGATAAAAGTTGTTCGTGCGTCAGCCGCATTTTACGCAGAGAAAATATGCAGCGAAAACTAACCTGTAATGTTTGAAATATGAACTGTTTGAGACAGAACAGTCCATGGTTGTCCGTGGGGTTGTGGAATAGCCCAAATGATACTACAAACAGTTAAAAGTGCCCCTTTGGCTCATACAGCAACATTACAGTGTGGGGGCTGACTAGTTGTAAGCCACATTACGTTGCATTACGCACCCCATTAAGTATGTCAGCACGTTTCAGACATCACACCAGTGTCCCCTCACTTCAAACTTCTTGGAGATTTTCTTTCCGGACTTCCTGTGAATAACACCGTTTGTGTTCTTTTAGGGATTGACACCTACACTTATGTTGTCTTGATTATTCTCTAGTGATCGCGATTATATCCTCCTGGGACCCAAAGAAAAAAAGTGTTTTTGTTTGTTTGTTTTTTGTGATTTTCTATTTGCAGGTAAATGAACACCTTAGCATTTACATTTTGTTAATTTAATTTTAGCATGTCCTCTGTAATGGACTGTAATAGTGTTAAATCCAAGTGAAATTAACAAACTTAACAAAAAAATTTTTTTTTTGATGACCAGCATTTCTGACAAGCTTCTACAGTCACCTCAAAAACATTTTAGACTCCGTTTTAATTTCTAATTTGTGTGTATTTATTTTATTTACTTTTTTTATTTTTTACTTCATTTTATTTTATTTTATTTTAATTTTTTTACTTAATTTTTTTGTGTTTTTTATTTGATTTACTTTTTTAAATTTATTATTATATTTATTTAATAATTTATTTTTAAATCATAGTGCAGCCACAAACTAGAGTCTATCTCAAAACACTTAAAAGATTAAAAGACTTAAAAGACTGGTTAACTCGATGTCCACTATAAAGGACACAAATGAATGAATGAATGAACTGCTATATCTAAACGCTCCTACAGGCATGCGGGCAGGATGATTGGACTAGTAATGACAGATAATAAATCAAAAGTTAAGGTCAGTACATACAACTACATTTTGCATAGCTTGCTTTAGCAGATGCGAAGTTACCAGTTACTAATTGCCCTCATCTGGTTTGCAGTTACTTCATTCAAGCTATTATTTTCCTCTATGGTTGGAGCTTTCTTAGTTAAAATATATTTTCATACTTCACTTGCTTTAATTCTATATCTAGTGTGTTTCAGTTAAGGGCCATTTCTCTGTAAATCTCTCCCCTGGGAATAATATATAAAATGTCATGTTATGCTATGTTAACTAGACAATAATAGTTCTTTAATAAGTGCTTCCAATGTTAGGTTTGCATTTATTATTTAATGATTTAGTCCTTCCCCTTAAAGTGGCTTATTGTGGGAACAGAGTAAGTTCCCATGGCATACTTATCTCTCTTTGGGCTTGTTTGAAACCGGCTCTCATCATTTGTTTTTAAGTTATGGATTAAAAAAAAAAAAGCAAGGAAGAAAAAGGAGAAGAGAAAACATAATTACGGCTCTTCTGATGTAAGCGCTGCTCATATATTGGTCACTGTATTTGCAGGATGACCACAGATGATGTAGTACAGAAGGTAATGGCTGACATAATTCTATTGGTGAGAATGAGCTTCCCAGGCCAGCAGAGGAATACAGCCCACCACCATCTCCAGAGCGGCGGGTGTGTCCATTCCAGCTGTACTCCCCCAGGACTGCCTATAATTTAGTTTTCCTCCTCCTTGTCCTCAGATGATATTTAAATGCAAGGCAGACTGTTCCACTACTGTTTCTAAATTCAATGTAAAATGCATTAAAAAAAAAAAAAATCGAGCCTTTCCCTTTACATTTTAATGGTGTATTTATTGTTAGATCTGTATTTTGGCATAGTGTCACTTTACAATCAAAACCTTCAGTATATATTGAAATAAAACCCCATAAGATTAACTAGCACTATAGTTTTATTTGGACTATGTAAAGAGCACATGTCTAAACATTGTGATAAATAGTGCACTTTGAAATGCATATTTTGAAATAAACTAAAGTTGCTAGTTCTCTGAACTTAGGGGATCGCATTGTTATGTAGTTTGAGCCAATACCAAGCAAAACTATGACAAGTGTTCCTGTATCGATCCAATAATGATGCGATTATTTTTGTTTTCATTTGCATTGACAATTCATTGAAACCATAGATTTGGGTGTTTGCTGCAGGTGCCGAGGAAGAGGGTGCTCATGGAACTTTTTATAATCCCAGCACTCCAAAAAAATGCGAGGAAGTATAATTAAAAGTCTTTATTTACATGGCCAAGCCAACATGAACATGATGATTCTTTAAAAATCTTTATGTGATATGTTGGTACCACAATATTTTACTAGTTTGAGAGGTATTCTGCAGGAACAGCTAATTTTAGGGTGTTTTGAAGTTAAATCCATTCAAAAATTCTACTTACAGCTCCATCGTTTTTCCAATTTTTCAATACTCTCCCTGTCACTGTTTTTATTATTATTACTGCTATTATTATTATTCGATTTATTACTTATTTTTTTTTATTATTATTACTACCTATCTTTGTCATTCCTGCCTGCATGCACTTGTCTTCTTGTTCAAACCGTCCCTACCTGGAGCTACTGTGACAAGTAAATTTCTCCTGTGTGAGATCAATAAAGTCTTATCTTATCTTATCTTATCTTATCTTATCTTATCTAACTTATAGTTCTATTCCTCATATTCCTTATACTATAGTCACAATATTTAAATCTCTAAAGTGTCAAGCTAACTGCACATTTTCATAAGCTTGCTACTTTCTAGTTCAGATAGGTCTCACGCTCTCGCACAAGACTCCTGCTAAACCCATATGAACGTGCCCCGGCTTGAGCTGACATGCCTTTACAACCAGCCCTGTTCCTCCTGTCATACTCCACTGCTGCTGCCAATGTTTAGCTAAGGAGCCTTCCTCTTCTGCTTTCTTCATACGGTCCCAGGGAGTATATTATCTTATACTGACACAGCCAAAATTATGTTTCCTGTTTAATGTGCTAAGTTTAAAATCAGCTGTCGCTCAGGAAATGGCCTTGAGCTTTAGCCTGCATGGGCAGTAGAAAGAACCTGACACACTTTCGTATTGATGTATTCATTTTTTTATTCTATGCAAGTCAAGTGGGGTGTGACCTGCAGTGACAAGGACATGAGATATGCAAAGTAGGCCACCTGGTTCTTGGAAGATGGAAGACAGGTGAATGAAGCAAATAGTAATTCTGGAAACTTTTGAAACTCCTATTAGATGATACTTGAATACAGTGGACCAGGTTATGCTTACTACTGTGCTTGGTCATGTACATATTCTGGTTTAGTGAAAGCTTATGTACAAATACAGTTTTCTATAGTGTGTTCTCAAACTATCCCCGAGATACCTTCTTTGATCATGTCTTACGGAAAAACAAAAAAACAAAACACGTTTGTTGACAGCGAGTGGGACAGGTGTAATTATGACCAATTGGTCTATTAATATCGTACTGACACATCACAACCTTACACAGGAGTGCTACTTAGATGTGTAGGTTGTGCAAAATTTGTCCCTACACCGAAGATCACCAAGAGGACAGTCTCAAATACAAAGTTCAGGATCTTTTTGACATATTTCTTGGGACTGGGATATTCTATATTGCCTCCTTGGATTAAACATCTTTCATCAAGTTTAACATTCTAATTTGTGGGTTGACATTTCAGAAATTAAGCAGTGGGTTCATTGCAATGGAAGAGTAAGCTTGTCTAGTTAGCTCAGTCATATGATGAAAATAAAAACTTTGCCTATGACTGTTTTGTTAGTGGACCAAAGTGGAAATTCTGTGTCTATAGTGTGTGCAGAATTATTAGGCAAGTTGTATTTTTGAGGATAAATTTTATTATTGAACAAATACTACATTCTCAATCAACCCAAAAGACTCATAAATATCGAAGGTGAATACTTTTGGAAGTTGGAGTGGGGCTTTTTTAGTGTTGGCTATCTTAGGAGAATATCTGTGTGTGCAGATAACTATTGCTGTGCAGAATTATTAGGCAAATTAATAAAAAAAAACAAATATATACCCATCTCACTTATTTATTTTTGCCAGGCAAACCAATATAACAACTCAAAACTTACAAATAAACATTTCTGACATTCAAACACAAAACAAAAAACAAATCCGTGACCAATCTAGCCACCTTTCTTTACAATGACACTCAAAAGCCTTCCATCCATGGATTCTGTCAGCTTCCTGATCTGTTCACCATCAACACTGCGTGCAGCAGGAACCACAGCCTTCCAGACGCTGTTCAGAGAGGTGTACTGTTTTCCCTCCTTGTAGATCTCACGTTTCATGAGGGACCACAGGTTCTCTATGGGCTTCAGATCAGGTGAACAAGGGGGCCAGGTCATTATTTTTTCATCTTTTAGACCTTTACTGGCCAGCCACGCTGTGGAGTATGTGGAGGCATGTGATGGAGCATTGTCCTGCATGAAAATCATGTTTTTCTTAAAAGATGCCGACTACTTGTACCACTGCTTGAAGAAGGTGTCTTCCAGGAACTGGCAGTAGGACTGGGAGTTGAGTTTGACTCCATCCTCAACCCGAAAAGGTCCCACAAGCTCATCTTTGATGATACCAGTTCATACCAGTACCCCACCTCCACCTTGCTGGCGTTTGAGTCAGAGTGGAGCTTTCTGCCCTTTACTGATCCAGCCATGGGCCCATCCATCTGGCCCATCAAGACTCACTCTCATTTCATCGGACAATAAAATCTTAGAAAAATCAGTCTTGAGATATTTCTTGGCCCAGTCTTGATGTTTTATCTTGTGTCTCTTGTTCAGTGGTGGTCATTTTTCAGCCTTCCTTACCTTGGCCATGTCCCTGAGTATTGCACACCTTGTGCTTTTTGACACTCCAGTAACGTTGGAGCTCTGAAATATGGCAGACCTGGTGGCAAATGGCATCTTGGCAGCTTCACGCTGGATTTTCCTCAATTCTTGGGAAGTTACTTTGCGCCTTCTTTTTCCAACGCGCTTCTTGCGACCCTGTTGGCTATTTGCCATGAAACGTTTGATTGTTCTGTGATCCCGCTTCAAAAGCTTGACAATTTCAAGGCTGCTGCATCCCTCTCCAAGACATCTCACAATTTTAGACTTTTCAGAGTCCATCAAATCTCTCTTCTGACCCATTTTGCAAAGGAAAGGAAGTTGCCTAATAATTCCGCACACCTGATATAAGGTGTTGATGTCATGAGACCACACCCCTTCTCATTACACAGATGCACATAAGCTGATATATACTTAATTGGTAGTAGGCTTTCAAGCCTATACAGCTTGGAGTAGGACAACATGCATAAAAAGGATGATGTGGTCAAAATACTTATTTGCCTAATAATTCTGCACACAGTGTATTGTGTGGTTGGATACTGCTGCTTTCTTCAAAATAGTTTTCAGTATACTATTATTTATAGAACAGACATTATTTAGCTGTGGTCTGTCATTCTACATAAGGAGCGCCCTTCTCACTGTATCACCTTTCCTCTCTTTTCCTCTGCATGGAACAGCATTCTCTCTAATTGCTCTTTCCTGTTTGATCAACAATACAAGGAAAAGAGAAAAATGAGGCACATGCAGCTAAAAGGTCAGACCCAGTGCTTCTGACTCCACCTACTGGGCTAGCAACATGGACACTTTTTAATTAGCCCCCAGCATATGTCGTCTACAGCCCACCATATGATAAAACTGAGACATATGAAAACCAGTTGTAATAATGTAGACAAAATCCTTCGTCATCATAAGTTCTTTTGCTGTGCATCTGTCGTTTCCCTCGAGACAAGCGTTAAGAGTTACTAGAGGGAAGATGGATTTAGTTTTATTTGCTACTTTATTTCTGGGTTTCTCTCTTCATTTCCTGTCACAGTAAAGTGTCCCATTTTTCCCACTACAGAAGTCTGGATTTTTTTCAGATGCCCCACCAGCTCATTCATCTTTCACACCAGGTAGCCTCTTCTAGTGGGGAGGTAATTGTGTTCTTACAGTAAGAGTGCATTCAAACTTGCACATAGACTACATCAAAATTAGGACTCAACTGGAACTAACTCTGGAACTAAAGCTGGGCTAGACCAAGCCTAAACTAAAATTAGAACAGGACTAAACATGGGCTCAAACCAGGACCAAAAGATGTATCCTGGCCATCTATATTAAGCTGCATAATTTATTGCAACAGAATTGAAATTGCAATTTGAACCTATCCTATGCTCTCATAAAATGCTAGCTAAACAATAAGTGCTGCTTTGGCCAGAGAGTTTATTCTGAACAGACCACCTGCACTCCCTCTGTGTCAATGTGACCCACTAAAACAAATGGCAGTCAATACACCAAAGAATTCTATCTTTCCCCTAAATGACTTTCAGCCTGGACAAGCCCATACTAAAGCTGTGGAAAGGTTAAAAGGCTGGTTTCATGTGCAGGTTTTTTCTATCTATTGATTTGACTTGTGATTGGGAGCTGGTACGTCTTCAAGGTTAGTTGCACCTTCTGGCCCCTACCATCTGTCCTATGGGACATGAGGTGTTATGAATTTGGTTGTCTGTGGTGCCAGGAAAGCTAGGTGATGTATAATGGCTTGAGGACTGGAACTTTATTTTACCATGCTACGTCTGGCAAAAATGTTCTTACCGATATTGGTTTGTTTGTTATTTTATTTCTGGTAATTTGGTTTTGGTAGAGATAGATTGATATAATGATTGGCATATTGGGCCGATACTTTTCGCATAGGCAGATATTTAGTTTGTCCCAACTAGCATAATGAATATTTGCATATACAGTGGTACCTCACCTTACGAAATTAATTCGTTCCAGAAGTGGTTTCGTAACGTGAAAAATTCGTAAGTTGAGTAGCTATTTCAATGGAAAAAGCCTGATTCGTTCCAAGGCCCCGATCCAAGTTTTTTTTTATTTTTTTTTATAGTGTAACTTTTTTTTATAGTGTAACAATGTGTTCTGCGTCCTGATTGGTTTCTCAGACTGGATTTAAACTTTTCTCACGTTTGTCTCTCGTTTAAACACTCAAACTTTCATAGATTTTCAACAAAACGTATCAATATTGAAGTGTGGGGGGAAGGGGGAGGGGGGAGAAAACTGCGCGGACACGTGTGCGCAGCATGACCCGGCGCAGAGCTGACAGCAGGACTGGACCAGGACTAAACCAGGACTAGACCAGGTGGATTAAAGCGCCGCGTGCGGATCTATTTCCTGGTTTCTCACGAGTCACAGCTGAGGCGAGCAGCGAGGAGGAGACCGCAGGGAGGAGGGGACCGCACGCAGTCTGAGCGCATGTGAGCGCGGCTCCTCCTGGTTTAGTCCAGGTTTAGTCCTGGTTTAGTCCAGACCACCGCGGCTCCTCTAGACCTCCTCTAGACCTGGTCAGGTCTAGAGGAGGTCTAGACCACCGCTAGCCTGGGAATTCCCAGGCCGCTTCCGTTCGTTTCGAACTGGAAGGCGGCCTGGAAACTCGTCCAAGCGAGAGTCCCAGATTTAGGGCCCCAATCAGAGAGCGGGGGAGGTGTGGCAAGACGGTGACGCGTACTACATGACAAACGGAAGCTTGTAGTTTGAACTGACAACTGACATGATTGGCTATGGACTTACGTATACGCTCAATGATAGACATTCATAACGCCCAATAAACGGCCGTTGGCAATCGCTAACCACACCTCCGCTACGGGATTTTTCGAAGCAAGTTTCCAGACCCATATCTCACTTGTGATATGGTCAGGTGTTAACCAGACTAGACCACCGCGGCTCTTGCATGGCTCTCGCTCACATGCTCTCAGACTGCGTGCGGTCCCCTCCTCGCTGCGGTCCCCCTCGCTGCTCCCCTCAGCTGTGACTCGTGAGAAACCAGGAAATGGACCCGCACGCGGCGCTTTAATCCACCTGGTCTAGTCCTGGTTTAGTCCTGGTTTAGTCCTGGTTTAGTCCTGGTTTAGTCCTGGTTTAGTTCTGGTCCAGTCCAGGTTTAGACCTTGGTCTAGACCTGCTGTCAGACCCGCGCCGGGTCATGCTGCGCTATCACACGTGTCAGAGCGCAGTTTTCTCCCCCCTCCCGCTTCCCCCCACACTTCACTATTAATACGTTTTGTTGAAAATCTATGAAAGTTTGAGTGTTTAAAGAGACAAATGTGAGAAAAGTTTAAATCCAGTCTGAGAAAAGCGTATAATGTGTGTGGCTGAGCGCGCATTATTTGAATTTTTGAGATTTCGCGTTTCGTAACTTGAATTTTCTTTCGTATCTAGAGACAAAAATTTACCGTGAAGGCGTTTCGTAACTCGAAATTTTCGTTTGTTGGGTCATTCGTAAGGTGAGGTACCACTGTATTCCAGGCCAAAGAGTGTACTGTACTGCAAAAATGTGACTACACTGCTCTCCTAATCAGTTTATAAAATAAGGTTGTGGATGAGTTGTACGACCATTCTTTTGATTTTTAACATCAGTATCAGCACCGGCCATGGAACAAAAAACAATCTCTAGATTTATACAGTTGTGAGACCAGCCTGAAGTGATGGTTTCGAAATTGGTGTTGAGCATTGAACCTTTTCTCGGAATTGGTTAGAAATGAAATGTTATTTCTTTTTGGTGTGTTATTATAACATCAAATGGATTTTGCATCTCAGTACATTTCATTTGCCCCTAAACTAGAAGATTTCCTGGTTCCTCTTCTGGGAAACATAATCATTCACTGGAGTCATCAATTGCAGTTTTTTGGGGGTTTATCCTTTGGGCTAGTGGCTACTTGTTTAAAATATGATTTTTATATGTACGTATTGCTGTGTCCATCTGATACTGCTGACAGACACCTGCATTTCTTCTGTTGGTTCTCCCTGTTGAGAACCAACACTAGCAGGACACAGTGACTCCACACAGCTTGAGACCCACAAACTCTTGCTGGGAGCTTCTTAATCTTAATCCACTCTGTCACCATTAAAAAACAAAAAAAAAAACACCCAAGAATTAACCTTCTCAAAAGTTATATGTTCACTTTTCACCAGAACTTCCTGAAAATTTATGATGCTTATTATTTACCATCACTTAGACCAAATTGCGCAATAGCCCTCATTAGTTTACTGTAAAAATAGTCCCTTCATTTGTTAGCTTTGACCCTTCTCCCAGTGAACTGCTAGCCTCATCGATACACCCACCCTCCTATGGCCTACTTGTCTTAGCGGTCAATACTTCACACATTGCTAAGCCCTATTTGAGCTGTAGCACCTTCCCTTATACACTTCACCCTTTAGAATCAACCGTTGCCATAGGCTACATTCTTGCGGTTGAAGTCACAAAATATACGGTTGAATGTTATGCTATTCTGGTCACTTCGGCTTGCTAAAATGTTTATTTTTCTACCGCTCATCCTTGGACTTTGGTGCCCGGCAACACTTGTAGCCTTTCCGTACATGACATGTTGAGAGAATTCCTAACATTCCAGAAAGCGTTTTTTTTCCCCCCCAAACGCATTTCCCCTCTAGACAAGTGGAATAGTGTAAACAAATGTGCTAGTCAGATGAACAGGGCAGGATGAGTAGCGCTGTGAAACTGTCAAAACAAAATGGAGATTTTATACTTGGACACATGTAGGCTGTTACACTCCAGGCTTTGGGATAATCCTTAAAAGAAGCTGCATTTTTGTCTTGTTACTGAAGCTGTGGATCGATTCCAAATGGGATGAGTCATTGGAAATCCGTCAGCTTCTGGGGCCATCTTGTTTACATTAGAGAAGAGGGCCAGATCATATGTAGAGAGATCTCACATGTAATTCTGCCATAGAGAACGGGAATGCCAAGGTTGGGTTGTTGGTGGTGTTACAGTGGCAAGATTGGTTTGAATTGTCAATAATAAATTGTCTCAGGCAAAAAATGTTGTCATGTTTTAAACTAATTGTGGTTGTTGATAAAAGAACTATTGGTTGGGAATATGATACTCACAATATGATAATATGATTTTGTTACATCAAGAACCACTCACCCATTCACACACATTCATACACCAGTATATGCAGATTGCTCTACTAGTGATGTTTATGTGGAGTGGGATTCGAACTGCCTTCAGCTCAGTGGCCAAACTCTCTACGAACTCAGCTACTGTTATCCAACTACAGTACTTGCACAAACTGCCTTTCTTGGGGCTCCTAATGGCTTGTTCCACATGGTACAAAAGAGTAGCTCTATACTTGGATGCTGTCTACCTAATATTTTCTGCAGTACAAAGTTGGCTTCAGTTTCCTTCTTACTCATCATTGATCATATGTGTTACTCATACTGCCCACTTCCCCTCTTGTGCATACATGTATTCTAGTCACAGCTCCCTCCTGTCTCCTTGGAACCAGTTAGGAGCGCACCTTGGCTGGGTCATGATAGTAGCTCTTTGGTAATATTAGTAGACGGTTACTCACTCCGTGGGACTGGATGTGCAAAATATAATTTATTTTTCTAATTGAGTGATTCCCTCAACTACTTGAGTCTTTCTTCAAAACCAGCTTCATCATGTAACAGACACTCCCTACCCAAGTTCAGAACTCTGACTCACAATTTGCGGTGAAGCAGTTTGGCCTGCAGAACTTATTTATTCCTTACTCTTTGATTTTTGTGCCTGAGATAACTTACTATTGTTGTCTCTCAGAGCAAGAAACTTGCACACAAAAATACAATATGCACATTGAAATGGGTATTCTTGCCATTGTTATTGCAAATTTATATTGTTACTTTAATAATCTTGTTACCAGATTCCATTACTCAAAAACATGCTTCCAAATGTATTACTTTTTAAAAGTAAATTGAAGTTGGAAGTGTTGGAAGAGGAAAAGACTGGAATTCAATTTTGTATTGTCCATTCTAGTCTAGGGCAGTCCAGTCTGGCTATGCTTCCATTGTAGGGAGTATTATACCTCTAATGATGTAGGATAATATAATGCACATAAGGCACAGAAATGCATCAGGGCACTACGTAACTTTGCTGGTGGGAGTCTGGATCTTGAATGTAAATAGCATTGGCAGGAGCCTGTGATCAATACAATCAACCATAGCTCTGTTTAGGTGTTTGATATTCAACAAAAAAGATGAGAGTGACTAGCTAAAAAACTGTTGGCTTATGCTAGCTTATGTGCGAGAGACTTTATTCAGCGACATCATGCGACATCATCTCATTTTCCAACTAAGCCAGTTCTTTCTGGTCTGGTTGTGTTAAGATAAAGCTCGGATTAAAATTGGTAACCTAATACTGATTAAACGTATCAATCTTGCATTTATTTGTATATTAATTGCCCCAAAACAAATTTGCGCCACCTGCTTGTCTCCATGTGAATAGATAAGTTTAATGCTGTACTGAGGAACACAGGCAAAGCAATAAGATCTCATCCATCAGTCCGTTGTGAAGCAGGTGAATGACCAGCCATCTGAAAAGTACACATAGATCAACCTGTGCTTTCTACACACTTATGTTTTGCAATGACTTATTTGTAAGAGTAAGCCCTCCAACCGCTTCTTTGGGTGTGAATTGCTCCATACGGCTGTGGTTTTGGGCTTGGGAATGTTGCAGCATTAGCAAAAAGCGATTGACCTCATAGTGAAGCAAAGTGGAAAAGTGCTAAAAGCATAATTAGAGCTATTACTTTGCTAGCCACTTGTGAGTTTCCCTCCGATCTGTGTTACCATGTGATTAGATGTGGAGCCTAAACAAGGTGCTGACAGTGTGTAGAGTATGACAGGGATTTGCTACTGATATTTGAGTCATGCTCTATAAGAGCACTCCCTTTTTTCTTTACAGACTACTAGCTGTCAGAATGTATGAGTGAACCTGTGAACTGTGTAGATTAATGGGCCCATATTAAACTATTTTCTGATTTATGTTATAATGTTGTTTCCTCAAAAATTGAGTTGTGTTTTGTTTCATTCGCACATGTTTTAACACACAAACCCTGCATATTTAGGTGTTCTCTCAAACAGAAAACTCCTTGCTTCTGCTCTGGAATTGCCCTTTACTGAACTAAAGAGCCTAAAGGGTTACTGATACATGTGTGAATGAACAAAACACAACTCTGGATGTTTTTGAGGCGGTAACACCATTCTAACATGGCTAAGCTCATAAGAGGCAATTTTATGAAATATAGGACCTTTAAGGATGGCGTTACTGGCTACGTTTAGGGTCATTTTCTTATTTTCTTGTGGAAAAATCACATGTAGTCTGGGGTTGACCACACAGTATGACTAAAGATTGCCTGTGACAAGGATGTGTCATTACTGCAGAGAATTTGCTAGAAACTAAAGTAATAAGCTTTTTTTTTTGTTCTACCAGCTAAACTGGACATAACAAGTAATTTTTAGTCAAAGTTGAACAGAATGTGTTTTGTTCCCCATATATATTGTAGCTAAAATGTTTGTTTTGCGATAACCTTCCATGTCAGTTGTTTCTTTGTAGTTGAGCTATTTCTATCCCCTGCTGTCGCTTCTGATTCAAGAGCTCTTGAGTTACAAATCTGGCTAGTTGAGGGATTTGTGCACATTTGACCCCAATACTAGAACGTCAAGTGCGGACAAGAACGGCTAAGATAGAACCACTGCTGACCTCCCACAATGCACTTAGGCAAGTAACACATGAAACAAAAAAGGGTGTTTTATAATCATCTAAAATGTGGCCATGAAGTTGAATTGGGGTTAATACGTTGGGTATATTCAGAAGTGAAGACAAATATGCTAAGATTCATTCTTTCTTTTTTTTTTTTTTACAATTTTTAGAGCATAAAGATCACACTTGCTTTAGGACTGCGTGTCCATTCTCTCACTCAAGAAATATCACCATTTTAATGATTAAGATAAGATAAGACTTTATTCATCTCACACAGGAGAAATTCACTTGCCACATTAGCTCCAGGCAGTTTAGTGCAAAAGAAAGTTTGAACAGAAAGTGCATGCAGACAAATAGTAATTTATAATAAAAAATAAGTAAAAAGAGTATAGAAAATACTGCACGTCTGGACTATACAGTGGATTATTCACTATTAGTAAAGGGATAGTTTGTTTTTTTTATGTGAATCTGTATGGCGTCCCCTTCAGCAGTGTCGTGCTTTAACAGTGACTTACCGCTGACAGTGTCCTGAGCCGAATTCTGTCCCAGTTCTGGAGCTGACGAAAGTAGTTCTGGCAAGTTAGCGGGGACATTTAATAAAGCTTGTTTTTCTTCTCAAAACAATATTTGTCCAAAAAGTGATATATTTGCATCACAAACAGTTGTCCACGAAAAATTCAGAAGTTGTAATCGCTTGGTGCCATTTTCTGTCGCTTCATATCACTGCGCGCCTATTTGTATTATAAGCCTGTTCACTTGTAAGTGGCGATGTTTACAAGTGAACAGGCTAATAATAATACTGTTTGTGACGCAAACAGTGCTGTACATGTAGGTTTGCATTTTTGGAGTTTAGATAGAAATGAAATTTATTTTTTATTTTTGCTTCTCATAATTTATAATTTAAAAATAAGTTTTTTTTATGGGGCGGCAGTAGCTCAGTTGGTAGAGCGCTTGCCTAGTGATCCAGGGGTTCCCGCTCTTGACGGGTTGACCACGTGTGATCCCAGCTCCCACAGATGAGCGCTGCCGTTGTGTCCTTGGGCAAGACACTTAACCCCACCTCGCCCCCAGTGTCTGCGGACACTGGTAGCCCCCATGGCAGAAGATAAAAACATCAAGGCCCGTTGTGACGTGAGCCGTCCTCCTGTGGACCCACCACCTGCGGGAGGATTCATGGGGGCTGGTGCATTGTGTTCTGGGCAGTGGAACACTGCTTGGACTGCTGCCCCCGCAACCCAGAGAATGGAAAAAGCGGAAGAAGATGAATGAATGAATGAATGAATAATTTATAATTTTAAGTTCTTATGATTCTACTGTGATCTAAAATAATAACAGTTAGTGATTAACCATATAATTTCGACATCCTTAATCGGCATGTAGAGACACTGGGGCAGATTAAATAATGAGGATCTTTTCAATATATGGCCTGTATAGTATCTCCTGATATTAGCAATAACGAAGTTGGCACAGATATATTGTCAAGAGACAACAAACCAGAATAAGAAGAAAACTAGTAGAGACTGACTCCGCTCAAAATATGCCACTCATTCATACAGTATTTACTCAGGTCTGTCTTGTTTCTGTTGACATGTGACTTTCTCTCCAGCCTCCACCTCGCTCTCTCTAACAACCTCTGATCATGTCCCCGGCCCCCGCGTGCTTACTGCTTATCAAAGACCAGTGCAGGGGCCCCGGGGCGGTAATTCTCTTTGGACTGCTCTTTATGAGTGGAGCGCACACAGGGACGAAAAGGCCGAGATCAAAGATGGCGGCACGGGCTGGAGCTCTGATCTGGGCCCCGTGCTTTTGATGTGACATGGTTTAAAACAGGGGCTCAGCAGTAGTCCCTTTACACAGGATATAATGAGTGATGGTGGCACAAGATGGGACTAAAGTGAGGGTTATTACTGGGGATGGTGCCAGAAGTTGCAGAGCATTGCATAATGTGGACTGGAATAGACACTAATTTACTGCTTACATGACATTTTTAGCCTATGTTAGAGATTTTTTTGACACTATCTGAACTAGATGGGAATATTAAGATAATTCTGAAAGACTGACCATCTTTATTTATTTATTTATTTATTTATTTATTTATTTATTTATGTCATTATATCTTTTAAGCTTTGGTCAGTTTTTGTTTTGAGAAATGAAAATGGATAGTGATCAGTCTGGTTGTAAATTAATTGCAAAACAGGGCTACAAAAATAACCCTTGACCATTTTAATAATCGTTATCTGAAGTATAAACACGCTGTAATATACCATTTCAACCTGGAGAGAAATGGTATGAAGTATCGAGTCTATTGTTTAGTATTGAATTTTAGTAGTGACAACACTAATATGAAAGTATATTGTTATTGTTCCAAATGTCCTCTGCTCATAGTGAATAGATGAGAGGGCTTGGGGGACTGGACAGTCTCTCAGCTGTGGACTGTGCCTCCCTCATGACCACTGGTGGACTCTTACGTCATCCCAAATCCACACAGGCCACAGTGGTATTTGGAGAATGACTGGGGGAGGAGCTCTTCATGCTACTATTGGCCTATTTCCAACATGACCCCAAACTATGAATGACCCGAACATAACCATGCTACAGTTAATACAAGCCTATGCGTGAATAATGGATTGGCTTATACTGTTGTTGTGCAACTTTATAAAAGAAAGATTGGTGGTTCGACTTTTGCTTATTCCAATTTATAAAATATACTCACTGCTGTTGTGTGCTTGAGCAAGACACCTGACCTAACCTACTGTTGCTAGAAGAACGCATTTTGAGTGTGATAAATTGGATAAATTGGCAACCACTTCCAGCTTCCGTCAGTGTGGCAACAGTAGACCAGAGGAGTAAGTGAATAAACAATGCAAGTGTATGCTCTACAACAGAAGTTATAGTGAATTTTCTTTACATTACTTAAATAGTTTGCAAGTTGCAAGTATCAGTTGTGGTAATATTTGTGGTAGTATTTCAAACTTTCACAGATTTTGTAGTAACAAGTTGTAATGGTTGTAGTAAAAAGAAGTGACATTATTGATCTCACACAGGAGAAATTCTTCTCTGCATTTAACCCATCCTGTTATTAGGAGCAGTGGGCAGCACATTACTGCGCCCGGGGACCATCTCCATGATCTTCTTTGCTTTGGTTTGGTCAGGACCTAAGCTGGAGGATTTTACCTACTGTATGGTGCATGTTTTGGGTTGATGGGGAGGAAACCGGAGTGCCCGGAGGAAACCCACCCAGACACGGGGAGAACATGTAAACTCCACACAGAAAGGCTCGGGCGACCCGAGGATTGAACCTGGAACCTTCTTGCTGTGAAGCATGAGCGCTACCCACTCAGCCCAAAAAGGGATGAAAATGAACAGTTTATCTATTCATTATTGGCAAAAAAACAAATGTAAATGTAACCACAGAAATGTCACTTTTGAGATGCATTACAAATTTGCTTTGTTTTAAACCAACAATAGTGACATGATTCATTTTATTTTATTTCTCTTTAGTTTTCTTTTGATTCCCACTGTTACACCCCTTTAATTTTTGTGTCTTTTTTTTTCCTCCTCTAGGCCCAGGACAAGAGGAAGGCCCTGGAGGAGACCAAAGCCTACACCACGCAGTCCCTGGCTAGCGTGGCATACCAGATCAATGCCTTAGCCAACAATGTGCTGCAGCTGCTGGACATCCAGGCGTCCCAGCTGCGTCGCATGGAGTCGTCCATCAACCACATTTCCCAGGTACGAGCATGGACGGAGGGGGAATGGTCCTTATACAGGGGATTGCTCAGCCTGTATCCATGGCTCCTTTATTGGTTCATTAGTCCGGGTCAAGTATGTCTGTGTGGAACTGTGGAAAAGCTAATGTTTGCTTTGTGTAGAGAGACAGAGAAAAGTGTTCGGTCTAATATGTGACTACATAGAGGTTTTGGTGAGATGTCTTAGTGATTTAAAAAAAATACAGTTTATGTGCAGTTACTTTTAGTTGATCAGAATCCTAAAGGCACAGTTGAATCTCTGACTATTGTGTATTTCCTGACTTGTTATGTTTTATTCACGAGGCCTATATAGTGTTTCATTTTGTGTTGCATAGCTTGTATGAGGAAGATGTTCTGTATAATTTGCTGTAATACCATGATGTGTTTTTGTAACTCTCCATATTCATGCAGTCATTTGTTGATTTGCTTAACATAAGCAGGAGTTCAATCAGTCAACACTTTAATTAATGGTTAATAGTTAATGCATTCTGTTACATGTTATTACATTCTTCTTAGCTTAGCTTTCATTAGAGTGGTTTTGCATGAGCTAAGAATTGCTTAGCAGAAGTGGGATTTAAGCATATCACAATATTTTTGATATGCTTAAAACCCACTTCTGCATTTCAGTGCAAAAATGACTTAAAATTTTAATTTTGACAAAATACTTTATGTTCAGGTCAGTAGAACAATATATTTGTTCCTATTCATTTCATAACTAACTTAAGTTTTGTAAAGTGGATTAAAAGTACAAAGGTTTATGGAAAGCTAGCAGTTAGCTAAAAGCCAGTTAACTTGCATTGTCAAAGTTCATTTGGTGGTTTTGTTACATATCTCAGTTTTAATCACAGATATATTTCATGTACTTTTTCTAGTTGTGGAAAAGTAGGAGCTGACAAATGTTTGTGGTTATTGGAAAGTAGACGTGCGCAATTTATCGATTAAATCGATTAATTCGAATTTACAGTTCAGGACGATGTGTTTTTATGAAAATCAATTTTTTAAGTTATTTTTTTACATGCGAGCGGAACTAATGTGCCGCCACGCTCTACACGGGTAAGTTAGCGAGGCGCACCCAAACATTGTACAAGCTAGCATGGCAGCGACTGAGGGAAAGCCGGAGCTTGTTGTCTGTTTTATGGAACTAGTTTGGTTTCCTTGCGTTGGACTTAGAACAAACGAATGCTGAACGGGTCCTTTCAATTTTTAAGATGATGGAGGCACGTAACGACCGAATACCTAGCGGGTGGGCGGAGGCAATGCGGTTTCGGGGCCACGGTGGGCATTGTCGGGGCCGCTGTCCTTCTGGCATGTGCCCAAATGCCAGACCGCTCAGTCCATTACTGGCTGTAGGTAAGGGTCTTCAAGTGATATATATTTTAAAAACAATAACAGCTTAATTGAGGCAATGTGTGATGTATTTGTTTTATAAAAGAATGTTGCATTATTTTGAGCCATTTGTCTGTCATCTGTTATTTGTTTTCGAGTAGGGCAGAGAAAAATCGATTAAAATCGGAAATCAGATTTTTTTTTTTTTTTTTTTATCAGATTTTATTTTTAGGCCATATCGCCCAGCTCTATTGGAAAGGCATGTTGACTTTATGGGGTTAATTTTTAAGGGTAATGATATTTGCTCTCTTGCCTGAGCCCACCTATTTACATTAGCTAAAGGTATCCTGCAATGATAGACGGTAAGTATTTGTCTCACTTGACTCTTGCAGGTGATCCAATGAAGGGTATTAAGGGCTCAGACAAATCAAACAGACACATCAGGTGGAAGCTTATACAGCACCTTAACACCTGCATATGATTCAGCAAACCATATCAGAGCCTTGTTTTGTAATGTGAGTTTTCATATCTTTGTTTCTTGTCCATTCTTTAGGGACATCCACAGGTTAGATCAATAGAGGTAGTAGACTTACAGGAGACGAGGGATGACAAGCAAAGAAACTGCATATTTGCACTCCTTCAGATTTCCAGGCTGAGCCAAGGTCGCCACATTGCTGCAGCTTTCTCTCCATCACCATGACAACCTTCCTGGCTGCATTAGAAAAGCTGATGAAACAGAATTAGACATGGGGATTTAGATAAAAGAGACTAAAGTGAATATAACTTGGAAAGTGAATCGTCTTGCCAAAATCACATCAGGATTTTTTTTTTTAACATATTCATGTCTTCAACATGTTGAAGACTTTTACCCATTCAAAAGATACAATATTTAGTTTTGAATTGGAGCAGGCAGACACATTTTTAAGTGTTTACTATGAAAATAGAGAATTTACTTTGAAAAGAAAAAAATGAATGCACCAATTAACTACTAAGAATATTACTGTATCTTGATTATACTTGCATTAAATAAATTACATTTGATTTCTGTAAAACACAATGCAGAGATTTAATTGGAAACTTCTGTTATTTTGTTAGGCGCTGTAACCTTATTTCTAATCACATCAGAGGAAATATAAACTTCAGATTATATTTTTTAGTTTCGTTTAGTAGTCATTAAATATGATCTATAATTCAGGAAGTCTGTTGCAACAAAGTAATAAAAAGAACTTTAAACCAGCCTCCAACCTACTGCTAAATCCTTGTTGAATACTGTACAACTGAATATCATCAGTTGGGAATACATTACTATAACTGATGCATTTTTAATTACACACTCCAATGAAGTTTCCACTATTTTGAACTTTATTATCCATCTGTTATTACCCACACTATGTCTCAGTCTTGTCTTATCCCTTGGAACTTTCTCACTTCCTGAAAAGTCACGTCAGGTTAGCAATCTGTCAACAAATGAAACGTCTTTCTCCTTTTCTTCTGATTCTTTTTTTTTTTGGAAACTTCTTTTTATTTTCAGTTATCATGTACAGTCATACATTGCATCACATTTACAGCATAAAATGGAACAGATAGGTATATCCACAAGTATAAAGACCTTGGAGAGTTCTCAGTCTCTTGGTTGCTGGTCCTATATGTCACGGACTTACATGGGAGCAAAATAAGAACATCTACCATAATTCACAGATTATTGTTTTGCTTGTTTTTTTTATACTTTTATACTATTTTTTATAATATACATTTTTTACTATACATTGGATCAATCCACAACATGAAAATTCTTCAGATAATACTCCACCAATTCACACCAGTATCTCAAAGTCTTGTTATATATGAATAATATATATATATAGATAGATATAGATGTAGATATATAGATATATAGATTAGGGATGTCAACAATTAATCGATTAACGATTAATTGTCGATTAAGACGTTGGTCGAACAAAATGCATTAATTGTAATTAATCGCTAATCGCGGACACGCACACCCGCGTGGTCATACATATATATATATATATATATATATATATACATATAGATATATATAGATATAGATATAGATATAGATACATAGATACATAGATAAATAAAAATAAAAATAAAATGGAGAGACAATCATAGATCATAATAATTATGTTAAATGAAAATGTAGAGCAACTCTAGTCCATTCACTTATAAAAGTATCCGTTTTTAGTTGTAATAATGCAGTCAGGTACTCCATATTGTAAACCTCTTGGATTCTCTCTAGCCAGTGTGTTCTTGTTGGGGGGTGTGGTTGTAACCATAATGCCGTAATAACTTTATTAGCAGTCACAAGAAGTATTCGCAATATGTCTGTATAGGTATTTTCTTCAAGATCATCCGGAAGTACACCTAGTATGAAGTATGGTGGTTCTAGTGGTATGTCTATTGATAAACATTACTTAATTTCTTTTTGTACATTTTGCCAGTATTCTGAAAGTATTAGGCAGTCCCAAAATACATGTCTGTGAGATCCCCAACCATACCACATCCTCTCCAGCATTGTACTGAGGTATTACTCCATTTGGATGTAATCTGTGGGGTCCTCTTTTTTTCTGATTGTAATGTGAAACACTAACTTAATCAGACGACGATCTGCGCTCTGGCGACAAACTTTGTGCTTATGCCAGTGTATTTCTCTCATTTGCATAACTCGTCTACTCACTTTGAATGATTTAGCAGTTTGGGCTGGCAGATGATGGCTCGATAAACCCTGAACGCCTCTTATCAAGCACGTCTTTGTCTAGTTTTCAAGTGGAAGGAGGGCTGTTATCCTAATCAAATCAAAATCACAATTTGAATGGATGCAATTAGCAAATCGCAAAGTTGCAGTTTTTGAAGTTTCCTAATTTCCTCAAAGAGCAAAATATCCTGCCTTATTCTACGTAAAAACTGCTAACCCTGTAGTTTAGACTGTTTTTGAATGAATGAATGCATTAGTTTGAGATTTCATAGTAGTCTTTTTGTCAATTCTCTTGCATGTATTGAAAACGTGAACTTTGAACAGAATCTTTTTCAAATCACAACTAATCACAATCGTAAAGCTTGTCAGAAAAATTACAATTAGATACATTTCACAGACCATTCAGCCCTAAGGGCAGCTGGTAAAGCTTTTGTGAGTAATAGAAATGAGCCCTGCATGTTCTCAGAAAGATGAATAGAAAACTGTGACTGGTTAGCTTTGGTGAAGCTGGCTCAGGGAGGTGGGTGTGTTTCTTTTCCATGTGCTGTGGTTCAGAAGAGTCAAATCCGTTTCCATTGTTCTCACCACCACCCCATAGACTGGTCGGGGTGTGGCCTCTTGTAGTTCCCTCTGTGTCAAAACATGACAATACAAAATGATATTACACAATACAGCGTCATCCCTGCATGCCAAATAGAAACTTGACTCTTCTTCATGGTTTGTGCTTTTGAGCAAGAATATTGGTCAGGAGCTTTTGGCTGATTTGAAATTGTTTCATTATCAAGGTTCATCCTTTCCTAGACCTGGACCAAAGCCACTTGTTGTAAAAGCATACAAAATTGTAATATGCCTGTACATGTTTTAAAAATAATTATTTTTCCATATCAAATAGCCATATTAGAAATGTTTATTGCTGTTTACAGTGAACAAAATATAAAACAATGATCAAAGCACAGTATGGCTTTTAATATAATAACTGGACAATATAAAGACAATAACATTATTCATATTTACAATACTCAATACTTTTTAGCCCTGCAAACATAATGGAGTTGTCACTTGCAGGTCCATCAGCTGATTAAAATGAAAAATGATTTTTTTTTTTTTTTTTGTCAACATTATTATAAGTAGATTTGCTGAAGTGAAATAAAGAAACTGGCATCATATGAGAGGTCTGTTGAGTTATTGACGAGTTTTACTGAATTCAAAATGGTTACTATTGCTATTATTTGTAAATCAGGGGGGAAAAATGGCCAGGGTACTGTAAATCTAATAATATTTTCTAATAGAGGATTGGCTATACCCCTCCATTATGCAAATCATTGGGTGAATCTCAATCAAGTTTGAATTTGATTAATTGCACAGCTGTACCTCTAACAAGTAATATAGTGAAAGCTAAGATCATGTTCTATATGACAAGATCTTTATAAAGTTATTTTTTCTTTTACTTTCTCTGTTGCTTCATTGTGAACGTTTTTGCTCTTGTTGTTGACTAGTGGTCTCCTGCAGCAGCAGAGCTGTTTGTGCTCTCTGTTGCAGGTGCACAGAGGCAGCAGAACTTGGCATTGTCAGGTGTTTGTTTGCATGTTACCTCTCGTGCTGTCACTTCCTTTCAGAGGCACCAACTCTGGGGCCCAGGGGCTGATGGGAGAATGGGGCTTCCACCGAGTTCTGAGTGTGAAGTGGCTGCTAAGAGACTGCAGACAGAGCCAGCTTTGTGAGGGCAAAGGAAGAGAAAAGTGTCGCATTAAAAGCTCATTATAGAGACATGGTAGAGAGGTGCTTGTTTCACAAAGGAAATACTCAAGCATATATGAAATGTTTATGAAATGTATTGGTAAACATCAAATCACCAGGACTACCTGGAGTTTAAACCAATGCAGCCACTGCAGTGAGGTGTAGGTGTGATTTGGTCAGATAGATACAGTTGCATTGAATTATTTGTTGCCTCAACTTTATTTTTTAGAATTTGTGCATGTCATATTATGAGGTATATTAACTGTATGGTGTGCATATTGATAAGTCTTTGTTGCTTGTGTAACTGTAAGTGTTTAACAGTTGTGCCAGGACAATAGACACACAATGATTTCTAATTTTACTTGATTAATCAATCATTGTCCAGATTGCTGATTTAGGCATGTAAATGTCACAAAATAAACTCATATTCATTTATAGAGTTCCTGGTGCAGTTTTTGGCAATAGTGAACAACACACTGCAATATGATTCGATGTTGCACTGTGCATCATCATACATAATCATTTAGCATCTAGAAATATCAAATTGCAGTTCCTAGGAGGAAATAATTTCTTTGAATGGATAGCCCACTGGCCAGAGCACTGCATACATTCCATGTATTGTGTATGTGCTGCCCCAAAATTCACTGACTGACCGTTTTTGAAAAATAAGTCAAGTGTGATCTATCACAAATTCCATCAATGTCAATAACAGATGTTTATATTAATCAGTGTGTACTGGTGGTGTGTCAATTATACTCAACAAAAATATAAACGCAACACTTTTGTTTTTGCTCCCATTTTTCCTGAGATGGACCCAAAGATCCAAAATTCACTCCAGATACACAACACTACCATTTCTCTCAAACATTGTTCACAAATCTGTCCAAATGTGTGACAGCGAGCACCTCTGCCCCGCCGAGACAATCCACCCCACCTCACAGGTGCGCCACATCAAGATGCCGATCCGACATCATGACCAGTGCACAGGTGCGCCCCAGACTGCCCACAATAAAAGGCCACCGCGAAATGTGCATTTTTTTTTTTTTTTTGCTTTATTGGGGGTCTGGGGACTCAGAACCAGTCAGTATCTGGTGTGACCACCATTTGCCTCATGCAGTGCAACACATCTTCTTTGCATAGAGTTTATCAGATTGTCAATTGTGGCCTGTGGAATGTTGGTCCACTCCTCTTCAATGGCTGTGCGAAGTTGCTGGATATTAGTGGGAGCTGGTACACGCTGTCGTATACGCCGGTCAAGCACATCCCAAACATGCTCAATGGGTGACATGTCCGGTGAGTATGCTGGCCATGCAAGAACTGGGACATTTTCAGCTTCCAAGAATTGTGTACAGATCCTTGCAACATGGGGCCGTGCATTATCTTGCTGAAACATGAGGTGATGTTCATGGATGTATGGCACAACAATGGGCCTCAGGATCTCATCACGGTATCTCTGTGCATTCAAAATGCCATCAATAAAATGCACCTGTGTTCTTCGTCCATAACAGCCTTTGAAGAGGAGTGGACCAACATTCCACAGGCCACAATTGACAATCTGATAAACTCTATGCGAAGATGTGTTGCACTGCATGAGGCAAATGGTGGTGACACCAGATACTGACTGGTTCTGAGTCCCCAGACCCCCAATAAAGCAAAAAAAAAAAAATGCACATTTCGGGGTGGCCTTTTATTGTGGGCAGTCTGGGGCGCACCTGTGCACTGGTCATGATGTCGGATCGGCATCTTGATTTGGCGCACCTGTGAGGTGGGGTGGATTGTCTCGGCGGGGCAGAGGTGCTCGCTGTCACACATTTGGACAGATTTGTGAACAATGTTTGAGAGAAATGGTAGTGTTGTGTATCTGGAGTGAATTTTGGATCTTTGGGTCCATCTCAGGAAAAATGGGAGCAAAAACAAAAATGTTGCGTTTATATTTTTGTTGAGTGTATAAGATGAGATTAGATAAGAGAACCTCTAGTTTTCTCACAATGAGGAAATTCCTTTGCTCACAGTTCAAGAAAATAAGAGAATAGAAATATTTCACCCCTGTTTCTGATTTATAATGACTAAAGTATCATTCCAAATGTTGTTTTAATTTTGTAGCCCTAGTTCACATGTATTCAATAACAGCCTCTATCTGAACTGCCACCTCAGCTGTGGGCTTACTTATAGTTACGTTACACAACAGTCTTATCAGATCTACCCTCAGTCTGCTTTCTGTGTCACTGCATGATTTGGTTCATTTTTGGTTCATTCGCTTGGTTTGGTTCATTTTTGTTCCTCTGGCACATCATCTGACAGCAGAACTACACATGTAAATTCCAGAGTCGCGTTGGCCCTGTGACCTCCCATAGAGCAGGAATGGCATTTGTCCAAACAGGAAATGAACATGTGTGTATGTGTTGGCGTGGGCTTCTGCTCTAACCATTGCGTGCCTGTATAGTTTGGTCCCTTTCTTTTGCTTGCTGGTGGTCTCGTCTACTTTTCTTTGCTTTGGAAAAAGTATTGAGTTTATTTTATTTGATATTGTTTTACAATCCAAAATGCTTTCCAGGTGAGGGAAGGTTTGCAGTATACTTGTTTGGTCCTTTGGTCCTTGTAGTGGTCCTTAAGGTGGGCTTGACTTGGGCTCATATTGCAATTCCTTGCTTCAGGAAAATGCATGTATATTTTCATAATATAATTTATTTATGATTAAAAATATCACTATCACTATCTGTGGACCTATTTTGTATGAAATCTGCCAAGACTGCCAAGGGTCATATTTCAGTCTTCCTCATGGACATATTTAAAACTGTTAATTGCATATTAATTGCATATTAATTGCACTGTGTAACTGTTCTCATGGAGGGTTCGTCATCTGTTTGTCTCCATGGTTATGGTATTGCTTTGCTAATATAATCTATGTATTTATATAATAAATGTATGTATGTATTCAATTACAAGAGTTTTTATTTCTCAAAACTACCACAAAAACATGCATTATTACTGTGAGCAGGTCCACTTCTCCACAGATCTGATGTGTAATTTGGCCTGGTGATGTGAGGTGCTTGTCTCTATGGAGATTAGGCTTGGAGTTGGACAGACTTTATTGATCCACGCATCCATTTGTGAGATGGTTAAATTAAATGCCATACTCCAGAACATTTCAGGAAATGACAGCATGGAGTCAAGTGTTGGACCCACTACCAGAAAAGTTACACAGTGCACTTTTAACCATCTAATTAAATTGTGATCATCACCGTATAGATATTGAGTAATTTGATTTTCAATCTTCATTTATGAGCTACTTCTTTCCCAAATACTTAGTTCCAATATTGATGATCCTGGCACTCAAAACATGAACTCTAATCTTGTACATTCGATTAAATATAAAATGAAGATGAGGAGTAAATTGTTAATATCAGCAGTTCAACCTCTGCCTTATCATTTCCTGCTCTTTTCTGAATGCTTTCTTGGCTTGATCTCAAGTCGGCTTGGCAAATGTCCACCAAGGTGTTTCTATGTGCTGTGTTAGCAAACAACACATCAACCTTGGCACCGCTGCTTGTTTTTTTTTTTTTTCTCTCCGGGGAGTGGGAGGGAGACGCTTTCCAACTCTTTCCGCCTCCGCTCCTGGCTTCTGCTCTTCGGGGTTGCTATATTCACCAGTGGAATCCAGTTTACGACAGATGTTAAACAAGTAACAGCCCTACTGGAAGCCACCAAGGGCCGTTTGACCTCCCAGATTGGTTTAGCTCCAACATGCTCGGTGTACGTTTTGGACACTGTTTAGTACTATGACAACAGGTCACAAAAATGTATCTTAAAGGTGCAAGGTGCAGCTTTTTTGGTGCTTTTCTTCATGCAAATTGTATTGCTTTATCTGGAATGTTTCTGAGTATAGATATTGAGTAATTCGATTTTCAAACCTTTTTATCATCATGGAGACCAAACCAGACCAAGTTACGGGCAAATCTGTGGAGAGACAACCCTGCTCACAGTCAGAATGTCTGTTTTTCTACTTTTATGAGCTATAAAATCATTTGTAATTGGAGAAATGTAAAGTAGAGCTGTTTGATGTCATACTGTGGAATATTCCAGGCAGAGCAATGACGTATCCATAGAAACAAGCAAGTGACAGAACCTCCACCAGAAAAGATACACAATGCACTTTTAATGGGAGTGGATTGGAGGTTTGCTGTACTCTGCTGTAGATTCATACTTGTGACCGGAAGTTTAGTGCTTATGTAGGACAAGACGCCCCAGGGCAGTCTATCTCTCTTGGGTTGGCACCACCTAAGGTCACATGATTGACATATAAGGTCATGGGATAATTGATGGTGGTGGTAAAAGGAAATGGAGTGTGAGAGATGGAGCTGACCAAGTGGAGCATCAATGAATTCAGTAACTTCGGGAAGGTGGCAAAATAGTAGACTGTCCAGTTATCGTTTTTTTCAAGATTCAAGATTGTTTATTTGTCATATGCAGGATCAACACAAGGTCAACAATGCAATGAAATGCTTAGGATCAGAGGAACCATTGACTCGCTAAGATACTCAGAAGTACTAAAAGCATGCAATAATAGTACATGGTAAAAAAAAGGTGTTGCAAAAAGTGCAGGGGGAGAAGTAAACAATATAATAAAAATATGTGATAAAATGTAATAAAAATACAAAGTACAATGTACAAAGGTGCAGGTAGGATTAAATAAGGTGTAAGAGTATTTCACAGATTGCACATAAGTAAGTAAGCCTTTATTTATATAGCACCTTTCACAGATAAAATCGCAAAGTGCTTTACAGAGTGCAATATACAACATATATAAAATCAAATAAATAACACAGTCAATTAAAAGCAGGTGAAGGCATGGCATTCCATAATTTGGGGGCCACAGCCTGAAAGGACTGGTCCCCCCCGTGTTTTAAAGCGGGTCTTTGGGACCATCAGGAGGCCCTGACCGCAGGGTGCAGCCCGAGGAGTAGAGGCGCAGTAAGTCACTGATGTAGCAGAATTTTTATAGTCCCCATAAAATTCACAAAAAATCAACCAAATCATTTTTTTCTAAATCTGATGGGCGTAGTACTTGCCAAACGAGCGCGGGGGTTCCATAATATGGTGTAGTATAAGTGTTACATGTGGATTTTGTATTGCACATAATAAAGTACTGTATAAGTATTGCACGTGGGTAATTGCACAGATTATTGCACAGGTAACAGTAGTTTACAGTGAGGTAGCGACATACATGATACATTCATATAGAGCAGCAGCAGTAAACATATTATTCGTTATTATGCATTACGAAAAGTAGTTCAGTGCAGTATTATTGAGAGTTCAGTATTATTTAGAGCAGTGTTTCCCAACCTTTTTTTGTCTTGTGTACCCCCTGATCCTTTTTGTCATACCTCGAGTACCCCCTCACTCATATGTGTTGATAATTCTCCAAAAGTAGAATGTGACACAACAGATTCATTCATTCATTCATTCATTCATCTTCTTCCGCTTTTCCATTTTCTGGGTTGCGGGGGCAGCAGTCCAAGCAGATTATTAAATGAAAATAATTTTATTTCATCTCCTTAATTTGAAAATTAAATTCTCAGGCATTTTCCCTTTTCTTTAACTCAAATTTACTCAAATTTGAATTAAAAAAAAATAAAAAAATCTCCCCCTGTGCCTGGCAGCGACACTGCCGAGTACCCCCTGCAATGTGCTTGCGTACCCCTAGGGGTACTTGTACCCCTGGTTGGGAAACACTGATTTAGAGTATTATCCAGAGTTCAGTAGTCTGACAGCTTGGGGGTAATAGCTGCCTTTGAGTCTTTTTGTGCGTGCTGACAGGCTACAGTATCGTCTACCAGAGGATAGCAAACGGAAGAGTCCTTGTGCCGGGTGAGTATGGTCCTTAGTGATGCTGCGTGCCTTACGCAGACCCCTGCTGTGGTAAATGTCCTGGATGGAGGGGAGACTGCTGCCAGTGATGTCCTCTGCTGCTGGCACCACCCTCTGTAGGGCTTTGCGGCTCTGAGCGGTGCAGTTCCCATACCACACTGTGATGCAGCCCGTCAGCAGGCTCTCGGTGGTGCACCTGTAGAAGTTTGTGAGGATGCTGGTGTTCATACCAAACTTCCTCAACTTCCTCAGGAAGTAAAGTCTTTGCCGGGCTTTTGGACTGCATTCAGCCTCAGTAAATTTAGGCAATGAAGATATTTGTTGTCTCCTTGACCATGGCACAACTGTTAGATGACTGTGTATATTGTTCAGTTGTTTATATGACTACCATCTTCACCAAAGAGCTATCATCACTAGATGATATAACGGACCATGCTGATGCCTGTTCATTTTAATTTCAGTATATTGCTACAGAATCGGTTTTTGGTAATCGCATTTCTATTGTGTTTTACTTACAAATGGCATATGCTCAACATGCACATGATGGATTTAATAATAATTGCTATTTTGCTTAAAAAAATTCTCCCCCCATCTCTGAACTCTGCTCCAAACCTCATGCTTTTACACGTGAAGCTATAGTTTGTTAATGGAAACCAGCCATAATTGTTGAACAATATTGATATTTTGCAGTGACATCATGCTGGAGGGGTGTTCTTGTTAATGAGGGAATAGTTAGATGTTACCATGATGACACAATGCACACATTAGCAAACACTGTCAAAAAGGTTGATTTAATTATCAGTACAAGCATTCATGGTCCTGTTTAGGTGTTTGATTTTCAACAAAAACGGTGAGAGTGACTAACTGAAGAACTTGACTAATGCGAACTAGATTGTGACTGTAGTGTAAACTGTTGTAATTCTATTTCAAGTCACTTCTTTCTGGTCAGATTACGTTAGAAGAAAGCGTAGATTAAAGTCAACAAAGCCTCAGATGGTGCATGCTTACAGTTGGCATCACACCCACAGGGAATGTTGATGACATCAGCTGCAAAGTTTCAATAGGACTATATTCCACACTCCGACTGTCGAAGTTTAAATCCACCGTGACCATTCTCTTCTCCACACCCCACATTTCCACGCTTACTGGCCACACTCAAATCTCTAGTGTTTCCCAAAGTAATGCAGCAAAACCCAGCAGAATAATTACATTGCATCTACATTCCACATCTCTCACTAATCTACTGTTCTCCCCACAGGAAATCTGCAAAGTGACTGGAACAGGCCAGAGAGACATAACATAAGTAGTGTTAGAAAAAGTGCATTATCCTCAATTGACTGTCTTCACCTGCTCGCTTGTAAGAAACGAAGGTCCAAATGGCATTAACAGATATGCTTCATCGTTATTAGTGCCTTTTTAGTAGCACAGTGCAGGCCAATTTCAGGCTTATCTTAGCGCTTGGCCAGAAATAGCAGCTAATAAAATGGCCTATTTAGCAAGTCTAGAGCCACATCTTATTTAAGCTAGTGCAAATGAGGCATGACAATGTTCCTGGACAGCAAAGAAAGGAGGCTCACGGATTTTCAACGTGTGTGGCATTTCGTTTGGGATTTACAAGGTATTAGAAAGGAACTAAATCAACATTGCATGTTTTTCAATGCTATACACCTTCATTAGAATCATGTGGATAATTTCAGATCTGTAATTGCCAATCTCTACTGAACTAAAGGCAGCTGTCAACTTGAAAACTACCAGTACATGACATCACACGGTGGAACGGAGCAGGGCATATAGACAGGCCAGTTACGCAAATCTGTGTGAATGAAACAAAACCAAGCTCCAGGTATGTCCAGGAGGAGGTCATAACACGACCTTGCACGAGTCAATTTTGGGTTATATAGGACCTTTTTGAAATTACAACTATTAGTAGTCATCCAGTCGGCGATTAATTTTTTTAATTAGTCAACTAGTCTAATGATTTCCATTGTGCACTGAGATTTTTAAATACATTTTATCCAAAATACAGTTATGACTACAGTCATGTTTTCGTAATTGATTAGTCGTGATTAGTTAATTGTTACATCCCTAGTGTTGGTGAGAAAAAGCAGTGCGCTATAAACTAGCTGCGGCTCTTATAACTCTATATACAGTTGGGGTCAGTGTCATGTACGCAGGGAGGGAAAATCTTTGCTACAGTTGTTATATGCCTATATCAGAAACTGGGCTTCCATTTCATTTTGCTCTAGGCATCATTAAAAAATATAAATAAAAATATTTTCTGACCGGAAGGGTCTATTTGATTAGGATAGATACACTGAAAGAGGGAGAGTGTATGGAGACATTCAGGAAATGGTTCAAAAACTTTGATGAAACCAACTGAAAGTTTTCTAGTCTGTCATTAGCCCATTTGTCTACTGGTTAACCACAGATATTAAAACAAACGCTTTAAGTATGTTGGGCATGGTTTTGTAAGCTATAGTTGGCTTTTTTCTGGGTTGACTTACTACTGAACATTGCCATGAAATGAGAAGCGTGCATTATTTTTTGAGTGTGCAAAAGAAGTATCCTAAATTTAAAAAAAGCTGAATTAGTAGTTTTATTTTTTCCCCATTTGAGCTGAAGTGAAACCAGCTGCCATTTTCAATGGTGAAGTTTCGAAATGTGTTATTCTTGTACCAGAGTTCAAAACATCTAGTGGAAATTGGACAAGTTGATCAGAGCACTGAAAGATCTATCGCCCGGTGTTCATGTAGCGTGGATGTATAATGATATAGTGTGATTGTTTTTTCAAATGGTGCTGTCTAGTTTCATTCCTGACTTGAGGTGGAAATCTGTCAAGAAAAAGTCTGCTTGGTTGAAAATATCTGAAACAAATGCTTACCAGATGTACTTAAGGTGTTTTATTGTTTTGGTGCATGCTACCCTTGCACATATGGGAAAGAAGCATACCTGAATTCATTATTTTCATATGGGCTCACCCTTTTTGATAGAAATTGTTGCGTGACAGCTTGATTT
The DNA here is from genome assembly GCA_036785185.1 of Paratrypauchen microcephalus. Classification (NCBI taxonomy): domain Eukaryota; kingdom Metazoa; phylum Chordata; class Actinopteri; order Gobiiformes; family Gobiidae; genus Paratrypauchen; species Paratrypauchen microcephalus. Next base: position 6,452,681 of record JAVJIX010000040.1, on the reverse strand, counting down.
AAATATGTGGCTTATTTGGGGTGCAATGCTATGCTAATGTTATGATTTATCTTTGAATTGCTTTATCAATTTTCTTCCATTGGCCAACTAAATATGTTTTGTAGCAGTTCACACATTGAAAATAACTGACCCACATCTCTTACATCAAGAGGTTTTTAAATGCGTGAAAAGTCCCTCAGTCGTCCAGGTAGAATCCATGATAACAGGAGAAGTTCAATTTGTCAACTGGACAAAGTTTGTTTGGTTGAAAACGTTTCGCCGCTCATCCGAGAGGCTTCGTCAGCTCTAATAAGAATACTGGTAAGACACTTGCTTATATCTTGCTGTAGGGAGGAGCTACCTAGCTAACTACTTTCCGGAACTATCTTACCAGTATTCTTATTAGAGCTGACGAAGCCTCTCGGATGAGCGGCGAAACGTTTTCAACCAAACAAACTTTGTCCAGTTGACAAATTGAACTTCTCCTGTTATCAGGTTTTTAAATGGGTTCAGAGAAATGATTCATTCTAAATATTTGGAAACTTGTTGCTCCTGACAACCCAGCACTAATCTGCTATGGCAAACCCACTTGAGTCATTCACCAAAATTGACTTTTGGCATAAACCTGTTAGTACCCATTTTTAGATATGAGCAAATACTGGACTACATAAGGTAGGGAAATACATTAAAGGTGCATTGTGTAAACTTTCTGCTGAGGAGTCTACCAATGGAGATGTTATTGCTTTGACTGAAAGTTCCATAGTATAGCATTAAACCAATCTATCCTGCATTTCCTCAATTACCAGTGTTTTATTGCCTGCTTGTCTCCATGGAGATGTTTTTTTTCATCCCATATTGTGGAAAAGTTACATGCTGCATCTTTAACTCAATTCTGAATTGAGTTTAATATCTTCATTCATATAGAAATAGATATCAGTCTGCTCCTCGCACCAAATATCCACGGGTCGCTGAAATCAAATTTATCTCATCCCAGCTTAATCTTTTTTCCTTATAAGCAGCCATATTTGTTTTGATATGGACAGACCAAGGGTGTCTGTGATTGGCTAATCCACCTGTCAATCACACCCATTTGAAAATGGGCAAATTCTCCAGTGGCCAGACTCACATCTTTGTTAAGTATTCTGGATCTTAGGCAATCATTATATAATAAGAGCTTTGTTTGAATGCCAAAAAACATGCAGTCTGCAGAGAAGCAACCACAGGCTTAAAACATGTGCAACAGATGTGACTCATTGTGTTTCAGAAGACTCTCCAGTACATTACATCCAAGGCACTGGCATCCAACCAAAATGAAAGGTGTTCTAATGATGTTGTTTGAATTCATGCATTCGTCAACCCTTATGTAACAGCAGCTGAAGCATTGGGTCTGTGCTATGATCATACAGGAAGGACGTGGACTACATCTTACCCCCCCTTCCAGACAGCTGTGACACATACTGATAAGAGGAACATGTCTATTCCAAGTCCAAACCAAAATAATTCAGCCTTTTTAGGTGGAAATGGTCTAGAACAGACCTTCGTGTTGTGCAGCTCCCGGGCCACATACAGCCCTTTGGGTGATTCTGACTGGCCTTTTTAAGCTAATTTGGAATTACAAAATAAACATATTTTATCTCTTTCATAGACTAAAGCTGCATTGCTTTTATTTTAGGTGTTTTTTTGTTTTTTTTTAATGACATTTTTTGTAAGGCAACATCACCCGCCATCCTAGTTCCTTATTTGCAGTCTGAGACTGATTAGCACATCCACTAAAAGCACATTTAGTTTCAAGATTGCTATTTTGCAAATTTAAATGTTTTAGAATTTCCCTTGAATTTATGTAAAATGCCACCAGAAGCAATATGGTAACTACTATGCTTCTCCTCTAGTGATGTCACAGTAGTGACAATTTCAAGTCTATTTTGATACCAGGGTGAAAGTTAACCTGTTTATTTAGAATGTAATTTGTTTAGCTAACAATATGTGGTCTTACACAAGTTGTGATAGAGCATTCTAAAACTTCTCAAGAAAAGTCAATTTTTGCCTGAGTTCCATAACTTTCAACACTGTTCAGATTAATATCACTACTTGACACTAGTTTTAGCATTGATTAGTGTCTGGGTAGCTATACATTTTTTTGCATATCATCTTAAAATAAGAAAACTCTTAAGACTTTTTCATTGTAGAATACAATGTAAATGCTCAATGTTATATGGCCAGCTAGGCAATTTTACTTCCATTTCATTTCATTCTCCGACTAGATGAAGCTCTTCCAGTCAAGCTCCTCTAGTATGTGGCACAGATCTTGATTTATGGCACTTTCCACCATTGTTCTGTGCATGGAGGACTGCATTTGTTAGTCTGTCCTTTCCCAGTGGAGCATTTGTAGAGTATAAATTGTGGCTTGCGTTAAAATGGAACATTACAGCCACTTGTTTGGGTTCACGTCAGTACTTTGTTTCTCACATAAACCACTTAACGCTTACTAAAAGATGGCCATACTGTAAACATTTGTATCTCCTAATTTATACAGACATTACACAAGTCATCTGAACAGGGCTGAAGTCTCTCTGGGAGCAATTATGAGTTATCGACTTATTAAATATGGATTTGTCTTTTCAGTGTCTTTTGGGAGTTGTAGTTCCCTTTTCTACGCCTGTCCTAAAGGAAGTCTGCTTTGCATCATTACTCCGGGGCTATAGTGTTGCTGTCATGTTTCTGGTTTAAATCTGATTGAGGGTGCCATTTATGCGCAGAGATTTTCTAGAGATCCACAACAGACTACAGTAAAGTTATTGTTACAGCAATATTGAGTATTTTTGGATGCAATTGTGATATAGTGAAGCCTGTTTGGTCCTGGTTTGGTCCCCAGCCTAATGTAACTTATAGCATTGTCCCGGTGCTTTCCTGATTTAGTCCTGATATATGTAGCTATTGTTAAATTCTAAATACAATATAGCTCAAGCCTTATTTAGCTTAATTTGTGAAGTGAACACGATCTGATCACTGCAGTTATTAAAATGAGTCTGGTGAAGATGAATGGATTTAAAAACGGACACAAATGCTAAAAAAAACTGTTTATGTTTCAAAGTTCAAAGTTCAAAGTTCAAAGTCAGCTTTATTGTCAATTCTGCCATATGTGTTCAACATACAGTGAATCGAATGTTTAGCATAATGCCAAACTTTTATCAAAGCAGTTACACATCCCGTTATGTAACATTGTACATCTTTACAGTGTTTCGGAGACTGGCTTCAAAGCAGTGGTGAGCACAGAGGCAGGCCTGCTCCAGATCTGTGTGCTATGGCAGGAATCCTCTATGGACTTTCCTCACTCACTCCACATGTGTGAGGGGGAGAGAGCACCTTTGAGCCAGGGTGTCCTCTCCACACTCGTTCTAGTGCTGTGAGAAGTCTGCAGGCTAGCAACTGCACACATAACAAACACTGTGAAAGATGGAGATAACATAATAATGCCACTGTGATTGGTAGTATTGTATGGCATTCAACTTTACGGCATGATTGTGTAGGCTGTTCCAAATGACAAATCTGATTCAGGGCAAACTTCTGATAACTGATATATGGGCACACAGAGACTGGAACAGCTACAAAACATATCTGTGCCAAATATTGTTCTTCAATATCTGTTCGATACTGATATCTAGGAATTTCCTATGATATCACCAATATCCTTTATTGGAACCGATATGTCACCCATTCCTACAAACTAATGAATTTGTTGGAGCCAGGTGGAATTGCCACACTGGCATCAGCAGCTCTGTATCTGGCCTGGTTTCCTCCTGGTGTTTCCAACCTCACTCTAACAAATCAAGTGCATTTTGGCTAATCACCTGAACCTAGCTCATCTGGAAATTTGTCCTTATGTACTGCACTGCGGTTGCCTACAGCGGCACTCGAGTATGAGTCAACTGCAGAGGACACATTTCTCTTACAGGGACACAAAGCATGGTATAGAACGATGCAGAGCTTTCCATTCATAGACTCTATAGTTTAAGCTATTTGAATATATACCATTCATTTTCAAATGACCATTTTTAATCTAAAATCTACTGTTCCAGATATTAAAATGATTATTAAAACTATGTGAAGTCCCCTTTGACTCCAGTGTTAAGGGTCAGAAAATTAATCTCTTTATTAATTTGTGGATTCAGCCATGCTTGAAGCCGTGTGCCTGCCCTCCAGTCAATCAATTTTAATAATAACACACCACTACTTTGAAAAAATCCTCAATTTAATTAAACCTGCCAGTAACATTTTCACCATATCCCAAAACTCCCATTGAATTCAATAAATGAATCCATCTTGTATTAACCACCTGTTTCTGTGTTTTTGTTTCAGACAGTGGACATTCATAAAGAGAAAGTGGCCCGGCGAGAGATCGGGATCCTGACCACCAATAAGAACACAGCCAGGACTCATAAGATCATAGCCCCTGCTAACATGGAGCGCCCGGTCAGGTACATCCGAAAGCCCATAGACTACACGCTGCTGGACGATGTGGGCCACGGGGTCAAGGTGAGTGGGGTTTCCTTGTACTGTAATTTCTGGTGTTGTTTTTAACAGTTGCATGTGGTTTGCCTTTTTGACTTGAAGCAGTTTTACAATGGGTTACATTCATGTTCTGGAATTTGATGATGTCATAATTTCAGATCGGGGACTGAGGTCTATACAACCACTCTATTGGAGATTTACAGATTTTTGAAGCAATATGCAAACTTATGTTGAATCTATATTATTATTTGTAAGGACTTGCCTCCACAGACTTGCCATGTTATTCTTATCTTTTAAAGTAATTTCTGACTGACACAACAATGTAGTCTTTGGGATTGAAGCTATTGTTAAAAAAATATTAATTTAACTTGTGCTTATTTTAGGGGTGGCACGGTATATGTATTCGTGTTCAACCGTCACGGTACGGGGGTCACGGTTTGGTGTGCGCATTTTGACGGAGAATATACGGTACACAAGTTTAATATTGAACTGACCACGGGACTTTCATTTTGCAAGGGTTTCCTTGAGGACTCTTTAACCATTGCCATTTGCGAGCCCTGATGAGCACATAAAGTCATCAGTCATGAAAAGTCATGGACCCCCTCCCGCACTTAGCCCAGAGAGTTTGGACCGCAAACGAGCTACGAGATGCGTTTTTTTATTTGCCTGGAGACACGTGAGGGTGTTTCCAGGCTCAGATGTCCTTTATCCGACCCTCCTAACCTCTGAAACAGCAGTGGTTTCATTTTATTTTCTGTGGAAATGTGTTTATTTTTCAATGGAAATCATCTCATATCTTCCTTCTGCGCTCAAACGCGGAAGTGGAGCCAGTGCACTGCTAAAGAGGAAAGAGCAGAGAGTTTGCCCCCACCCGCTGCACTGGCCTCTCTTTCTCTCTCTCCTCATTTGCATTAAAGCAACAGCGCCCATAATAAAAGTGTTTCAGAGTTCAAAGCTGCTTTTGAGGACAGCCTTTCTGGTTATGTTTTTTTTTTTCCTGCACTGTACTGAAAATGTACCGAACCGTGGGGTCTGAACTGAGGTACGTACCGTACCGTGAGTTTTGTGTACCGTGCCACCCCTAACTTATTTATATATGCAGACAAGACTTTGAGCTTTTAACCAATTTTTGTTTCATGTGGATAGACCCAGTAAATACATATATATTGACCAAATGAACAAATCTGCAAATTCCACCATAGAATTCTGATTTGCTCCAGCTCAATGTTATATGGAATTTCATAGAATTTCATTTGAACCCAACCCATTTCTAATCAGGTGGGTTTTTTCTTGTTTGTTTGTTTTAAGAATTATTATTATTATTATTATTATTATTATTATTATTATTATAGCTTGCAATTTAATACATGTGTGTGTTTATATTATGTTCCTATGTTTTTTTGGATAAACTATTACAAGAATTCTTTTTATCAGCCCACACCATACTACTTGATTTCCACTTCTTCTGTTCCTCCAATCTCCTCTCCTCCCCCACACCTATTTTTGCCCGAAGTTATTCCTTTTTCTTGTTTTTGATTTTCCATCTAGTTTCCTTTTTCCTCACCCGCACTGAGCCTGGCAGAGCTTTTATCTCCTGCGTCGCTCCTGACCCTCCAGAAGAGGGTCCCACGTGGGTTAGAGAGAACAGGCCGGGGGTGTAGATGGATCTCCAAAGCATTACATCACAGAAAAAGACACTCTATTCTCAGCTGACACATATTCGTGAGACGTTTTTAAAAGCACTTAAAGACCCATCCAGCCCTCGTACTCTAATACTCCGGCTTCTCGAGAAATCCTACAAATACATTTCAGGCTTTTAGCTCTGTATTTTTAAAGTCAAAGTGTGTTTTTAAAGTTTTAAGTGAATATGATTTGCTCGCGTTAGGGGGGTCAGTGGGTCGTCCTGGCAACAGCTGCTGTGACATCATTTCCCCTATGGCGGCAGGCAATTGGTTCCACATTCAGTCCACTTCCCAACAATCAGCCAGTCAATCGCGGTTGTCACACAAATCAGATTAGTGAGCGGGCATCGGGCTCCAGCACCGCCACAGACATTGATAAGTGAAGGATAAAAGCCATTGTGCCACTTTGAATGTAGTCTCTTTACAGCCTCTAGTGCCAAGAAGTTACTCTTAATGGGACGTTGGCAAAGTTTTTCCCACCAGTAGAAAAACACTACTGATATATAGCAGATGTTGAACGATATATGTGTTTTTACAGAGTCGTAGATCATAAAACGTGGGTTGTAGATCTCGGAGTGAGACAAGGACAAAGGTTAATCTATGAACCATTATATGGCCAAAGATGAGCTGCAGCTGATATCAAGTTTGTCTGATTTTTTTTTTTGTAATCTTGGTTGCAGAGTGAGCCCTCTTACTGCGTCTGTAATCAATCTCAGATATGTCAAATATGTTACGATAAACATAAGCGCTCTCCAGTAACAACCAAAGAGCATTGCTGTGAACAGGACACTCACTCTCCTTTCCCGTTTCATTTTTCAAAAGTATAAACGCTGGGACGGTATCTCGTGTTCCAAAATCTCGTGAGACAAAAGTGCCACACATGAAAAATTATCTTGTGAGATTTTTTTCCCACGTTTTTAGATTTGAATTGGATAAAAAATCGAGCTAACTAACAAGATACATTTTTGAGGAGCTGTAGTCCTAAAATTACAGCAGAAATATTAAAGAAAGTAAGTAAAAAATGTTGAGGCCAAAATTGCAAAATTGATTTAGTATAAATAATGTCAAAATCTCATTTTGTCTCGTTCTCTTGAATCCAATCTCGTGTCTTGTCTCGTCTTGTGGAAATTGTATCTCATCCCACCCCTAACTGCTAGCATGTACCACTAGCCTTAACCAACCGGAACAACATCTGTGATTTTACCACACAGAGCCAACAGCCTCACTAGCTGCACTAGCACTGACTGGCTGCAGTGCTGGGGTTTAGATGGCAAGTATTCAGATTAGAGAATCCTTCTAAGATTTATCCATCTAGATTTCAGCAAAGCAGTTTTATGATTGGATATTTGTCTGAGAACCAAAACCAGAACACCAAATAAACACAGAAACAACTTGGCCATGACAGTATCACAGGGATCATGTATCGTCATGTAATCTCACCACAGATCAAATCAACAACAACCTCTTACAATCTGACAAAAGTTCAAGATTTGGGCATTCCATCTCACTAC